>JAQNCA010000015.1:6525560-6548150 GCA_029783725.1 Acanthurus tractus
CCTGGTGGTGGTACATAACGTTAAGGTCCGGGAATGACCAGAAAACTTCTGACTCACTGTTGGTCCCACTTCATTGTTCTCATATTGCGCTCTACAAGCTAGTGTTTGCACCCACAAACCCTCACAATTACAAAGCAGCCTATAGCTGCATTGACTGTGGGGGGCTTCTTGTTGATCTTTGGTTATTTAGAAGGCTAGTACCCCGACCCACCAAAACACACTAACTCTGCACTGAAGATATGCAGCCTCTGTTCAAGTTTACACAAAGGAATATAACTTTTTCTGCTTTCTTCAACTTCAGTGGTAGATTGTACAAGTTTTTTTTTTTCATATTTATAGATTTGTCCACAGCTCCCAATACAGGGTTAGATAGCAATGACAACTCTATTAAGTAGATTGTCGCTTGTGCAAGCTATGCATGCTGTAAGAGCAAAATACTCCTCTTTTTTGAGGGGGGTGTCATTTACACAGATTCTCCTTCTGTATGTGTCAGTCTGCTTTGCACACCTGTGTTTACATTAGTTCATTTTGCTACTGAAATTATGTACAAATCTGTGTGCAGAAAATGCACATTTATGCAATGGACTTGCAGTGTCTCTTTAGTGCACTGATCCCACGTATCTATTCGTCTATCCAATAAGCATAATGACTTTGAGGGCCACATTTATAATCACAGGGGTAGGCACTGCCAGGCGGATTAAGACTCCAGATGGTGCTGTTACTGCCTGACTGTCTGTCTGGCCACAGACATACAGCTGCAAGAGGTCACATGTTTTACTACAGTGGTTAGCTCTGACGCTGTTGTCCAGCATCTCTGCATCAAATAAACTCCTTTGTAACAATAAAGCTGAGTGCCACAACATCAAGTATCTGCTGACAGCGTATTTCTGGAGTTTTGAGGTATTTTGTGTATCTGATATGTGTTTCCATTTGCTTCTTGTAGCGTCATGGAGTAGAGTTGACCATGCAACAGATGTCACACCATCAAATTAAAGCTTAGTGGCCAGCCGGCTAAAGAAAACACTTCACAACTAAACATGACACTGCAGAGCTTAAACATTCAAATGTGTGTGTGTGCATGCGTGTGTGTGTGTATGTGTGTGTGTTCATCCATGCACGCCAGTGTGTGTGTGATCTGCCAGAGAGACTCTTCACTCCACATGAGGCATGACACTTGGTGCTAGAAGAGCTCTTGAGGATGACAACATTTCATTTCCTCTCATCTGTGACACCAGTTGTGTTTAAGAGCAACTGGCCAGGTAGTACAGCAGTCAGCTTTATCCCTTTTTGACTGAGGCAGAGAGGTTGGCTTTTTTTAAGCCAGGCGTCAGCTGCTTGCACCCTTGGGTCATGGTTCTCTGAACAAAAACCAGGGGATTTGCATAATTCATTACAGTTGCTGTGGAACGGAGAGGCGACACAGGTGTCCCGGGCATTGTGGGAGAACGAGCATGTCAAAGAAGCCAAAGGTAAAAAAATAAAACGACGCACAACCTGTTCTTGTTTTTGTGTAAACCAGCGGCTTGCCTCTCTATCCAGAGCTTGTACTGTTAGTTCTAACACTGGCTCCTTTTTTAATGCTTTTATTTTGTGGTTGTGAATTCTTTAGCGTTTGCCGTGCTGTTTGTGATGACTTCTAGAGCGTCACAGTCTATGACCTGTCTGTGGGGTCTGTTTGCATGGGCCCGTACCATTTGAAATGCACCTAATACCAGTAGAGCTTAGTTTTTAATCATGGATTCATGTGGGACTGCCTTTTAGTGCTTTAGAGAGACATTGATGTTCACAGAGCTTTTCTGTAGGTGAAAGACAATCTGCAGGGTCATCTTTCTTTTTCCGTGTGTAGATGCCACTAAACAGACAAACAAGGAACTAAATCCCATTTTTGAAAACTGATTTGGAAGATTTTGAGCAGATTGATTTCATCGTTGTCATTTTACACTTTGTAGGGCATTGTTTTTAATCCTTTTGACTTATGATTCCTTGAAATTAAGCATAGTCTGCCTGTGGCTAGTAACATCTTGTTTTATTTCAAGGATTTTTGGGGGCATTAAGGTACACGGTGACATTTTTCTTTTAAAAAGTTATGTTTACTTTTTTTGTCATACACCCACCAAAGTGTTTTTTTGTGGATGTGTTAAGCCTGACAAACATGTTTGGTGTATTTCCCACCATAAAATACAGTTTTTGACAGTATTAAATAGTGTATTGTTATCATTTATGTTTTAAAAGCTAGAATTCCTCTTCTTTACCATTTTTGTTGGTGCATTACTATATTTATTTGTGCATCACTGTGGAAAAAAGGGTTGAAAAAAGTATGAATGTGTGTCCTCATGTCGATGCATGTTATAATCTAAATAGGGATCCTCTTGTAAAACATTATTCCATAGTGCTATTAGTGGTCAAAAACTCCACAGAGAACATTTAAGAGGACAGATAATCCAGGAATTCACAAGAGAAAAAGCAGAGATTAAAGGAAAGTGCAAAAAATAAACCCTCCAGGTTTGTAATCACTGCAGCTGAACACAGGCTCCCTTTTAACGTTACCTTTGTACCATGACAAACCATAAAATTACAAAGAACAAGTTATAAAAATTGACAAACATGTTTCATGTCAGTCATTTCTCCTATTTTGAATGCTAGTGGGGTTGAAGGTTGCAGCAAATTCAAATCTCCTTACTGAGAGAAGCAATCATCATAAAGTAAGTCAGAGGATCAAGTGGACACAAGCAATCACCCAGCATTGTGCGCAGCTTGGATTGTTCCCTCCCTCCTGTAGAGATGTACAGTGATCATCCCTCACTGAACTGCCAGACAGTTAGACTTTGTTCATATTTGGAGCCCATTAGCTATGTCAGAGCAACACATTAAAATGGCTCTCTTGGTCCAAGTGTACAGACAAGGAGGGAAGTAAACTTCGTGTTTTGTTTTGTGGAAGTGCATCATGATTCCAGAAAAGTGGGACTAAAACAAAACAATCAGTATCTTTATCACTTAGAACAGTCTATCTGAAATGATCACTTTATAAACATAAATCTGTTCCTAGGAAATTCAGACAGAAACCTCACTGTTTCCTGTTTCTTGTTTGTATCTTGATTTAGTATGATTTAATTGTGCATAATCAGCAGCTCATTTGAGCTTCCTTCCTATTGGTATCTTCACTTTCAATTACTGGAAGCATTTCCTGAGCTTTGAACATTGTAAGAGGACCTCCTTTACTGTGAAGTGCGGTGACAAAAGGAAGCATGAAACACAAGAGAGAGTGAGAGTTTTGACTTAAAGTCTTGGTCAAAACTGGCTGATTTCAATTTGAATTTCAGAGTATTTTGTTTAAATGTATAAATATGTTTGTGATTTAACAATGCTCATTCTTGTGCAACACAGGGTTGCACAATGAAGTAAAACTTTGCAGTCCTTCATAAAATACAACACAATAGGACAGGTTAAAAGCCCAAAAAGTGCCTCTTTTGTGGCAAAAGGTCTTTTGTGAGTTTTTGGGAACAAATATGCAAATGTGTGCATGTGTAACCCAAACCCTAATTACTAAATTACCAGTTATCAGGTCAACCATTTAACTGATTAAAAATGACCAGGCCCTGCTGCTCTGCCAAACATACTGTATGTATGGTGATGTGTGTGTCTGTGTCTTTTGATCTACTCTTACATCCATCATATCTGTGTGTCACCAGAGGGGAGTCAGTGTATTCTGTGAGTGTGAAAGTGTGTTTGCATACAGTGTGCAAGTGTTTTGCCCTCAGCCTGTGTTTGCCTGACTTGTGCGTGACTCTATTGGCCACAACGGCCCCAATTTGCCAGCTGAAGAGTTTTTCCTATCACTCCAAGTGGGACAGCCGATGTGTTGATGTGTTCAGCGAGCGTAAAGTGACTCAGCTCCGCACACTGCACTGCGTCCGCCAAACGATATATGCTGTTGTTCATGTCAGCGCTTCCAAACTCATCAAGTCTTTGCTTCCACTCACTTTCCACCAACTCTGAGATGATCTTCATCCCCTTGGGCATGCTTGACAAGTTTCCTTTGTCTCCTCTGACTAAACACATCTTAGGAAGGGTAAGTTTTACTCTACCTTTTACCTTAGTCTTTGTTCTCAACTGGGAATATACTGTTCTAATACCACATCCATAAGAATCTACTCCTCAGATATCACTTCCACAAAAGAGGACAGGAGTTTTAGCCTCATTTGTAAGATGTGTGCGCATGTTTAGTTCTATTTTCAGGTTTAACACACATGCTAGCGGGATGCCTTTTGGTGAAATGTAGGAAACAGCAGTTGAACTCTCAAGTCGCTCAGAGAGGCAGCAGGAAACAGAACAGCTGGGGCTTCTTTTTTTTTTGCTCTCTTTCCCATCCTCTTTCTCTTTCTCCCTCTGTCTATCAGTCTCTCTCCCTCATTTTTTCTGCTTTCCTTTCTCTCATTGTCTGTAATTAGAGATGGTCCCAGTGCTCAAGTGGCCTGGCTTGTGTTGTAGCTAGGTAACCTCAGTCAGATGCTGGCAGCCAACCCTGGGGGTTTCATTAGATGTAAATCACAGTCTCATCTGGCCCAGTGTGGATTCTCCAGTCAGTTCTGAGTGTTGTGCTGCAGGATCAGTATAGTCTTGCTTTAAAATATAAGATTTTACAGCATTACATTTAAGTACAGTTTGGTATTATCTTCTAATTTTCTTGTTGCTATTTGGAACATTTTTTAAATAATACTTTGATGAATATGTTATTAATTTTTTTTCTCTTGAGTAGCAAAGTAGGCATAACTTCCCAAAAAGCATATGAGCCCCTTTTGCATGTTGTCCAAGTATGCCTTTACATTTAACTTAACAAGTAACAGATGGAAAAGAACTTTCCCATCAAATATTCATCTAAAATTTTGACTCGTAAAAAAATCTGATCAAAGAATAAGTAAGCAAGACTAAGAAGCTAACCGAGCATTCACTGCCAACTTTCTGCACTCAGTAGTCTTTGATGCTTAATGCAACAAGCATATGTCTGTGGTACCACAACAGAATGAGCTTTACAGTTCAGGCATTCAACTGACATACAGTTCGTGAAGAATGTTGATCTTTCTGAAACAGTTTAAACTATAAGGGGTCATTTACAGAATTAACTAATTACAGTGCTTTTCTCGCTTAAAACCCCCACTGCATTTTTTACATTTCGGTCAACAAAAATATAGGCCTTTAGTGAATAGGGAACTTCTGGAAGGGGATTTTTCTTCCAAGGAAACTGAGAGATTTATCAACCAGCACTTGAAGTCCTCTTGGAGAGTTTAATTTGTGTAATAGCATTCTTGGCAAGGCAAATCGTCTTTGGAGGGACATTTCTGACAGATCTTCAGTGATCTAATTGTGGTGTATTTCAGCCCTTTAGTGATCTTTTTAAGTTTGCTGAACATCTATAACATCATTTGTGTGAATCATTGACTGTTGTAATAGCACATTTGACAGAAAACAAAACAGCCTTGATGATGTTGGATACTGTTTCTGTCACTGCCGAGATGCTCCGGATCAGAATCAATCAATTATCTTCAGTATCTGTCATTGTTTTGTCTTGTGTTATGATGTTTTTGGTGTTATGATCTTGTGTTGATGTAACACAGATAAACTAATGATCTTGAGTGCTTTAACACTGACAAATGTGTTTGGCAGAGTGGTGAGGTTTTGTTTTGGACGGTTTACTTTAACAGAGAGTGGTGGCCTTGGCGGAGCCACCAGCATGCAAGTGCTGGATACCTGTGTTCACTCCTGATATGGAAGTAGATTCACAATACTGTATTATGATTGATCTGACTCGGCAGTCTCCTCCTCAAAGACAGGATATTATATAATTGAAGAGTAAGCAAGGAACAATTATTGAATTAATCAGTGGTCATCCAACACATAATTTGACAACAAAAATGTTGTCATTTTTAAAGCAAACAAGCTCAAAACTCAGATTCCAGCTTCTTGTGCAGTAACACAGCGGCCCTGCAACGCATCCTGCATCATGAAGGTTATAATGTGTAGTTTTTTTCTTCAAACCGTCTTTTAAAGGCGTTGATTTAGCTAATTTGGAGGATTTAGTTGACAGTTCTGTGAACTACAGCATTGTACTTAAAAGTTTTTAGGTTTCAGTGAGGGTAAACCAAATATTACAAACTTCTTGAAGGTCAATTTTTATGTTGGAGAAAAATGTAAGTACATCAGAATCATAATTTACTCTGCCATCAGTCTCTTCATACAGTACAAGGTGACCCTCTAACTATATAATTCAAGCAAACAGCTGTTGGCAATGTCATTATCTTTTCTAAGTTAAACACATTGGGATGTTGTATTGATCCCCCCTTGTGGTCCAATTACTGTGTGTTGGTTTTGTGAGCTATCCTTGTTGGCCTTTGTGTGCCTGTCAGAGTGAATGCCTGCTGACGTCATTGTGTGCATGTATACCAATCGATAAGCCAAAGGCAATGCCGGCACTGATTTCCCTGTGCTGGCAGAACTGAAAAACATTGATCTCTCAAATCTCTCTCAGACAACATATTCAGAGAGAGCTGATAATTAATTAAAAATGCTATTATATCACAACTTTATAATAATTACAAAAAATAAATCAACTTATCAGCATTATAGCTTTATTTGTTGAAACCCATTACACACATTAAATACAGTAAAGTTTACTGTTGGGGGCCTGTGGCCACACAAAAGTCTTAGCATGGACACATTAGAAGTAAACATTTATTGTTTTTTTTTAGCCTTTTTAAAATCATATAATATAAAATGATTCCTGATTGTTAGAATGAGCTCATTTAATTTTTTTTAACTGCAGAATGTTGCAGGCATCTCGAGCAAAAGTCATTTTAGTGAGCATTCAGAGCCACCAGATCACACTTCTGATCAACTGTCATCAAGCTCAGCATGCAGAGGTTTTTGCCTCTAGGGATGAACTTAATTAGTCTGCTTTTCACCTTCATTTACCTTGACCCCATGTTGCCTCTGCAGGGTTTTGTGTTGGAATACTACAAACTGTTATAAATTTTAGGGCTGAAAATAAAAAAAAAAGTCCAAAATTCATTGGTTCCAGGTTTTCAGATGTGCTTGTGTTTTTGCAATGTTTTTGCTATTTTCTTTATGTCTTGATGCTGATACATTAGGCATAGTAAGTAGTTGTTGGACAGAGCCTGGTTAGCTGTTTCCCCATGTTTTCAGTATTAATGCTAAGCTAAGCTAACTGTTTCCTGGCTTAAGCTTCTTATTCAGTCGACCGACTTGAATGTGGCATCGATGCTATCACCTTAGTATTAAGATATTACTTTTACCCTTAGTTTTTTAAAACTATATAACTATAAATGAATTTGTTGTCAAAATTTAGTTTTTAAGATTTAAAATTGTTTTCTTCAGCCCCTGATTTTTTTGTCTGATTCTATTGTCACAGAAGAGTTTAATATCAAACTGATGCATCCTTATTGAAACCATTGTCCTGGTGAGATGAGGATAACTATCTCACAGTTTGTCACGTGCTGAGCACACGCCTGGGATGATAATCCTCAAAAAGGGGTTAACCCTAATCAAACACAATATAATCCAGGATTTAGGGTGGGCTGCCCAGAAAACATTTCTCCCCACTGAAAAATACAAATCTGGGCTTTACTGGGATGTCAAATAAAGCTCAGCGCTTGTAGTGCTATAGTTGTGTGATCTTGCAGGTTGAAAATAAAATTTAACTGACTATTCTGTTCTCATCTGTACTAAGTTAGTATGTTTTTCCAGTGAAACAGCCGCATTCCTGTGTCACTTCTGTTTTTATAACAAGAACATTTAAATGAGTTATGGGTTTATTTTGTGAACTTGTGACTCAGCTTTCCAGCTCATGTTTTGACTCACCTTTTACCTCTTGAATAGAGTATTTAACTTGCTCAGCCTACATCAGCTCTGACGTAATAGCAGGGTGATTACTAAACACACATCACAGCTTCAGAGTGTCTGATGTCAGATCACAAAGAGATGGATCTGGTGGGAGTTTCTTTGAAGTAAATGTGCTTTTTTTTTACAAGAGCCACTACAGTTTCTAGGATACCTACTGACTGCTTTACACTCACTTTAGTTGGTGATAGAAATCTGTCACTTGATTACTAAACCAACTTTTATGTGACTTTAATTTTATGGATGTAAGCGTTTACAGTGCGTTATGAGCTCTTATTTTGCAAAGTAAATTCCTTTTGTCTTTGTTTTTTAATGTAAGGCAAAAAAACAAGCAAAGCTGTGGGCCATCAAGTGACCAAAGAGAAAATTTCAATGGCTTTGTTGGCCTTGATGATGAAAGCAAATATGGCATTTTGTCGATGTAGTGAAGATAATTACTTCCTGACGTTCTGGTCCCAGTAACATATGCCTAGACTATACAGTGAGTTCAAATCCTTTAGCCTTCCTCTCCTCAGAGTGTAACCTCTTTAAGGCAAAGCGAAACACATGTAAACTTCCCAAGATCACACATTTGTACACAGACATAAAAAAGCTTCTGCAGCTGCTTTTGGTGCTTTCTGGAATTTTCAGGTCCGCCCTGTTGGCCAGAGATCTAACTTCCTAACTGGCTGTGTGTGTGTGTGTGTGTGTGTGTGTGTGTGTGTGTGTGTGTGTGAAACAGAGAGAGTGTATATATGTGTGTGGGAGGGGAGAGGGGCAGGGGGGCTTGTTTTTGGGGCTGGAGGACGGTCGCGGCGCTCTGAAGGAGTGTTCTACCAGCGTGGGAAAGACGCTTGTCTTTTCTTTGCCTCTCAGGGACTAAAGTAGGCCAAAGAAGGGGCTGTGAGGAACTTACTTCTCTCCTCCAGCTCCAAGTTTCTCAGTAAAGCCGCTCTCCTCTGGAGCCGGGACAAGGGGGTTTGTAGAAACGAAGCAGTCAGGCTTGTAGGAGTTCCTGTGCTCCGAGAGGAGATGGACAGCAGCTGAGGAGATTTTCTCCCAGCCGGGCTGAACAGCAAGGAGTCGGGTAGGACAGAAATGTATCACTCCGGCAGTGAGGAGTCAGATCTGGTAAGATTGAGTAAACATGCTTTCTGCTACTAAAAAACTTATCCTTTCCCACTTTTCTGAGGCTAACTTGGCTGTGCCTCTCACTCTCCTTCTCTGTACCCTCTGAACAAAGAGGAATGGCTCACACTACATGAGAATGGGGGTTATTAGTGCAGGATTTAAAGGGGAATATCATTCACTTCCTATTTTTCTCTCTTGGGTTGCCTGAAAGTTAGTGAGAGTCACTCTCAAAATGCACAGTGTGGCTCTCTAGCAGTGTGCTTTTTAGAGACAAAAATGCTCATTTACACATCTTGTCTGAATTTGCGAGCACCGCTGCATGACCACTACTAGCAGAGACAGTGGTTAACTAGCACAGAAAGGGAAAGAAAGTAAACACCTGGGTTTAGCTTGGTCCTGTATGTACAGAGACTGGCAGGGAGCAGATATCTTAGCTCTGACCCTAAAGCATAAGTTTTATCTGTTAGTCACATGAGCCAAACACAGATTATTTTTAGTCTTTATTTTGTTTACTTCCTTTTTGATGAACTTAAGTGCAGAACTCAAGCACAATGAGTAGATGAGTGGATGTCATATCCAAGCAAGTTTCTTATTAGTATTTCAAACATTTCCTGTTCAGCTTTGTGTTTTTGTGTATGTGTGTGTGCATGTATGTGTGTGTGGGGGTGAATGATGGTAGTAAAAGTCCAAATATTTTCCTGTGATAGTAATCAGGGATTGTCATCACCCACACCCATGTATTAATGTGTAATCAGTCTCCTAAAGCAAGTCTGGAAACAGTAGTCAACACAGAAGACCAGGTTATAAACAAAATTGTTCAAAGCTGCAGGAGTGAGAAGTTTATTTAAAAGCTTAGTTGACATACCAGATGTGTTAGACTGAAAGATAATGTGCAAAAATTATACACAAGATATTTGGAATATTTGAATCGGGGTGATGGTGCAGCCATAACAGTCATCCTGGATCTTGTTTTTGAATATTACACTGAAAAAGTTTAAACCATATGATAAAGAATGTCTTTTGTATGATACCGCCCCACAGATTGGAATAAGACAAGGGAATGAAAGGGGAATTGGTGTTACTAAGTTAAATTAAGACATCGAACATATTAAATCAAACAGTACAGTGTATTTAATATGTGTCACCAGACAGCAAAACACTGCTTATCTTTTGGTATGAAAATGTGGCTGTTGCTCTCTTCTACTCAATCCATAGCTGCTTGCTGTTCATTTAGGGCTTGGATAACCAGATACACTACAGAGACTCCTTTTTTAATTATGTGAGGGGTCTGATAAGGAGCTTTACCTTCAAGTATCCAAACTCAGAACCTGTTAGTTATCATCTGATGATCATTTAACCTCTGGTGTCAGCATCCAATGTTTTGGGCTTCTGGTGTAGCCAGTGGATGTTTGGATAATGAATGTCCAGGCCAAGACTTAAGTGTTTTGTGGAGATTGTTTACAGTCAGATAGTAACAGTAAAGTAAAAGAAGTGTTAGTAAAAACAAGGCTTGTTCTACACTCATGAATAGTTCATTTTTTGAGTTACATGGTTAATGCATGACAGTGGTGGTTGCCCGTAAGGCCAGCATAGAGGATAAAGGAGATGTTTATATTTCCCATTATGTATTGAGGCTCTAAATTCCTTTGGAGTTTAATTTAAAAAAATAAAATAAATGTATGCCTAAATGGTTAACATAAAACATTAATTTGACCTTTTATTAGCTTCCTTGCTCCATATAAAATTAAAATGTACTCAGAAGTAACCTAATGTATGTAAAGAGTGTTTTTTTATTTATCACTAAAATATTGCAAATCCCTATTCATCTTTGGCAACAAGAACTGATTTGCATAAATCACAAATTTAGCTAGGAATTGGTCCAGAGTATGTAATTTATCTCTGTATGAGATAAAAGTAATTTTACCCGAGCTCAGTCCCAATTGTAGGATGGTATGTTTTGCTCCACTGAAGATGGTTAGCAGCTCGTTCTGCTCTCTTTGCCAGTTCTCATCAATCATCCAAAGGCTGTTTCATACACCAGGAAACTGCCAGAATATTGATGACGCATGCACAAAATAGCAGTGCAGAGCAGCCCCTGGCCTCCCTTACTGTATCCCCTTGATCAGCCATCATCCTATTATGGTGCTGTGTTTCCACAGAGAACTGAAAGGGAAGGAGCTGTTAGATAAACTAGATCTCGTTGTGAGGGGATTCGCTGTTAACAAGAGCAATGTCCCTCAAGGGACTGCTGCTGCTGGTCGCAGGTAATTCATGCTGGAGGGAAAAGATAAGGACATAATTTGCAGTTGTACGGGTCCAGTCACCCTGCATTTGTTACCGTAATGTTTCAGACTCTGTTAGTTGCACCAGCAGTGAAACAGAATTGAGGCAAATATCCAAAAAGTATAATTTAATTGTAAGGCGCATAGTCAGAGCAGCTGGGCACAGAACAGTGCCTATAAAGAATTAATCATTATGGGCATCTGAAGGCAAGTCTATCTGTGTCGATACTTTAAGACATAGCATGTTTTTTGCCAGAATCTGATATCTGTGAAGTCTTGAATTTTTTTGGCTCTAGCAGTGGTGGTTTGATGTGATTTATCAGCTATCCATACCGTAATATCTCACCAACTATTAAATTCATTCCAGTTAAATTTCAGACATTTATGTTTTCCGGAAGATGAATTCTACTGACTTTCACACCACTAGCAAGTTGAAATATTGAGTTTATAGTGAAAAAAAAAATCAATTTTGGCTGATATCCAGGGTGCTCAGAGGATGAATCCTAATAACATGGGTAAACCACTGACCTTTTACCTAGCAAGATCATCAAGTAAACATTTTTTAATTATTTCAAATTGTTTTATGACTGTATATCTGTTGACAGTCCCATCATCCTCTTCTGTATTTTGTGTTTTGCCAAAAATGCCAACTATCCATTGATGTTAGTCACTGAAATGCTACTATTTGCTGCTGTTTGTTTCCATAAATGTCTTTGTAAGACTAATATTTTTGAGAGATGTATTGTTTTTCTTCTAAACAGGTAATTGATTATTAAAAATTGTAAATTTATTGAAAGCACGTGTTTGTTTCTACATAATCTTTATTAAGTATTACATTTATTCTGTTTCATTTCTGTATTGTGATATCTATCCAAGTTTACTTCTTAGTTTGTGTGCCCAAATATTAAATGTGTGCACCAAAAGTTGTAAATATAGAAAAGTAAAAGTATTTTTAAGACCCATATCTAGTTTAATTCCCTTTGCCATGTGATTATTTTTTAAGTTTCTAACTAGCAACTGTATGCACTGGAATTATGTGATTGACAGCCAGTAAGTCCATCACCTCAATGGGATGATGCACTTATCTAATTCACTGGCACATGGAATGCTGGGTAAACACTTTTTCATAGGCCTGTCAGTGTCACCTTGACGTCTATGCGACCAATCCCTCTTTTGCTACAGTGGCGGGATCATTAGTCCTCTCTCTCTTTTTATCTCTCCTCCCCATTTCTGTCACTCTTTCATTTTCACCTTTTTTTTCCTTTTAGATGTGCCGACAAACTGCTTCCCTTCCACTTTCTTGCTCACTTGGTATTCATTCTTTTGTTCTGTGTTGAAATATTAGCAACTGTCTCTTGTAGCAGTCTCATATCTCTCCCTCTTGGCTGTCATGTCTGCTCTCATTGTTTCAGTTTGACGACGGAGATGCAGTTCGTAGACCGATGATTTTATTGACTTTGTGTTGCGCTGAGTGAAGTGGCAGTGATGGACAGATGGCTGGGAAAAGAGGCTTTGGTTTCAGCCAAGAATGAGTTGTGCCAAGCCTGAAACTTTGAGCACACTTGCTCAGCCTATTGTCAGTCCCACTGCTGTCAGCTAGAGTCCATCAGCCAGAACTGAACATGACTTGGCGCTAGTAGTAATCTCCGTTCTTAAATCACAATGCATGTGAGGTATGGCAGTATGGCCACTGTGTCCCATTAATTTTACAACAGATGCTAGTCTGAATTTTGGCTGTTTTGCTGATTGTGTAAGCAGGTCTGAATTTGAAGATGAAATTCACTCCGTCTCAACTAGTGTGGGATGATATCAAACTGCAGAGAAAACTGTGTGATCATTATTAACTTATAAACCCCTTGAACCTTAATGTGGAGTGCATCCTAATGGGGAAAGGAATGTCTGTAGAATATTTCCGAAATAATTGACCATGAATGCCTCAACACCCAGCAATTTTTTTTGTTAGTGGTCCATGTTAATAAGCCTTTACCAAAACAATCTCACTGCAAGGTCTTTTGTTACTCCTACTGTTGTTTTTATCTGTGATAATATGTATTGAAAGTTTGGGCGCTGACAGTTTTCTCTCATGGTTTTGGATATGTAAACGGGAAGTGTAAAATGCTATGGAGCCGTTCATTTAGCTGTGAGCTACCTGAACTCTTTTAATCTCCCGTCTAAGTGTTTACATTTTAGTAAATATGAGCCGTAGAAACTCTACTGCAGTTGCTTTTTAAACTGATACCATAGATGTGCAGACAAAAATCAAAGCATTGTCTCACTTTTTTACTTAATTACGATATTACTTTCAATATTTTGTAGTGAGATCAGGGGTTATAAGATGCACTTAATATATTTTTTATTTTTTTCCCTTTCAAACAAAAAGAACAAGTCTAATTTTTGACATAAAATGCATCAATCACTACAGTCACAAGATGCTGGGCATTATATTTCTAAAAAAAGCAAGAGACGCATGCAACCATCCTCCCCCTCTTCAGCGAACCACAAAGGCAAGAAGGCCAAAGCCATTGGGAATCCTGAGAGAGAAGGGAAGATGAGTGCAGCAGAGTACGGGGTCATATGGGATGGAAGGGAATGGAAAAAGGTGAAAAGAGGTACAAATGGGAGGAAAAAGAGTGACAGAACATTTGGAGAACTGCAAAGAGAGGGAACATGGATAGAAATCATATTGGAAGCAATAAAAAATCTCAGAATGAGTGTGCAGTCTGGAAAAAAGGAGTCCTGCTGTATGTAAGAACTGAGGTAAAAACAGCTAAACTTAGCACAGATTTCTTGACCGTGAGAGCACTTTATAGCTCACATGCACAGCCATTATTTCCTGCATGACAACAACTCTCCATTTTTACACTGGTTACTTATACTGAATAACCCCTATAGAGGCCAAAAATGAAAAAGGAAGCATAAAGAACATGAAGAGAGTCTTTGTTGTAACAGTTTCATCCACTATTCAGTAAGTGATTCTGTCACATGCAGGAGGCAGCAGTGGCTGACTCACAGCCTTCTGTTTCACTGGTAATAGCCACAATGATTTGTGACGTTGTAATGTAATGATCGCCATGCCACTGCTGTATGTAGAGGTCATTGGTGGTCTTACAGCAAGGACCTCTGTCCAAATTAATCAATAAGTGCAGTACGGAGACCACAGGACAATTGCCCTTTCAATTTCCCCCCTCAATCTCTCCTTCTCTGACCAATTTATGAAGATTGCCAACTCTCACACACAATTCTGTTTGTTCTGCTTCTTAAGACTGCCAGCACAGATTTGCAGCCAAATTTCCTTAGAAAGAAGGATTGATATTGGACATTTCTGCAGGACAAGATTTACGTCCAGTGCCAACATTTAGCAGCAATACATTAAGAAGTGGGTCATTTCTGTTGCAGAGAAAAGGGATATACAGGCTATAGTGGTGGATGGAACTGCACCTCTGTGTTGTATCAAATCTCAGACCATTTAATAAAGCTTTTCATGAAAAGGCTTTGCCAGAAAGGATATTCTTTTTTTATTTGTGAAATGTTTTAGTAAATGTTACTTATACTAAATTCATAGTTATTCATAACAATGTTGTTTATATAATTTCTAGGTAAAACCACATATTTTCCTCGCTAAATAACTTTGACCTTACTGTATTTTTCAGTCTCTGTGACGATGTGGAAGGTTCAACAAAATTAACAGTCTGCAGCCATGTTGGGGGCTCTTTGAGGCTTTGCTTTGGCACAGTGTTGTTATCTGTTATAGTTGGCTTTGAGCTGAATTCTAGCTTAAGCATACTCACAGTGACAACTTCAACTGCTGATGTTAAGCAGGTAAATTTTTTTTTTTTAGATAGATTTTCCAAGTGTCTTGGCCATCCTTTTAATTGATGTCAGGAAGACAGCAACCAAAATTTAATTTCATTCCATCCTGTACTTGAGGAGTTACTGTCAGACTAACAAAAGCTGCCATCCCTTAAGTCATATTGGAGTCAGCACGCCCATGTTTCTTGCATGACTTTAAAACATTGCTGTCACAGGTAACAATGATTTCTGCTGATTTGTCCAATAAATGTGAGGAGATTTGCAGCTTTTTTCTATATAAATGATGTAGTACAAACAAAAAGAGCATCATGTATTCCAAATAAGACTTAAAAGGTCTTTTAGCACGACACAAGAAGTCCTTTGAAAGGAGTGGGTTCGATTCTTCTGGCTGAGTCCCCCCATGGATAAAAGAAGTATGATACTGCTGTTAGATTATTATTAGTGGCCTGTGTGTGGGTGACACAGCGCTGTCAGTATCAGTGTGGCAGCGGGTCTAGAGGTCAGTCATGTCAGGCAGCCGGAGGCTCATTCTGTCGCTGTGAGTCTTTGTCAGTGTTACTATCAGAGTACAAGCCTTCACAGCTCCACCACTCTCATCTCCAGGCCCCACAGTTCTACGTTTAGAGCATCTGTGCCCTGTGTCCTCTTGAGGCTAGTGTCAACTAGTCGTATTGAGACATATGTGACCGTCGCATGATTCCTTAGCAAAGTAGCAGACTGGTGTATTGTTTTCTTAAACTGCTGTTGTACTTAAGCTGATTAGAGAGGTTTGATGTTATGATAAACAAGGTGATTTTTTTTTTCATGCCCACCATTTCCATCCATCTCTGATTATAACATAATCTACCTCAGGTAATTGCTTTCCTCATCAGGCTAATTGGTCTTAATGAGCTAAAATCATATTATTTTCCCCAAGCCTTTCCTTTCATATAAGACCCTGTGCAGATGGGGGTGTGTCATTGATTGGTTGTGATATGCACCACTAATTAGCATGTCATCCTTTTATCTACAGTTAGTGCTCCTTGGGGAATGACTGCTGGTCATAAACTGGCAGCCTTTTTCAATTGCTGGTCCCATTGGCTGACCCATGACTTCTCTGACCTCACCCGACCTCATGATGGGTTAAAAGGAGGAGCATCATGCGTCAGCAGTGCAAAAAAAGGACATTTTGAATAATCCTTCTACAGGGTTTAACTTCTGCTTTTCATTTATGTGAGTGGGAAAGTTTTTAATTAACGCTGTAATTATTCTCATTTGTCCTGTGTGGCTTTGCAACGCTCTGCTCAGTTGTAATGAATCACTGCTGATCTGACGGGCAAGGATTTAGAGCAGCTTTCACCAGAAATCCTTAATGTTGAGACCAAAGTGAAGGAGAGATGTTTGAAAACAAGTTACAGTATATTTAACTCTATTTTTCATTAACGCAGCTGACTACTATTTTTATTAACCATTCATTTGCTGCTTATTGTTCCAGTTAATATGTTGCTTTGTCTAAAAACTGACAGAAAATAGTGAAAAATGTCAATGATTTCTGTGAGTACAGGGTAACATACAATACTCAGATGTTTTTCTCTGACCAACATTCCATAAAACCCAAAGTATTGTGTTTAGCGTCATGCATGACAGCAAAGAGCAGCAAATCCTTTCAATGGTTAAGCCAAAACCAGAGAATGTTTTTCAGTTTTACTTAAAAAAAAACTGAAACTATTAATTCATTTAAAAATCTGTTACTGTGGATCGTTGTACCTCAAATTTATATCATCTGCTATAAATATTCTTGATTTTTTTCCATGAAATGGTATCCATCACAGTCTCTTAGAGCCAAAAGTAAAGTTCAAATCACTTGTTATGTCTGACCAACAGATACTTCATTTCCAGTGATGTATGACATGTTTGAAAAACAACATTTCAGAAATTGGTTCAAGCTGACGTTTTGTCATTTTGCTCATAAAATTACCAAAACAACTACTTTACTTTGAAGAAAAAACCTGGAAGTTCATTGTTGGTATGGCATTAGTCTTTTGTATTTAGTGTCTAATTGCACAGCATTTATTGTCAATTTGCGATTGTAGAATAATGTTGTTGTAAATGCATTTCAGTTTTAATCCAAGTCCCGAATTGTTTTACTAATAAGATAAAAAATGCAAATGAGGCCATGAAAGGAAATGTTTGAGACTGATAATGAGAATACTGAGTGGGTGCATTTCTTGCATGATGCATGATAAAATGTGTGCAGGTTAAGATTCAGATTGTAGGATTTCCCACAGTAAACAAGTCCTCCACCTCTGAGAAGATGGCAATGTGGCACAAATTTTTCATATATAAACAGCTCATATCAAGGTGGATATAGTGTGTTTACACCTAAAAGAACAAAACAGTATTCACAGTGAACACAGAAACCAACCAGATAAGCACATGTACTGCTCAGCACTGATCACTGCAGAGAGTCACTGAGCAGATGGACTGACTGTGAGGGGTAACTGAGGGAAAAAAAATGAGGGGAGTGACAGAGGAAGAGGAGAAGGAGGGGTGGGTAGACACAGAGATAGAGAGGCAGGCACCGAAGGAGTGTGCAGGACAAACACCGACAGGCTGAGACACAGAGAGTGAGAAAGAGGGAGCTTGCAGCACCTGAGAGGCAGTAGCTTCATTAGCATCAGGAGGAGAGTCGGTCACAGGCAGCAACACCGGGACTCATGTAGACAACTGCTGTTACCCAACGCTTGTGGAGCAGAACGAGGGGGGCAACAGCTGAGGAGGAGAACGAGGCTGGAGCCAAAGCTTGAATGAGAGGATGAGAAGCATCGCTGCCACCTGACTCACACTAGGAATCAGCCTCAGCACCTGCAGCGGCAGTCCGAGCACTCCGGCTATCAAGGGGACTGGGGCAGACGGGGAGAGAGCTGCTGAGATTATGCGCGGGACAGAGAGCTCCTGTGGATTCCCCATCTTTGGCAACGGCAGCAGCAGCAAGAGCTTGGGCTCTACAGATAGCAGCAGGGCTAGCTGGGGCTGCAGGAAAATAAGAAGCCCTCGGTCTATCGCTATTTATTTATCTAGAGATGAAGGTAGCATTTACAGCCAAGGTGTAAAAGGAACCATCTGTCGATGCTGCCACAGTGTTGAATGTACCTGTAGCCAGAGCGGCAACGGTCGCTGCAGTGTTGGTGTAAAAAGTGACCACAGCAGTGCAGTTAGGTGTAGTTGTAGCAGTAGCAGGGGGGGCAGTGGCTCAGGACACTGAATGACCAGTGTGGCTGATGAAGGCCACCTGGATCCGCTTGCTGAAACGAGCCAAGGGAGGTCACGTCAAGAGCTCTGATGCCTGTGTAAGCAGTTTTTGAGTGTGTTTACATTGTGAAAGCTGGTCTGTTTTTTTGTGCCTGTGCATGTGTGTGTTGTGCAGTCTCAAGTTCATCCATCAGTCTATAGTGTTGGGGTCAGAATGGCACGACTGTGTATAGCTTGGTGATTATGAGAAGCTGGATGTTGTTATCTGTTATAGTTGTCAGATTCTGGGCAGAGCTCCATATCACCTCCTTCCGACCCACTGGGGCTGTGTTCTTGATCACACCCTATTGTGATACATGACCTGATGACTAATTCATACCAGCCCAGGTATGTTCACCTGCCCCTTTTGAGGGCAAATGTAGCTGGTAAAAGCAGAAATACTTTGCATGAGATGTCAGATACTCTGTTATGTCAGAATGTTGAAATGGTGAAACATATTCTTACCAAAACTTTAATAGCTTGTTGATGTTTTGAAAGTGACAAAGAAATTGCATTGATCATAAATATGATGACAGCAAAAGCAACCCAGAGATAGTCAATGAGCTTGCTTTCAAATGATGTACAGGTACGTAAGAGGGAGGATAAGGAGAGAAACCAAATCAATTGAGGAGCAGCAGCAGGGTTTCACTCAAGATAGAGGACATAAATATGTATTACCTTGTATTTTGTACGGTAATAACACTCATGTCGTGTATAAGAAAGTCAGGTATATCTAAGTGGAGAGGTGGGGGATCCTTTGTATCTTTGTGATGGTTCGGTAATTCTAATCAGGCACAGAGTGAGGGAGGCTATTTTTAACTCAGACAGCGGAGTGTAATGGTGCAGTGAGATGAATGAAAGACCTTGTGTGGGTGGCATAGTAGCGTGCAGGTAAGGATAAGGCTCACTGCCTTCACTTAGTTAAAAATCCCCTCCTTTATTCTCAGACCCTGTTTATATTTATCTGAGGCAAATATGTGGCACTGGAAAATCATTCTGTCTGTACATGTAAAATTTTAGCATTCAATTCAACATTGACAAATTAAATGATACAACTTTTTTTCTCACATTTTTCTATGTCTCTAGTTTTCAATTTTAGTTTGCTTTAACTATCACGCTCTCATGCAAAGACAAAATACAGTAACTACATATATATAAGACAAAATGAAACTATACGCCAGAATCTGGCTCTTGTTTAAAATAAATATTATAATTTATATGCATATTCAATTTAGAATGTATGTGTATAAACATTTTCAGGTCATAGAAATCTATAATTCAAAAGAAAAAGTGGGAGACAGCGAAAGCAAGAGAGATAAATTTAACTCTAACTCTAACCAGTGAGAGGTTTACTCATAAACAGCACTTGAAATATATAAAAGGCACTGTAATTTGTAATAAATTAGTTGTCCGAACTGATCATAGAGAATAAAAAGCTAATCTAATGCTAAATGTTGGCTAACTAGCTTAGATTAACAAGACTGCAAGTGTACTGCAAGTGTGTTCAGTGTGTCTAGGATTATTATTAAAAATGATCATCATGTATGTTTTCGTATGTGTGAGTCTTCTTGTTCAGAGGAAATCTGGTTTGACCAAATGTCACAAGGAGACATACTGAGACCTGGTGTTATTTAAGAATATCGCCCAGTGTTTGTCTGAGAAGGATCACAGCAAATATGCAGGCGGACAGCTGAGAAAACTAAGGATGGAGAGCTGCTGGTGATGTGATCCCTTGAAAACTGAATGTTTGTGTTATTTGGCATCCCTGCTGGAAGTGTTCTGAATTTTATTTACATTCAGTCAGCTTTTGCGACATCCTCAAGTTGTTGAAGTGATGTGACTGATAGTGGAATTACATTTTATTAAGCACAGCTTCTATATCCATTCTTTTACAAAATCAGCTGAGACTCCTTTGTTGATCAGAGCTTACGCTTCAGTCTGTGTGGGTGTAGGGTTAGTTTGCACATTTAAGTTGCACATCAGATGCTTAACTCCAAAGTTGAGCATTTCTTCAAAGAGCAAGGGCAACACAATGCAAATTAAGTTGCTGTGAAGCTCGCCACTTGTCTAACACCTGTCATTTTTGAAGTGTGAATGCAAATGGATGGATTTGAGTTGCTCTGTATGTTTGTCTCTGCAGGGTTCGGCCGACTCCTACACCAGCCGTCCATCAGACTCCGATGTGTCCCTGGAGGAGGATAAGGAGGCAGTGCGCAGAGAGGCAGAGCGACAGGCTCAGGCACAGCTCGACAAGGCCAAGGTTGGTATCAAAGAACCAGCATCACTAAGGTCACTTCACCAGACTCTTAGATGACTAAAACATGCTCTGTGGGCCCTAGAGGGGGTGTGATAGAAACATTTTTAACAGGAGGTCAGGTAGGGCCAAGCACTTTGAGGAGAGGAACTTGTGATCAACATGTGTGTTTTTATACCTTTATTTGGTAGGGACAGTTTGAGTTGTAGACCGTCGGAGTTAGAACACCGATGCAAAGAACCTTTTGCTGTTTTAGTGGACTGTGTTGGGGTTTAAACACCAAAAAGAAGACTGTAAGATAGAAAGCATGAATTAAGATAGCAGGTTTGGATTGGTAAAAAGGGAATGTAGTATATCAGCAAGTGTTTGCACAGACAAGAACTGGTTTGCTATGCCTGAATGAATGTCAGATATCACTTAAATGGAAATGTAAACTTCACACTGGTTGGTTTGTTATTGGAAGCTAACAAGCTGTGTCTGCTCCCTTTTTGGTCTCATTTCTTCAGCGTACATCGTTTTTCTTTTTATGATGACAAGACAGTTAGCTGCAGTTTTCTCAATCTGGTAAAGGATGGGTCATCAGTCACATTTGATTTGGGTACAGCACCATTTTAAAGATTGGTCGAGTCAAGGTTTTTTAATAAAGTTGGTGTAATTTTGTCTCAGAGCAAGGTGTTCTTATTTCTGATTTCCTTTACTCATTTAGAATAAACATAGATGAGATGTTGTTTTATTAATCTGGAGGAAAGTTTAGTGGACAATGCTGTAGGACTGAAAAGGTGACCATGAGAGCACGATACTGAAGCTGATTTCAACTGGTTTCTGAGATGAAGACAGGGCTGTTAGGGTTTGCTGATGTGAGAGGTTAGTGGCCTCAGAGGACTCAGAGTCACTGTTTATCAGAGCCAAGCCTCGCATGCTCTGGGCCACAATTAGCAGCATATAAACAAACACACACGGCAGAACAGACTTGCCTTTGTGTGACAGGAATTGCAATCAGAGCTCACTTCCAGAGGATCACTTAAATCGCTGGCACTGTGAAGATTTATGCCTTTGATCTTTGAAATAGTTTGGCGATCATTTGCTCATATTCTCTTCCTGCTATAAAGATCATTGGATAGCTCAAGGAGTTCTATTTTTGCTTATTAACTGAGGCAAGTGCCTAAAAAATCAGTTTATTGTCTTTCACTGGGTGTTTAGTGTCTATAACATCTCATTAGCAGTAAGCTGTAAGCTTTCGGCTATCCATTCATTCTAGCAGACATTTTCCTCCTGCTCTGTGTCTCTGCAGCTTCTAGCTGACAAAGACAAATCATTCCAGCAGATCTATGTTGTTATTTTCCAGAGCCATCCTCTCTGGCTCACTAATTAAAAAGATCAGTTGGCTTTATAGATAACCTGGCGTAGATTAGCCCTGCTGGCATTTTTACATGACAGATGACTAGTAAAAAATAGCCTCTCAGTGTTCTGGCCACCAGAGAGAGAGCAAGCTGGGGTCAGAGGAAGTGCAGACTCTCTGACTTAGCTTTCATGAGCAGTAATTCACAACTATGTCCCTGACATACCACTGAAATTCTTAAGTAGTGAGAATAGAGGTGATGGCTGTGATGTTATATATCACTGCCTTAATATGTGTCTTTATATTACAGTACACTCATTTGGTGTACAGAAAGTCACAAGTGTTTACATATACGCATCCTAAACACCTGCTGCTGTCTTACATAAAACTAAAATGAAAACTCCATCAGTTTGATCAAAATATGTGTAATGTCATCTGTGGCTTTTCGAGTCTGAGATAATAACCTTCAAATTATGTTATCAGATGTACAGACTCAAACTTTCAACCTTTTTTAGGAAGTGTAATACGAAATTTCTTGAATACTTTTAAATTTATGTCTATGTCTAGTATCCAAAGGTATTCCAACTTCTTTATCTTTTGAGTAATGGTAAAAT
>JAQNCA010000015.1:6548929-6561865 GCA_029783725.1 Acanthurus tractus
TTGAATACTTTTAAATTTATGTCTAGTATCCAAAGGTATTCCAACTTCTTTATCTTTTGAATAATGGCAACATTAAACCTTCTGTGTCCTCCCTGACAAGTAACAGTGCTAAGAAGGGACAGACAAAATTAAGGACTAACTGGTAAACATAGTGAGGCATTTAAGCAGCTGAAGTGCCAGATATTTGTCTCAAAAGTTGGTTGAAACCAAAAACAAAGCTAAAAACATAATGGTAATGTGTAAATGTTGTGTTTACATCTTGTTTCTGCTGCCTCCAAGTGGCCCAAATAATTTGTTCGTGGAGGTTTTAGTGTTATGAGTGATGTTTTTTCTCTGATTTCACTGTGTAAAGTTATGGTTCATGCGATAAATGTGGACCAGAGAATCATCTCTGAGCAACAAAACAATAATATCTGGTAGCTTCAATGGCTTAGTTATTAGCAGCATCCATTTATCTCTGCTTTATGTGCATACTTGAAATATACTGAAGCAGTGTTTGATCACAATAGAATGTCTTCCTATGTTAAATTTAATAAGGTTATGGTTCCCTCCATATTACATACTAATACATCTTGCAGGATCCCAGTGCACCCTCATAGAGAAGAGAGCTCACTTCAAATCGATCCACAACAGTCAAGGTGAAACAATGTGGGAATTTTGATTTAGAGATCCTCTGTGCTGCTGACAGAGAGGCTGTGGCATTTTACATTGAAAATCTACTACAGCCTCAGCCGATGTTCACTCAGTCAGTCTTAGAACAGTGTAGAGAGGACTTGGAGGTATTTTTAACTAAAATATTCATGGTGTGATGAGATATTGTGACGAACGTTGTGTGGTGTTAATTGGCTTTAGTCCTCAGCACTGCCTTCCAGGGTTACTAGTTACAGATAGGGCTTCTCTTAAACTGGCTATCTCTGTCTTATCTTTACTCTGCGGCTTATCTCCATGAACGTGTTTCCTCTCACTTCCTGTCCACTGTTTCCTTTTTTTGCACTACATCTTGTCCTCCATCCTCCTGTCTATCTCCTTTCTCTTACTATTCCCGCCCACCGTCCTTCTTACGTGGTCTCTAACCCTTTGCCTCTGTGCTTTTCCCTCCCCTCACTGCAGTCGATATGGCATCCATAATGAAGGCCTGTGTTACATAAGAGGCGACAGAGCAGCATGTGCTTGGTCAGGAGATGTAAAGATATGGCACGGCAGTGCTAAAGGTGCCATTATGTACAAATCACGCAGTCACCTGTTATACAAGGTGGCATGTAGGACATCTGTGTGTGTGTGGCTGCTTACAGGTCTGTAAAATGTCATTAAGCATACAGAAAGCTCCATCTGACAGCCGGCCATGATGGATAAAGGCGGGCAGAGCAGGTGGGAGGGAGGAAAGAGGCAGCGGTCCATGAGACAACCGTGAGAGCACACATACATACGTGTACTAATGGACCTTATACCTTAATGCAGCCATGTGACTCAATGCATGCAAACGCCAAGGACACTCTGTCCTCTTTGGGTCCTGGCACTGCACACATTGGATTGAATTATCTCCTCAGTGGAGACATCACAAGCACGCACACAAACACAAATACCATATAAATATATCTACATTGCTCTCAGCATGAGGAAAATTGTTTCAGGAGGATTTCACCAGTGTATTATTTTTCAAAATCCCTCATTGTTTATCACAGTCATTTCACACCTGTTTTATTTCAGTGAGGTATTAGTGGACAGCAGAAGCCATAATGAGAGAACGGCCATGGAAAGATCCTCTAAGCTCTTGCTGTTTAATTATTTTCAACAGCAAATCTTTACTGAGCCTTGCTACCTTTTCAAAAGATCTCGATTAGCACTCAGATCCAAGTAAATCATACGAACATTCAATAATATCTGCAAGATATGTAAATATTGAATTTTAGGCGAACACATGTACCGTAACAAAAACATGATGATATGTTACAATCTGTGTTTTCTAGTTGGTTATAAAGTTCTTATGCCCCCAAGCGGCCAGAAAATCCGTTTTTGCAGCTTTAAAAAAATAAAAGATAATTTTATTTTGCTTTTAATCCAAATCAGCTTGATTTTTTTTTAAATTAACACTGCATTCTAGGTAATATACCTATCTGTCTTGTTTTTGTGCAGTCTGTGTAATTGAAACGGTACTAGAAATGAGGTGAACCTATTGGCACATTGTTAAAAAAGTATCTTCATGAAAATCAGATTTGAGGACTACTGTGATGAGACGAGCTATTTGAGTGCACTTTAAAGCACTTTCTCAGAATCTGTGTAAAGTCCAACTGATGTAACATCATCAAAGCTCTGATCTACTGGGTTCAATTTGGCTTCCAGCTGAACGTCCCCCCTTCCCTCGTCTTGCTCTCTTTCATCTGCAGGTAAATATTTAGCATGTGAGTTTACGCTGGAGGATTACTCTAAGCTACATCCCTGTGCATTCGTTTTGGCTTTTCAGTTGACTTCAGTCGTGTTTGTCACACAGTCAAAGGCAGAGCAAATGTAATCTGGTTAAGGGCATGACCGTGTTGCCAACTGTTGCAGCCATTGCCGCCAGGCTGGCTCCAAGATTATGTCCAAAAGCATTTTATGTAATTCTTAAAGAGATGTGTCTTTTGTGGGTTTATTCTAGTGTTGCAAAAAATCTAGATTCAGATGGTTTGTCTGCAAACATATTGCCCTTTTTATGGCATGACCTTATTAAATTTTATTCAGATCCCTTTTTTAGAAAATGTAGTGCATCACTGTGAACAAAGGCCTCAGCTTTTGCTTTGTATAAAAAGTGTGTCTGGAAAGGAAGTTTCTCTCTGACGTGTGGACAGTCAATTGTAAGGTATCGAATCGTGTACAGGAAACATTTAATTCACTGTATGCATCATCGCAATAGACTGTTTGTCTTGAGAGAAAGGTCAGCAGTGTTCAGATATGAAGGTCAGTATTGATTCAGCTGGTGTAAAGACTGTGGGGTTGATTTATGAACCATTTACATAAGTGCTGTTTGTGCTACTTATAAGTAAACGCAAGACAATAATCCTGTTATATTGTCTGCGTTGCAGTGATGATTGCTGTGGACACTAACATGTTGCATCACTCTGAATTGTTAAGTGTAAGTGTTTTAGCCCGTAGCAACGAAACAGTGCAGCAGCCAAATCATTCATGGACAGACAGCTAAACTATGTCTGAACGAGATGGAGCCTGCTTGTATCTCTCATCCAGAGTTATTTTTACACCTCGCACAATGACAAGAAACACAGCTCACAACAGAGCACAAAGAGATCAACATTTAAATAGTTCCCAACTCTCCTGTGGGTCCTCTAAGGTTATGGGTCTGTTTTTTTTCCATGTAGGATACATTTGCTATTTAAAATTCATCTTATCTTGTGCACAATCTGACATTTTCATTTATCCCCCCTCCTTTGTTCCTCCTGGAAGTCCAAACCAGTTGCATTTGCTGTTCGCACAAATGTCAACTACAGCCCGTGTCACGATGATGATGTCCCCGTGCCAGGCATGGCCATCTCCTTTGAGGCTAAAGACTTCCTCCATGTCAAAGAGGTGGGTTGCAATTGAGATCATTTTCCAGACAGTAATGCTGAGGTAAATAAGGCTGATTACCAGCAGAAGGAGGTGCTCAAGATCTCTCAATATTCTGTGTAGAAATTTAACAACGACTGGTGGATAGGACGCCTGGTGAAGGAAGGCTGTGAAATCGGTTTCATCCCGAGTCCTGTGAAGATTGAAAATACCCGTATTCTCCAGGAACAAAGAGCCAAACAGGGCAAGTTCCACTCCAGGTAACGAAACTCGTCTGCACCAAAGTTTTCTGTATATTTGGAAGATCTTCTGAAATTAAAGTTGTTTTTTTTAAGAGTTGATCTCATGTCACTTTCTTTCATTTCAGTAAATTGGGAGCAAACTCATCCTCTAGTTTAGGTGAAGTGGTTCCTAACTCACGGAAATCTACTCCTCCTTCATCTGGTAAGTAGCTTGACAGGCATCTTCAAAACTCCAACTTTAAACTAAATAGATTCTACAGCGTTTAAAACCACATTTAACCACTGAATTCAATTTGAAGGTAAGATGTGATACTGAATTTGTACCTTCAATGATGTTGATGTTTTCCTATCAGTTACATGTTTTAATGGCCATAGTTGTACTTTTACATGTTTCATTTGATGTCTGTGTGCAGAAGCATAGACAATGTGCTATTGTCAGTGTGAAATGTATCCCGTTACCTCCTGTGTTCGCCTCTGTGTGATGGTGCTCTTGTCTGTCTGTGTGCGTAGCCATTGACATAGATGCCACAGACTTAGACCCTGAGGACAATGAGCTTCCAGTCAACCTGCGCTCCCCTAAAGCCAGTCCAAACACTGTCATGTCACCCTTAGCAAAAGAGAAACGAATGCCTTTCTTTAAGAAGGTAAACCCTGGACTTCCCCACCCTCTCTTCCTCTTCTGTCCGTCCGCACGGCTCAGACTAAATGCCTTTGGCTGCACGGCCTCACTCTGCGCCTGTCCTGTTTGTCAACACCATCGTCCGTCACTTGGCGTGCACCCATCTGTTAGCATGCATGCCTTTTCTTAACCTCTCTCTCTCTCCTCTTCCGTCTCACCACAGCTAAGCAGAAGCAGAAGTCGGTAAGTCGTAGCATGCGGTGCACCAGCTCGGCAGGGTCTGAGGATGACCTCTGTGGTCTTAACTTTACAAACCCTCTGTAGTGAATGATTCCTCTGCAGAGACTCTGTACTGAGCTCTCACCCCACTCACTGCTCCTGCAGTCCTGTGTGTTGTTTGTCATTGTTTTAGTTTTCGTAAGTGAACTTGTGATCCTGATTGAGTGAGAGCTTGTCGTGAACAGCTATTTATTAACATAGACAAGATCTTAGTGTGCTTTTCTTATTTTAAAATAATCAACATTTTAGGAAACGTGCCCAATGGCTTTCTTGCTAAAAGTCAGATGAGGAGATTAATACCACTCATTTCTTTGATTGGAAATGGGGTTAAACTGCCAGCCTGGCTTCCCCTAAAGGTGACAAAAATCTGCGTACAAGCACTAGTGATCACATATCTTGTTTGTTTAATCGGCACAAAAAACAAGAGTGGAGGAAATCACTGCTTTCAGCCAAGAAATAGTCCAGCACATAACCCGGCAACTTGTTTTTTTTTCACGTGTTTTTGTACAGATTAAATAAACAAGATATGTCATGATGATTAGTGAGTTTGAGAGGGGCTGAGAGGCAGATTTAGTTACCCTTGGACAGAGCCGGGCTATCTGTTTCCTCTTGTTTCTAGCCTGTGTGCTCAGCTTAACTAAGCATCTGCTGAGAGAGAGGATCTTCATATTTAGCAGGCAGACATGAAAATGGTATCAGTACCTAAATCTAACTTCCACTTTAGAAGATACAAGAGTGTAATTCCCAAAACACG
This sequence comes from Acanthurus tractus, assembly GCA_029783725.1. NCBI lineage: Eukaryota > Metazoa > Chordata > Actinopteri > Acanthuriformes > Acanthuridae > Acanthurus > Acanthurus tractus. The sequence continues at coordinate 6,554,361 of JAQNCA010000015.1, forward strand.
ATCTATTCCCTTCATTTGTTTAGTTGTCTCTATGTAATAAAACACATCTATAATGAATAACATCCAGTAGGTGTGATGATTTGCTAGAGATTCAGAATATAGAGATTAACATCACAACATTCAAGCAAATATTTCCTTAACATGCTAAAAGTATAGAAAATCATGACAAAATCAGTCAGTTCAATTTGGACAATTGCATTCTATGAAAAGTCTATACATTATAAGAATAACATCACTGTGGCTACTAAAAGTTTCCCATGACTATGCTGACGTTAAACCAAGTTGTGCAGAGCTGAACTTAGGCTACCAGAAGTATTTCTGCGGAACCAAAGCATCCATTAATACCCTCGTGTTAGTCAGCAGTAGTGTGCATCAGTTCCCACAATGTCCCGGGGGGAAGTCCAATGACGACAGCAAACGTTGAAAAGAAAATGTTTGCAAGTGGAGAGAAGAGGAAGAGGGGGCGATGGACTGTAAGATGAAATCTTCTGAAACACTTATCATAAAGATAACAAACTGTGAGCCCAGCTGAAACTGCATACTGCGTGATGGATATGATAATCAACAGTCCTTTTAAGTTATCAGCCCTCTCTGCTTCCCTGCGGTCTGCTCTCTAACAGAGCTTAAACTTGGGTCAAACTGTTATTGCTTTAAGATAAAAAAAAGAGAAGGAGAAAGAAGAGCCGGCACGTCCACGAATCCTTCAGACACGCTGCTCTCAGACACCTGGGATTTACAGCAGCATCAGGTTCACTGCCTTGCTGTCAGATGTAGACAAGTGCATGTTCCTAAGAGAGTGTACAAACAGTGTAAAAACAAATTAAATGTGTAGCTTTTGTCCTAAATAATAGACACAACTGTGTAATTAAATGTGGCTTCAGCTGTAAAAAAGTGAACCACCGGAAAAATATAATCACAATAAAAGAAAACTATACTTATTATCACCACATAAGACAAAGAAAAATATCAATGATAGGTAGAATTGTTGCAGATTATTTTCCTGTAAAGGGACACGCCGGTTTAATTTTTACATCTCTAGTCCACACTCTGATCCCTCAGAATTTAACGCTAATGGTCCTCAACCTCAATTTTAAATCTTTAATATCTCTACAACATTGATTAAATTCTGTCAATCAGTTTCTGTAAGTTTCAAACATGTTGAGAAAATCACCTTTGTGATTTGATTGAAAACCGAGGCTGTTGCACGAACCAAGCTCCCACTCTGAAAGAGCAAGTTTTACTACCTGCATCCTGATTTATCCCCGTTTTTTCAGTTGTAGCTTCTATCGATCTACTGTGGTCTTTTTTCCCTGTCTGACTAATCTTTCCTGTAACATACTTTCCCTTTTAATGCAATGATATCTGAACCATGAAATGAGGGGATTTATCTTAAGATTGTAATCTATCATAAAATATTGTAGTTTCCCGTAACCGGCTTTGAAATACCGCCAAACCAAGTCTACTGTCAAATTCATCATAAATCAAAGCTAGCTTGTGTTTTGTCGGGCCAGCTGAGACAAACCCCCCTTTCATGGTTCACAATGTTCTAGTGCATTTAAATTGTCTAGTTCATTGTTGCTCCGACCCCTCAAGTGATTTGTGATGGTGAGTGTTTACTTTGTCCCCATAAATGTGTGCAACTGTTTTTCTTCTTCTTCTCCTCTCTAAAGACGGAGCACATTCCTCCGTACGACGTTGTGCCTTCCATGCGTCCTGTGGTTCTGGTTGGACCGTCACTGAAGGGCTACGAGGTACAACGAGACTTTGACGTTTAAAACCAAACGCTTATCAGCAATTATATGTCTCCTTCTAACTGTGTTTTCTTAATATCTCCTGTAAATTTTTCTCTCCACAGGTGACAGACATGATGCAAAAAGCGCTGTTTGACTTTTTGAAACACAGATTCGAGGGAAGGTAAGTTCCTTGTGACCTTTTTAAAAAATGCCCTCATCCTGCTTCCTCCCTCATTCCTCCTCTCTCCGACTCTATAGGCTGGTATTTATCTGTCCCCCGAGGTTAGCCGAGGGAGTGTGTAACAAGTTTGTTTGGCCTGGAGATGTGTGCTGCTGCTTTAAATAGGCCCTCTCCATGTCCTTAATAGGCTATAATAGGCCCTAGAGCAGAGCAGGATTCTACTTACTCAATGTTGAGTCCATCCACCCATCTGAAGCTGAAAGGCCATGAAGTTACACAACACTGAGATCCACTCAGACCACCAGCAGCTGCAGTGAATTCTGTTGCTGTTCTTCAAATGTTCTTCATTCTATTCATTCTCAGTTGGCAAATTTGGTCCGAGTGCACTTTTATTTTGAAATTGCACATAATTTTACTGCACTTATATGAAGTGTAGCAAAGCCTCTTAGCTTGCACAGCGGCTCAGATTGATAAACATAAGTCTGATGTAATTTATCTATCAGAATTCTTACTGGTATTATTTCTTTCTAGTTGTGTCTTATAGTTTTGCACCGTTTCCACGCTTCCATAATAGACTGTAAGTCACTAGGTTTCCTCTTGTGATTAATGTGAGTCAATAATATAGCTAAATTTGATGCTGCAAGTTTATATTATGTTTGTTCATGATAAAGAATTCCTGCATGAATGACAGTAGATTTATTATGTAGGAAGTTTTATAATCATTATTTTAGAACTTTGAGTTCAAACTCATTATAGGGGTAAAAGCCATGTAATCTGATTCCACTGGAAGCGTTTTAGTTGGGTTTCTCACTCAGCTACGTGTTTTAATTTAAAATTATATCAATATTTTTCATCAGACCTCTGGGAAAAGGAGTAATTTATATCAGGAAATGAGTTCATGTATTGGTTCACCCTCGGATGTCTGGGTCACAGTCCAGGTCAAATTGTTTTATTGTTGTCAAATTATCAACAATTCATTGAAGGGAACTCAGTTATCCATGTTCAAAAAACAGGGATCCTTTGTTATTGTGTTTACATGATTTTTAGCAAATCAACACAATATTGCACAGTGTTGTCTTTTCTGAGGCTCTGCTCTCTATTGTTTTCTCTTTTTTCCAGCTGTTTGTTTTTCCTTTATTTCTTCTCTCTCTCAATATACAGTCAGAATGAGTGTTTGTGTTCCTATCTCACGTAAAATCAAGTAACAAAGTGCTCTCCTTATCCCATGTTTCAGAATATCAATCACACGTGTCACGGCAGACATCTCTCTTGCCAAACGCTCAGTCCTGAACAATCCCAGCAAGCACGCCATCATCGAACGGTCCAACACACGCTCAAACTTGGGTACGTTTGTGCTAGAAATTACTGCAATGCCTGGGAACATCTGGTGTTTTGATTCATAATGTTTTCAAGGAGACCAACTTATGTGGAAAAGGAAGGAAACGATTAAAGAAATTTTGACAATGACAATGATAACTCCCGATTGCCCGGAGTGACCTTGGCCAGTTTTCATTTGTTAGGAATGAAAGATAGAGCATAAATGCATGAGAAGTTCAAGAAAAACAGGACAAGAACAGCTCTGATTGGCCTAGGTTTGATTGGGGTTTAGATGTGATTAGAACGAAACAGATTCCCGAGTCAAACTGAGTTGACAAGGCTAAAGATTGTTCTGTATCAACACAAGCATCAGTCTGCAGCTTCCACAGAGTAAGAAGTTCTAGGAAAAGTGTGTGCTGGAAGCAAAAAGGGCATTATGTTTAAATTTTTAATGATCACACAGAGCCGCCACACTACAGTTTGATCATACCAGTCTGTTTCAGTGTGGTGCTGCTGTCCCAGAAAAATACTTAAAGGAGATAAAAATATCCATCTTGACAAGCCATTTTGTGCTCTGTGGAGCCTGAAATCTTAATTTTCAGAAAGAGAGCAACATTTGTAGATTTTTTTTGTTTTCTTATGCAGATCAACATTTTCATCCTTCCCTTTTTTTTTAAAACCAAAAGTGACATTTGCTTTATGTAAGTTGAACCTTCTTGCCTCAAGATACAGTAAATTAATTCAGGAAAAATGCTGCATTGGAAACTAGTGAAATTATCTCAGCCCTCCGGCGTATTTTAGCTGGAAAAATGAGAATTTGAGACTCAGTGGAAGTCTAAATGAGCTGGAATGTGTTATCAGTTTCCTTCAGACTTTGTCGTGACTGGGAGTCATGAAGGTCGGCAGTGACTCGTCTCAGATTGGGAATTTTGCCCTGCTGCGATATTTGTAGGATAGTTTTTGCAGTCACATCGTCATCTGTTGGAGTGGGGGTTGTGTGATGTAACAGTCTGTATTTGTTAGAGATACAGTAACAGAACTTGGCTTGCCGCTTCTCTAAGAGCTTTAAGTCCTTAAACCCGGTCCCAAGTGACAGTATTGTTTGGATATTGACGCTATTTTAATATCAACCATCTCTTTTAACTCTGTGCAAGAAATATTGTGGAATTATTTGATTTAAGAAGTAATTGCTAGATATTAGGATTGATTCACTCCTAGGCTCAAGAAGAATAAAGGCTAGGAGATGAAAGTAGACCCTCTACATTGACTCTTTCTTTTTCTTTAGCTGAAGTCCAGAGTGAGATTGAGCGGATTTTTGAACTGGCCCGGACGTTACAGCTGGTGGTTTTGGACGCCGACACCATCAACCACCCGTCACAGCTGGGGAAGACTTCCCTCGCCCCCATCATAGTCTACGTCAAGATAACCTCTCCTAAGGTGAGTAAAATGAACATGTTTTTTAAAGTGACAAAGCCAGCCAACGTGAGATCAAATGAAAAGGAATAAAAATAAAGACGTGATGATGTTCCCTCTGCTTTATAAACATATTAGTCACCGCAGTGTTTCTGGCTTGTCAGTATGCCTTGTCACGTCTCGTATTGTTTGCACTGCTCATATTGTTTTTTCTGCAACTGATCTGCTCAGCTGTGATTTTAAGTACGTCACGTGTTTGTAAGCACTCGTTTGAAAGCGAGCTTATGCGTAGAGGGACTGATTCATCACTCTGACCATAAGCACGAGTACAAAAAGCACATGATTCAGTGATCAATAAAAAGACAAAGGCTCTGGGTAAGATTGAACATGAGAAAAAGCATAGAGAAGAGGGCTTGAGTTAGAAGCTTTAAATCGAAGTGGCATCAGCGTGAATCACACTCACTGTGGGATAAAATTAAACACGTTCACCACCTGTCCTCTCAATTACAGCCTGCTGCCAAATCAAATACGGATAAACTTAAAGGAATATTGCACTTGAGGCAACATTAACAACTACTGGCACAACACACCCAAATGTTTAACTGAACTCACAGCAGTCTGGTTGCATTGTGAGTATGTATCTGCCAGGTTTTGACAAGATGAATATGTGGATTTAAAAAAAGATGATATCTCTGGTTCTGATGCATCAGTTTTCATCCCTTTATTTTTAAATTGTCCAACATGAGCGTGACTGTGTCATAGGACTGCAGCAATCAGCTGGTGAAAACCTCTATTGATTCTGGTGCATCAGTGCATAAGCAGCATTTGAATGTTGCTGCTGGTTTAACTAGCTTAGATACCGTTAACTAGTTTATTAGAGTTAGTAAAGTGTAACAAGATAAGATTTTTGTTGTTTCTTTGCCTCAAGCAGTTATTTAAAGGAAACCAACTGAGAAATTTAAAGAGAAAATGTGTCTATGTAAGAACTTATTACAGTTCATAAACATCCTTAATGTCACAAGATGCCCAAATAGACAATGTTTTTCATAGGGAGTGGCAAGCCAGAAGGGTTTAAATCCACTGGTTTAATTGTTAACAATGTTTTGTGCTTTATGGCTTATCATCTGGTTTTGTTTTGTTTTGTTTCTTTATGTTAAATTGTGGTCTAAAAGTAACCAGTAACTATAGGTATATAATAAAATAACATGAACTGGAGTAAATTACAAAAATTCCATCTGACTTTAGTGGCATAGAGAGTTTAATACAAGATTCTTTGAAGTCTTTGCTCATGTAGACTGTTGCTTAAAAACACATGCACATTGTGCACCTTTTACATAAACAAATGTACTGAGTTACTTTTCAACACTATGTTTCCAGGCTTTTATAGCCTAACTTCAAAAGGATGTCTATCTTTCCTCCATGATTTGTTTACTTGGGATAAATATTGATAGAGTGAAGGTTGCTCACTAAAATCCCAAATTTAGTTTATTCAAATAAAACTGTTATGACCTTTTTGCCTTCTGTCCTATTTTTGGCTTCAGGTGCTGCAGAGGCTCATCAAGTCCAGGGGCAAGTCTCAGGCCAAACACCTCAACGTCCAGATGGTGGCGGCGGACAAGCTGGCTCAGTGCCCTCCTGTAAGTCTCCACTGTGGAGCCCAATTATCGCAGACTTGAGTCGAGTGTTTAAAATAACCTAGAGTTTGTCCTTTTATAGATGTTTTGGCTCTAGGTTTTAGTTTCATGCATATCTGAAGTCTGATTTTTTTTTTTGAAAGCTTAAACATTCGTGCCAGTTCTATTTCTGCTCTTCTGTAATCTGCTTAGTTATTATTTTAGAAAATGAAGCGAACACCCCAGGCTTGTGAAAGTGCAGGCTTAATTTAATTCAAACAGCAGTTCATATCTTTTGGGAATTACTGTTCAAGATTTCCTCAGAATTAATACTAACATAGTTCTGGCATCTTTTATATATTAATATCAGTATGATTTCTTTAAAGATAATTTTAATTTCACATCTCTGCAGATTGCTCAGAACAATCCTAGAATTAGAGTCTTTTATTGTGAAATCACACTGTAGCACTGTCTTGTTTTCTTGACCTCGGCATGTCTCTTCTCCGTTTTCTTTAACTCTGTCTGCACCCTCCATCCTCAGGAGATGTTTGACATCATCCTTGATGAGAACCAGCTGGAGGACGCATGTGAGCATATGGCCGATTACCTGGAGGCCTACTGGAAAAGCACTCATCCCACCAGCTGCAGCCCCCCCAACCCACTGCTGACGAAGCTGCCCACGGCCATGCTGCCCTCCAGTCAAGCCCCGGTCTCTGGCATGCAGGTACTGAGTGCTTAATAAAACTGTGTGGATTAACCTGATAGGATGTAATAGAGGCTGTGCTAGAGAGCTAGGAAGTGAGAGGAGAAGAAAACCTGCAGAAAATAAGGTTAAGGGTCCATCCTCAATTACAGTATTTGCAAGGACTTGAGTGCTTGTATTGCATGTATTCCTGGTGTATTTAAGTGTTTGTCAGACACACTTGATTACTGAGACAACCTGCTCACTCTCATTGCATGGTAAATGTTTGAATGTTAAGAAAAAAGGCCATTTCAAAATTATTGATAAAAGGATTCAATGCTTAATTTTCAATTACAACAAAGAATTCCCATATAAGTCTTATCTACCCCAATAGCCACATATCTCATCCTTATTTCTGTCTCAACCGTGTGATGTAAGGACATGAATAATTTAAGTCAGACTTAATTCAATGTATCATTAACTCCTAGCTTCTGTCTGCTGGTTGTTATTCATCCAAAAACAGGCGTAAGGGCAAATCATTGCCAACTACAGCTGGACTAGAGCAG
>JAQNCA010000015.1:6595373-6615649 GCA_029783725.1 Acanthurus tractus
ACCTATAGGCCTTCTTTTACTCTAGTAATTATCTTTTGATTGGATAAAGTAAGCCATTTGCAAATATCAGCTTGAGCTTTGGGAAACTGTGATATGCATTTTTCATTTTTATTTGGTATTAAAAAAATATCTAAGAGGTTTACAAGTAATGAAAATAATGACCTACACCGATACTGAAGCATATACATTTAATGACCACAGCTGGAGATTCCCCTGGACAGGAAGAGGAGGCCAAAAAAGCAGCAGCTGCAGCCAGGGCAGCTAACCGCTTGCCTGAAGTTCGTCTGGTGGTGCTGGGCTGGAGATGGCCGGGCAAGAGCCTCACTGGAAACACTATCCTAGGTCGGGAGGAGTTTCGCTTGGAGCGAGCAGCCGAGTTCTGTGTTAAGAGGCAGACGGAGGTGCAGGGGCGGCAGGTGACTGTGGTCGACACTCCAGGATGGTTCTCTGCTCAAGATACACCACCCTCCTACAAACAGGAGTTAGTGAGGGGAGCATCTCTTTGCCCTCCAGGTCCACACGCCTTCTTGCTTGTCATCCCTGTGGGCATGTTCACAGAAGTGGATCGGGCTCGCATAGAAGAGCACGTGAGCCTTTTTGGTGAGCGTGTGTGGAAGCAAACACTTGTGGTTTTCACCTGGGCAGAGGTGTTGAGGACCATTTCAATCGAGAGGTACATTCGCCGGGAGGGAAAGGATCTGCAGTGGGTGCTGGAAAAATGTAAGCGAAGATACTTTGTCATTAATAACTGCATATTCGGGGAGCATCCCCAGGTGGGTCGCTTGCTGGAAAGAGTGGAGAAGATGGTGGCAGAGGAGGGAGGCCACTACAACCCAGAGGAGGTGGAAGCAGAGAAAAAACCTCTTGATATGAACCAGAATCCAGTCAGGGAGGTTCGAGAGCTGGGGGCGCGTCCCAAACAGAACTCTGGTTTGGCTTTGTCCAAAGCAATGGAGGTAGAGGCGCTTTCCACTGAGTGATGAGTGAATTTTGGCTGACAAGTAAGTCCAAATAAAGTTATAAAGAATGTTACGGGTTCCTGTAAGGGACCTTTCTGTTAATCAGAGATTGGAATAAAAGACCCTATGACATGTATTAGATATTTTAAAGGGACTAAAATCAATATTTTATGTTAACATTCAATAACATGACTACTTATCTGTGTCTCTGGCAGTAAACTCGCAGAAAATGAGCACTTGTCTTTGTAACTACCCTCAGCCAGGCTTCAGATCGCCTCCAGTTAATGTTTTTTTATTTGTGTTTTTGTTTTTGTCTGTCACCCAACCTGTTTTGCCTAATTTTTGTCTCTCACATTGGTTGACTCTCACTTAGGCCTTCTCTTGCAACATAGAATCCATTCTTTTCCAGTTTGTGAACCTGATTTTAAGACCTTCGGGGCATATCAACCCAAAAACTTGATTTTAGAATGCAAAAATATAAAAAAAAAGTTTCCTAACTGAAACTGAAAACTAAGAGGTTTGTTCTGATTAAATGAAATGGGTGTGTTGAATTCTACAAATTCTAAAGGTGCAACACCTTCTGCCAAACTAGTTCAAGCACCACAACGAGAGTGTTGAGGCTCAACCAAAACATTTGCTGCTTTTAACTAAAACAATAAACTGCAAGATGCTAAAATGCTCTGTGGAGCTGAGAGAAACTGTCGAGACAGGAGATGATTCCATGTAAGTCGCCTTTCATATTCCTCCTAGTTATTTTGAATAATTTCTATTATTAGACAAAAACACAGATTTGTAGATGCTTTAAAAAAACTATAGATGTCACTTAGTGGGGCCTTTAAAATGGGCATGCTTCTTATAGATTGTAGTTAAACCAGGCTGGTGTACTGAAATTTGGACTGCAGCAATGAGTGAACATGTATTTCAAAACTGTTCCTACCATTTTTCTCAAACCTCTCACTTGTCATTTCCTTCTCTCATCACTGCCGTAATCACAGTGATATCAGTTCTGCCGAAAACATATGAATTGAACTTACATTTACAAAACTGAGTCAAAGTAATAATGCACTGTTTGAATCTAGATTAACAAAGCGCTTTTGGCTGATTAATCCTCTAAACAACAACTAACTGAGACTCTGCCGGACTGAAATGATGGCAAAGCTGCTCATTTAACAAGAAAGAAATGGGTAAAAATGATAAATGTTACTGAATGTACAAAACAAGTGTGATTAATTTTATTTATTTTTTCAATCAGACATGTTACTGTGTGTTTTGGTTGTGTGCATTCTTTGTTCTGCATTTCCTTATTACTGTGATAATATGGGATATATATATAAATATATATGTGGCCTTTGCCTCAAAAGTGCCCTTTTTTCATGCTGTCCAAAGATTTTTTCTCTCTTGTTTTAACATATAATGATATTTTAAACCTAAGTTGCTGAGAAGTTTGTTGATTTTTAAAAGTGTTGTTGGGGATGTGTGATGGGATGAAATTTAATTTAATCTAAAATAAGGAATGAAAACTGTCACACTTTTCACTGTCATCATATCTACACCCATTGTGTACACTCCTTAGTCATGACGGATACCACTGGCAGAACTGCACTACTAAATTTTTACAATACTATTCTGTCGATGACTGTTCGGGAAATGCTTTTTTAACGTTTCCCATCTGTAGTGACCAAACTTAAATGCTTTTTTTTCCTGTTGTAATGTGTATTACTCTCTCAAAATGTACAGTTATAAAGCACTCGAGCAGTTATTGCTTTTTTTGTCTGTTCTGTGTTGCCTTAAAGAAATGTTTTTGCTTCCCCTTGGAGGGGAATTTGATTGATACAAGGATGTGATACCTTTTAGAGCTTCACCTATTAGTTTTAGTCCAGCCTGAAGCAGCGACAATACTTTGTTATGCATCATAAATGTGTCTTTAGAGTGCACCATCACTACTCTCCTATATTGTAAAAATGTTGCTGTATGTCCTGCACTCTCTATGGAAGCGGGGTTCAAAGTCTCCACAATCAAGGTGTTTGTGGCAGCTATAACTACAGGACATGAGAGGTTTCTTTGAGGTAAAGAGGGGAACAAATAAGGGAGGTCTGACTTTTGTATCCAGGAAACGCAAAAAAGGTTGTAAACAAGGATGATGCCATTACATTTCCTTTCTTTATAAAACCACCCTTTGAAGAGCTTCCTCATTTGCCTTTCTATAAAACTCTGTTTTTTTATTACTGTAGCTTCACTAAATGTGCTCTCAGAGAGCCCAGAGTTACCACCACGCCCATGAACACCCATCAGTGAGCCGGTGTTTTTCTGTATAGGATGTAAACATAAGTCTGTTTGTATACAGGAAAATGCCGCAGGGCCCTTGAAGGTTTTAAAACTGCCGTATTCTTCAGCTTTCAGGATGATATGCAAGACTTTACAACTCGTTTGTTAATGTGTCCTATGATTGGATAGTGGTGGGCCTTAGCTTGGGGAAATAGTAGGATATTCTCGAGAGAAACAGCCATATTAAGAGCTCTTTTTAGGCAGCCAGCTGAGGCTTTTGTAGCTCCTCTGTTATGACCTCACGGAGGAAAGTCAGCTGTCCAGACAGGCCCTCATATCCTCCATGAGGAGGCGTGGTAACTGTGTTTTTTATAGGCCCGTGATAGCTCAGTTGTCTTTTGTTCGCCACACGGACCACCAGGTGAATCATACAGTGTTACACCCCTAAACAATGCGATTTAATCACCTCAGTCCTGCCTCCAGTGTGTCCGTGTTTATGGGGCTATTATAAGACTGGCTGAGCTCCACAAAGCATATTCAGATGAACCCTCGCCTTGAATGTATCCCAATGCTATACGTTACTTACCAGTTTCGCATAGCACTAGTTCAACTTTAGTTTACTTCTTTAGTTGTGGTGTGAATCAGATTCTAATAGCATATCTACAGTGGCTGTCAGTTTCAAGAGCTCTTCTTTAAAATGTTTGTTCTGTAAATGTCAAAGATCAGCTGTTACTCCGTGTTACTCTGAATTTACATCTGCTGGTTTTCATCCCAGACATCAAATCAAACCTGTTGTCACCTGGTGAATGCAATCACCAACATGGTAAAACAGAAAACCAGTAAGGCCTCAAACAACTGAGTTTAGGCCTGTGATCTTAGGACTGCTGCAACTCTACAGCTGTTGGCCTTTTGGATGAATTTGTTTATAATCTTTACAGTACAATAAACCCAGTGCTATGCATTCAGACGTGCGCTGTGACCGTCTCATGCGATGTGGGCAAATGCAGACATGTTTGTTGACATTTAACACAGAAATATGAGACAGGAAACAAGCCTGCTCTTGACATGTTGTACACTGACCCCTAAAGAACTTGATGTCATTGATATTTAAATGACTTTAACCCCGAATATTCGGTGTTACAAACACTGCTGCTCATGTGAGTCGGACTGTACTTTGGTTAAATGTCACTTGGCAACATTTTCACTGGCAATCAGCACTCTGACTTGAATTTTTAAAGCAACATTGAACAGCTAATGGACCAGTCATAAAATAAGGGGAATTATTTAATATATAAAGGGGGGGAGAAGTATTGAAATTGATGACAAAATGCCAAACAAATGTAGTAAAACAAAATATCAGTCACAAAATAAGGTCAGGAGACAGCAGACGTGCTACTAACAGAAACTGTGTCAGGCATGCAACCTTTGTAACAGTGCCTGCAATAGAGATTCAGTTACTGTTAAAGTCCAGCATGTGAATCAAGTTACTTTAAAGAAATGAGTGAAAGAAAAGCCGTCTGTCTCTCTGGGTGTTTGCTGTTCCCTTTGTTGTCCTGCAACATGGCTCATAGGCTGCCACTATTTACAGTAGATCTGCTTGAGATGTATTGGCTTAACATTTAGAAGAGCTGTTGTTTTCCCTTTAGGTCCATATATATATGTATATATTGATTGATCTCTAGGGATTTAAATGCTTGACAGGTAAAGGCTTGTAACAATTTGTCATTGGAAAATGTCACTTAATTATTAATGTGTATAGGGTCATTTTAAATGCCTGAGCAGTAACTGAAGGCTACATACTATATGTGTAAAAATCAAAGGTACATTATTTAGCTCTAGCTAGCTATTTAGCTCAGTAACAATAAATAGTCAATGTGCTCTTCGTGTTCTTATGTGCTCTAAAAATTATTAGAAATGTAAACAGAAAGTCATGTTAGCTCTTGCAAACTGCTTTTTCTTGTCTCAGAGTGCTAAGTCTGACCTCATTGTGTCCTATTTTGGAGTCTATGAAACGTCAATAACTTCTCATCAATCCTTAGAGCCCAAATAAGTTTTCATATCAGACCAGCAGCCAAAAGATGTAGCATTTATTATTGTAAATGACAAGTAAAAGCAGTAAAACCTCACATTTGCAAAGCTGGGACCAGGGATTTTTTTTTTTTTTTTTTTGCATTTCTGCCTTAAAAATGACAAAAAACAATCAGCTGTCAAAGTAGTTGCAGACTAACTGTTTTGCAGGACTATCGAGTCAGCTTATATTGCCTACTGACTAATCTGGTTTAGTGGGCAGCCTGAAGAAAATGAGGATACCAGCTAGTCTTGTTGTATGAAGAGACAGGAAATGAAATAAAATGTGCCTAGATTGTGTCTTGTGATGTTTTGAGGAAATAAACTTCTGGAACATGATGAAATTTAACCTTTGTGTAGCCATTTTACTTGTTTTTCTGTCTTATAGCTGTTTTGTAGTTTGACCACAAGGTGGCAGTGAAATATCAGGTCAAACAGATGATGGGATGTGTTGACATTAATGATTCAAAGCACAAGTATGACCTTGCCTACAATAGATTCATTAACTTGATTTGGAGAATGTAATAGCACAGTGTCCAACCATCAATACCCACTTATTACTGTTTATTGGCAAAATTGTGCAGCCCGATTGTGCAGCACATTCACCATTTCCTGACTAACTTGTCCAATTCCGTTTTATTTTCCTTTTTGCCACCCAACCAATCTTAGAATAAAAACAAGTCTGAAAGCTGTGCCTGGCTTGGTCTGTAATATTTTTCTCTCTGTCCTCATACCTCCCAGCTTGCTGAGCTCCCCTTTGCAGTCTTGTTTACTCAGCTCTCTCTCTGTACTGCTGTAGAGCTCTATCTCCTTAATCTGTAGGGAAGCAGTTCCACTATCTACCTGATCCCAGGATTTCATATAAACCAGGTAGGCTGCATTTTTCACTTTTAAGCTCTCTTTCAGGACCATATGGATGGCTGAAATACAAAAAATGTGTTTTTTTTATGTACAGAAATGGACTGAAAGGAGCAATAGGAAGATTTCATACTCAAGTGACTGACCTAAAGTTGGAGCACTGACAGAAAATGTTCAAGCTTATGTCAGTTACACACAGACTTTCCTGCAAATTAATCTGTGTCAAGATCCAATTAAATTTTTTGGCACGCATTTTGTAATTAATTATGGAAGCATTTAAGCTAGAACAATACATAAGTGCTTCAGCTTTCCAGCTGCTCAGTGTTTCGTTGTGTTCGTGCTGTGAATGTATGCACAAATCCTGATTATGGCAGTGACTTTATATGAAATTAATTTTACCCTTTTGAATTGTGCTAAGAAATATAAATGAAAAACAAGCAGGTGCACACAACAGGAATCCAACAGAAGTATTCAGAGGATATTTTTGTATTTAACAACATTGTTTATTATTTCAAATGTAATCAAAACAACAGCAGTTACAGAAATTACAGACAGCTATGATACTGTGTGATTCTTGAGTCTCATTGTGTGCTATGGAGTGTCGTGATAAGATAAAACAAGGTCACAGTTCTTGTTTCTTTATATTGAGCTGTGGCAATCATCGCTTAATCTGTTTGACTTTGCTTCTTTATTATCCAACTCATAAGTAGGACAAAAAACAATCACACAGCAGGCAAAAACACCATTATCCTGCTTTTTATCATCTAAATTAACACTGTTAGAAAGTGGGCATGAAGGTGATTAATCGAGTCCAGTGAAGCGTGTAAAGACTTTGCTTGCGAGACAACCTCAGTGTTTGGGCATTTCCAGGCTCGTTTAACGAAAAAAAACGAATCCGACCGTCAGCCACCTTTTGTCTGACTGCATTTTGACAGTGGTTATAAAAACACTTGCAGTTTCAGGTGGCAGTGTACAAAAAGGAGATGTCACAAGCACTTGCAAAGAGCGTTTCTCCACAGGGATTAGTCTAACAATACTGGAGAAAAAAGTATATCTGTATGCACTGAAAAAGCCATTGGCCTAAGCATAACCCTCTGTCTCTCATCTGCTGTGGAAAAGGAGTTATGAGGAGTCATAAAGGAGGTTTGTACTCCCTGGTCGACACCAATGAGACCACATCAGAACTCAGTGTAGTTGTAAAGAACGGTCTGTGTGAAGTTTTAAAACAGCCAGTGAGTCTTTAATTTGGTATTTGTGCATGACTCTTTGGGTGTGCAGGTGATGTGATGTGATTCGGATGAAATGGTTACATGCATTTAAATGAGATGTCAGCCCCCGTTAAGCCCCGCCCCCCATAGTAACTGTTGCTACATGCCTCAGGCGTTCCATCCGGAAGTCCCGTGCAGTTTACAGTGATAATGTTGCAAATTTCCCGTAGAAATTCTTAGTTATTTTGGAAACAATAAGTCCTTGAATTCAATTAGTGATATACAAGTTGTATTTCCTATCAAAATGACAACTTAATCTGGCAAAGTTTATCAGCTGTTGTTAGTTGGCTAATTAAATTTATTAAGCTAAAGCTAGACAATAAATTAGTTGACAAAGCGGTATCCGGCTAAAGTCGGACATTTTGGACCAAAAATCACATCTCATTATGTAATGAATTCAAACCAGTGATGGTTAAGAGAGTGTTGACTGGTAACTACTGTTGAAAGTAAGCTAGTAAACTGGACATGCTAACGACTGCGGGTGACAGGCAGATAATCTATTCCTTTCACTCTTTCTCTTGTAGTTTGGGTTTTGAGAAAGGCTAAATGAAATGACAAAACTTTAAAACAACTAGTTAAAAACCCTCAAAACTCTTAAAATATCGAGTATTTTAATTGACGCAGTCCCATGTAACGCTTCTTTTATACTGTGGATCACGGTTTTCACGGTTGCTAGGCTACGATTGCGCAATTGCCATTAGGGGGAGGGGCTTAGAGAGCAATCAGTTGTATAGCAACTTTATATCATAAATAGCTGTTTTCTAACCAGCAAATCACTCAAGCTACAGCTAAACTGTGTGTTCTTGGTGGTGGTATGGCTGCTGAGGAGATGGGGATGTTGAGGTAAATACTTGGAAATATAGCTCACCCAAATGCTGATTAATCTTTGGTCTCAATGTGATGACGACAAGGTGTGATATAACAAAAAAAATCCAGATGATTGTTATTTTAATGTATTTTCAGTGTCAAACTGAATGGGTGTAATATTGCACGTTTTACTTTTCAGTAGAATTTCTAGGATCGTGTCTCTAAGATGAGTCTACAACCATTGGTGTAAATGTATGATTTTGTCTTAAAATAATATCTAACAGTAGAAATGAGTGTTGAATTTGTATTGTATATTGATCAGTGATAGTAATGATTGGAACAGTATTCACATTTAAGTAAAAAAGTAGAGAAAAAAAGGCCACTCATAAAAAATAAAAAAGTTTATCTCTACTGTACTGCTATACTACAAATGTTTGCCATGAGTTACCTGAATCTGCAAATGTTTTGGCCTTGGTATATACATTAATGTGTTGACACGGATGAGCCAATTATAACAAAAACACAGAGTAGCCAATGGTTATGCTGGCAACATACTGGAAAAGGAAACCACACCGTAAATCAAAGAAAAACTCCAAATGTACCAGTGTGTTTTCAGGCTCACTCAAACTATATCCAGATACCTCAGATTCAAATCAATAAGAATCAACTGTGCAGAGCCAGCTCAAACATATGCACCCATAAAGCAGCTGGATATCCGATCACTACTGTAAACTGCTCTCTTTTGCATTCACTCGCAGACACACACACACACACACACAGAATCCATTACACTTTAGAAAATATATTCAGCATTCACACTCACAAGCGCCTGTCTTGTCATTTTGCATTAGTACCACATGTCAAAAGAGCAAATAAAAATGTGCATGAAAAAAAAATTGTGCAAACTCTAGTCAGGGACAAAATGGCACAGCAAAAAAAAAGAGGAAAAAAACATTAAAAAATTTAGCAATGATGTAAGGAATCAATCAATTAACAAATTAAAAGAATTAGAAGGATAAGAGTGTGCCCATCACCCAATAAGAATAAAACCCACTGAGATATTCTCAGCGAACAAGAAACATCTCGCACTTCATTTTCAGAAAATGAAACCAGCCAAACATCACAAACTAATTCAACACTGATGCTGAAAGTTCAGAGCTTTTTCTCTCCGAGCTGCGATCAATCGCAGTCACAAAAGTTCAGCTCGCGTCATATCACACAGCTGCAGTCCCTCCGTGCAGAGCGCGCAGTGGAAAAGTCAATCAAGCCTGCTATGGTATTGCAAAGCAATACTGACAGTCTATACAAATAAATGTGCCAACCCCTGTAAAATCAACATACTGAGAGAAAAAAGAAAAGAAATAAAAACCTGATGGATATACAAAGGCCTATACAGTATTACCCCACTGACAATAAAGTGGAAATCTCTGTTCACATACTCTGTATTGTTTCTGAAAATATATATTGTATAATTCACCCCCTCAGACACACCAGTATCCAGTCTAGGCAGTCAGGCTGTACAATCCCTACCCAGCAACATGATAGCAGCCATACAAAACTTAACCAATGCTGTCCCCTCCCTCTGTTCCCAGTAGGTCAGCTGTCTGCCAATGGGAGCTGAACAAAGTAGGTTCAAGTCTGGGATCAGTTTTCAGGGTTTTTTCTCACTTCCTCACATCGTTGGCTGCTGTGTCCAGTCTCATGTAGCGTTCAATAGGCCGATTCCTCAGTCTTTAACAAGTCATTGTGGTATGCTGAGCTCCTCCGCTGATAAAACAGATCCTGGAGGTTCCTGGTGAGAACTCCCTGAGGAGCCGGAGGGAGGAGGGCCGGCACAGGAGGGGGGGGGGTGCTGCAGGGATGCAGGCGCCCCCTCCTCCCTCAGCACTGCTCGGACTCGATGAAGCCCTCCTTCTCCTGACCCACCGGCTCCACCTCTGCGTAGGCTGGGTGACCCGAACCCCGGCGAAACTTCATGGCCGGCCACCTGCTTGGGCGTCTCTGCACGTGTGGAGGAGACGACATGTGTGAGGACAGAGTTTAGAGTAAAGGTCAAAGTTCAGAGTGTCATCTAAAAGTTAGGGCTGAGGTTAGGTTTTGGGTTTGACCTGAGGAGAACAAGTGTTGCTATATGAGTATTATCCAAATTCGCGGTCTAAAATGCGGGTGTATAACTGATGCTATATGGTGCCTTAAATCTTAGTAACATCTACAGGAAACTATTTTCAGCCAACAATCCTACAATGCATTGCTCCACATTTTAGAGATGCTGATATTACCAAAACCAGCCAGTGATGATGCAAAAATAATAACTGACATTTTAACAAAATATCATATTTATAGTATAGTTTAAACTATTGACTATTTGTTATATAGAGAGCAGTGAATGAGTGAACACACATTTTCCTCATGAATCACTTAAGCAATGCTACATTAAATTAAGGTGACGAGTGTGAAGCAAGACTAGAAATGCCACATAAAAATACACCTACACACATCTCAACATGGTGTTTTTCAGTGTGTGAAAACCTTAAAGGATGAGTCTAATGATCTCAGATGTGAGCGGTTCAATCATTGACATCAAACTGTTTCCTTTGGAGTATTTTTTAAGTGAGGTAAAGCTTTGCAATATTTCAGGAGAAAAAGGCTAAAGAGGATGAATTTATGCAGCACATTTTGTTTGTTTTTTCCTATCCAGAACAACATCTCATGACTGTTTCAGTTCGTTTTGTGTTCCCAGCCAAAAATGTATGTTATAATGTAAAGGCTTAAAACAGTCCCGAACACATGCATCGGAATACATTTACTATGCTGCATTTGCAGGAAATGATTTAGTATATAACCAACACATTTATGGGGCTTTTTTGAAAGCTTTCATCTTCAGCAGTGACTGGACTCAGGAAGCTCTGAGAGATTGACATTAGGTTCGGGGTTTTTATGATTTTATTATGGGATACCACCTCCTTAATCCTGTGAAAACTCGTCAAAAGAAACGTATAAATTCTCTAACAGATGTACAGTAAGCTGAGGTTCATCAGGGAGTCCCTGTGACTGACAGTGACCTTGTAATACTGACAACGAGAACAACTTTGAACAAGAGCAGTTTTGTTTGAACGCGACTCGGTGTACTACACTCTCCAAACAGCACCTCCTTGTCCTCAGGGAATTCACATTCATTTATTAAGAAAGACTGTGTGCACCAAGTTTCATCATTCCCCTTTGAAAGTATCGCTGCATATTTATGAGTCAGGATATGAAGGATGAAATGCACTGAATATGGTGTGTTTTTGTGCAGATATCTTTTCTTGCCATTACACTGGCGTGTCTGAAGCTTTGGGAAAAATGTTTCTTATTAAAACTAAAGGACTTTGTACACTTTCCTAACATAATGACTATAATCTGGCAAGTGATAACTGTTTGCATTTTAAAGAGCCAAGGATGTAGAATTAAGGGGGCTCTTTTGGCAGAATGTGGCAGAAACTGGATGTAATAATAAAGTATGTTTTTATTAAAGTAAAATCATTTTGTTTTCATTGTATTGAATTGAGCCCTTTATATGTACTGAGGGAGCAGGTCCTCTTTCATGAAGTCTGCCATATTTCTACTGTCGCCCTGAACAGATAAACCAAACATTGGCTCTACAGAGGGCCTTCATTTGTTTTACGGAAGTTTAATGGCTTCTCCTACACACTGGGAAAAGGGAGGGTGAACAGAGGAATATTTCATTGATATCAATCTGCTTCTCACTGCTAGATGTCACTAAAACATACAGCCTGAACCTTATTGTAAAAAAAAGTAGTTGATTAGAATAGTCAGACAAAAACAGTGAATATGTCTTTTCCCTAGAAAAGGCTAAACATGGTACTAGGGATTCAATTTCCAAAATGCTAAATTTATGGAAAAAATTATTGCACAATTCATCATTCAAAGCATCAAACCTAAAGCAGTTCATCTTTTTTATTGAAGTAGAAGCTTAATACCTCTCCTTATCCCACAGGTCTGCAAAATGTTTCTTTCTTCTGTTTATCTAGTTTCTAAGAATAGCTACTATTGAGTTACCAAACAAAAAATTCCCATGGAAAGGTCCATCAGCAGCTGTTCTGGAGCTCAGTGATCATACAGATTATAGTCTTCCTCAGCAGATGAATTTTCTTAGTTGTCCCTGCATCAACTTCTTGTACATGTTGTTTACAGTTAAATCTAAAATTTAAAACTTATTTCTGATCTTTTAAACAGTCAGTCAAGTAAAAGCTGTCAATCACATGAGCTTCAGCGTGGACCTCATGGTAAGAACTTTCACTCTTGATGAACCATATCATTTTTGAATCAAACCCATGAAACTCCAGACATCATATCCAAATGCAACATCTCAACTCACCTCAATGAGGAAGAGGCTGGCTGCAGAGGTCGGGTGATGGTAGACGTACACGGTGACCAGCACCCCGGCAACCATGATGAGCATCACCAGGAGGATGCCGAGGATCAGACCGATGTGCAGAGGGTGAGTACCTGGCACCCTGTCCACGGCACTGTCTGCAGGCATCACTGCAGAACAACACCAAACAGGGTCTGTTACAGCCTCTACTGCAGAGATTAAGATCTAATGTATTTATAGATTAACTCTTAAGTGTTTAAAGTGGTTTTATATCCAGCCCTTTTCAAGTTTTATTAGCAACATTACTGTGTACTAATGCTTTTCTTTATTATATGTCCCTGGTCCCAAAGGTACAAATTAGCTACAAAACTAACCTAAACTTGTCTGCTATCAATAAACAAGTACACATGTCTAATATATAGAGATAATTTGTAAAAGAGCACCAAAATGATGTTTTTCTTCTCTGGCTGCAGTTCTGTTTTTGGCCAACAGGGGTCACTCATCATTCACCAATACCTTTCTTTTCTTAAATGCACATATATGCCTTAAAATTGTCATATTTGTAGCCAAAATTTAGCGAAAAGAACCACATTTTTTTAAAAAACTGAACGTTTCTACTTAAAACTCTTTCAGCCATGAGTGAATGAAAACACTTATGTTTATTCTAATTCACAGAGGATTTAATAGGTTTTTTTATGTCTTTATAAAGGTGATTGAGGGGACATTTCCTTCAGTTGGAAAGCAGATTCAAGGCTCGTGCTTAAACTGCACCATTGGCACTCTGTAGCCTGATCATTCTGGTCTATTTAAGCATTCATGAGCAGTTTCTTCTGCCACAAATATGAGCAAGAGTTAATCCCAAGCCAAGGTTAGCAGCATATGGAACTGATAGGGAGAGGATGCTAATAAGAGTCCTTTTGTAGCCTCTAGTTGTGCAATGCAATCTGAAAAGGCTGTACATAGTGACTACGAGATAAGTTTGTCCTTCAGCGAGCCTTGGATGATATTACTTGTCTTTAAAGTACTTTATCAGATTCACATTGGTGCCTGGACCCAGCAGGTGTATTGAGAGTTCTTTTAAAGATGATGAGTGTCCTGTAACCTCCTGGGAATATCTGTTGTCATTGATGCAGGCACAATTTCCAAACAAAGGAAAAAAACAAGAGAATTTTCACCTGCAATTTGTCAGTAAGAGGAGCACATTGAATGAGAATGGAAGGACAGAAAGACAAGATAGAAACCGCTCCAAATGCTGGCAGTGAAACACTCATCATAGCAGGGGAGAACTAATGAAGTGATTATGAAACAAATGGCAGGGATGCTGCCCTCGTGGCTCATCTCGCACAGATTTATAGCAGGTTCAGTCCAGATCTCTTCACAGATTTCTTTTTCTTCTTCTTCTGTGCCCCCTTGACAACCTCTCCCCCGAGCTCCTCCTTGGCTTTAATTAGCAGCTATAGCCGCTGCCGAGCTTGTCAGCCAACCAGCCTCTCCACCGGCTCCCCGCCTCATTGATTTCCAGCACACAGAATAACCGGGTGGTAATCAAACCTGTCCGATGTGTGCGGGCAGTCACTGCGAATGTGTGCTAGTGTAAAGTCAGTGTGGCCATTATGTGTGCTACTAAAATTTTTTTAAAAAAGGACTGAGCACGGATGTTTTTCTGTGCTAAAACATCTCCAGTAATGGCCTCATATTCACAAAACAAAACAACAGATTACCTCCATTGTCTGTAATCTGACTGAAAACTGTTTCATTATGCCATTTGGTGGTGAGTGTAGTGTTTTTCATGACAGCTCTCAGAGCAGACTGTCAGTCAGTCTTACGTGTAACAACTCAGGAGCCCTACTTTCAAGAGAAAAATCAACTTGGCAGAGAAAATGACATTATGAAAATCTCACTGCTATGCTTTACTTCTGAAAAAACATCAGCATGAGGGGGTTTCATTTTCTCAGAAAGGCATTTTTCCTGTGCTTATCCGTCAGAGCTAAGTGTCTAACAGCCATCTCTGGGTCAGCTGGAAGCCCAAACGGTGCCACAGGCTGTTGTTAGTCTGGGGTGTTCAGAGGTAAGCAAGGGGCAGGCGACTGAGCGGAGATGTAGACACAATGAGAAAATCAACAGCCCAGCAGCTAAATAACCAGCAGGATGCTATCGGACACGGTCATGGGTCTGGACAGACACTTCTGGGTGGTACAAGCAAACTAGTAAGACAGAGGAGATTATCCGGGGTCATCATGGGCTTAAAACATTTTTTTATTCTCTTTGTCTGCTTTGTTTTTCCATTTTTGTTTTAATCACAGGGTGGCAAAGCAGTTTTAACCACCTCAAGAAGCTAAATCAAAGTCTGACACGAGCAGACGAGCTCAAAGATAGACAATAGACTTAGATGATTAATTAATACATAGAATTGTTGTCCAGTTGTTGTTGTTATATTTCATTGAGCCATACTGGCTAAAAATATTTTTGAGTTTATAAACACATTAATGGTTGGTGATATTTACGGCATCAGGGCACAGAAATGGCACATTTTCAGCAAACGGCCCTTAATTCAGTCTCCATTAGCTTTTTCACTATGACTGCCAGAGGACTAAGTAAACACTAATGGACAGCAGAGCTCTTAGACAGCAATAAATAGCACGAGAGCTTTAGAGAAAGGACGAATGAGAGCGATGGAAACCCGGTCAAGCCGCTCTTCTTTTTTCAGCTTTACATTAGTGGCAACACACGAGTGCAACCGTTCTCTCACCTGGCTAATGGCTTTTTATTTTCAGGACGCTCACGGTACAACCTGAGCAGACCTACATCCAGCCTCTGAGGGCAGTGAGGAGGGCTGGTGTTGACTAGCAGCTCCACAGAGGGAGGGAGGTTTGCTCCTGTTGTTTCTTATCTCAGCACTTCAGTAGCTGCAAGCTCAAGGCTTCCTACCACAGTCGCGGTCAGAGGACACCTTGGTGTAACTGGCTGATACCAGAGCTTAACAGAGGGGTACTAACCACACTGTGAACCGTCTGATTAATGCCCAGGATTTATAAAATGTGCAAAACCTTTTGTCTAAAATCAGTGAATCATTTTGTCTTGGACAGTAGAAATTCATGCTTTGCATGTTTTCCACTCGGTACAATAATCCTGTCGCCTTTCTCGCAATTATTCTTCACCTTGAATAACGTTACTGGCAGGTAGGTGGTGGAAAAAAACACCACATATCATCACAGTGCCAGACGCCAGTGTAAGGGTGCAGGAATGATGGGAAACGTGCGGCGTTTTGTGCACTGAAAGTGTGATGGAAGCTGTGGATTTCCAATTCCTCTCGAGCAGGAAATGAAACATTTGAGAAGCTGTCTCTAAAAAAACTGATGGAGCTCTCAGTTGTTTCAGAGTTCAGATGTTTTTCACATGCACATGCTAACCTGCTCTGTGCTTAAACTGAATCTCCTGCTGCATGAAATTTAGCAATTTCCATAAAACATCATTGTGATACTCTAATCTAAACAAAAAAAACCCATAGCTTTTAGCTCTGGCATCAGTTTTTTAGAGTTTCATTTTATTGTTTTTCTCTTTTGCTGCTGTGATCAGCGTGAAAATGAAGTAATTTTTCAATAGATGGTTCATTCATTCCCCTTTTGCACCTTTTAAAGCTTAATTTTATGCTGGAGGACATTTACCCCTGACTCTTTTTATGTACCATTAAGCATTGCAACAGATTTTATGCTTAATACACCCAGACAGCAAATAACATGCAGAAAAAGACAGAGTTACTATTCTCAACAGTGATCGTGCTTATTTATACAACTTATTTCTCTAACATAAGCTGCATATATATGTTTGAAGGTTAAATATGTTTTAACTGCAGATATTTTTCTTATATACTTGAATTCTATAAACACAAACATGTAAAAACAAGCTACTTTAACAATGTTTTAAGCTGCATGTTCTTTCCCTCTAAAATCTGAAAAATCCATCACTTCTTTATATTTGAATCTTTATACTAGTCAACATCTCAAAAGGCACCATAGCTTTATGTTTGTTTACAGCTGCATTTTAAGCAAAAATATACACATGATTCTTCCGGCCTTTGGAACTAATGTTAAGCTGTATAACATGATGCAACTACAACATTTGGGCACGTCACCTCCACTCTTCCTCACATCAGTCCAGACACTGTAATTGATTGCTGCAGCACACAAAGGACAGTTAAGCATGACAGTTTGCAGCAGGATCAAGTTTATCAGCTGACTGAGCCACTCGTCCTCCAAAAAGGTTAAAAACAGCAATCAGGGACCAATAAGTCAGTGTTGAAAACAAAAGAGGAGGTGGTCAAGGAAACACACACAGGGATTTAAAGGCAGAGTTTAACAGCAGCCATTGCAACCACAGTCAGTGGACACCTCGGCGGTGAAAGATGAGGACTCACCCTGGTTGTCTCTGAGATGCAGCGCGATCTTAGTGTCATCTGTGAGCAGACAAAGAGAAAAAGATGAACAATTGTCAGATATAATCCTCCATATTTCTCTCTGTAGTTTGCTTTTGATGCTCTGACAATGTAAATAACTCCCCAAAGGTCCCAGATGAGATTTGAAGCTTATTTCATTAGTGGACCATCTTCCTTTCAGCATAAAATTTACTACACTTAAAATCTGATTAAAAATTAAAGCTTTGAAATATAATGGTCCAGCATGCATTATTCAACGCATAAAAACTGTCTGGGGTTAACTATACATGTGAAATATGGAAATACGGCGTGACCCACTTCTCCTCCAAAGGGTACCAGACATTTACACACACCATAGGATTCAAATTATGCAAATGCAGCACATACACCAGCAGATATATTTCACTGAACGGTGTAATTCAAAAGGATTTTCCATTTCAATTCTCAAAAGAGCTGCTGCAGCCTCATTTTGGCATCTGAAATGAATCATTAAATCAGATATGGCACTGTAAGCAACCGCATGAAATTCAGTCCAAGTGAATCCCACACAAGAGTGATTAAAGAAATGAACACACAGACACTGTGTGTGTCTGTTTGCTTCACCAAAATATCTGTATTCATATAAGTGTTCACACTAATAACGCAGATTTACCCAGGAAGATAAAGAGCTATTAAATGCTTTTTTTTTAGTGTTTAATTGTTTTTTGCTTCTATTTATACTCCTCCTATGTACACCTTATGTTTGCAAATGAACACAATAGCTACTATGTACCCTAATTATTCAAATATTGAAGTGTGATTTGTACCTTAAATTGTGCAAAAGTGTTAAAACAAAAGTCTGTACGACTATTTATGGTGGAATAGAAAAGTAAAGATAGAACAGGAGAGTTTTATGGGTCCATGTTGTCTGATTTTTCTTTAAAAACTCAGGGTTGTGTACATATTGTGAGGAGCAGATGAATTTAAAGTTGGTCTAAAACTTTTGAAATAAAAAACTGCCCTAACTGTGCTGCTGAGACACTTTTTGACATGAATACATGATCTGTATATAAAGACAGGAAGCCCAGATGAACACAACATTTCTCTTTAGTGTTTACAATAAGAAAAGGGAACAAAATTGACAGAGGCAGTAACTTTAAAACCAGGACTGCTGTTTTAAACCACTTTTGTTGTAGCTGTAATTGGCAGCTGACTGCATTTCCTCAGAAGCAGACATAACAATTTATAAGAATAAAAGACGACTAATCTTCCTCCACCCACACTGGTACATTTCTTTTCTTTCAGTCTGTCTCCATTCCTTTCTTTTTTTCCACTCTCTCGTCCAGCTGCAGGTTTGTCAGCACGACTGTGAGCCACCCAGCCTGCTCTCTAACCTGACCTTTGACCCCTGCAGCTGAGCAGACAGGTGAGAGGTTTGGGAAATTGATCCCCCTCTGAGTGACCTCTTGACTTCCTGGATGCTAACACAAACACACAAACAGTCGCGCACACACACAAACCAAACACATTTCACACCCCTGGTCCCGTGTTAGTCCTCTCTCTGTGCCCCTGGTTTGATCTGCAGGGTCATTCGTCTCGCTTTGACTCACAGTCGGACAGTTTTCACACCGAACTCACTGCATCGACTCTCATTCCACCACCCCGACTGCGAGGGAGTGTCCATTCACACTCTACCCCCACAAGATGATTAATGGAGAAAAGGTTGACTACTGAAAGTAAATACTTTTTTTTTTTTGAGAGTGGAATAATAGAAAAATCAAACGGTGAATGTGGAGAGTCTCAAGAAACTCAAGGAGAGAGAACAAACATCATCAAGGAGATCGTTACAGAGTGGAAAAACACTGCAGACGCTGCACTTTTACACGACAACAGAGTCCATCTCAAGTTAATCTGTTAGACTTTCAGGATTATCTTTGAGGATTTAGCTGTTTTTGAAAAAAAAAAAACATTTTAAAAATCAGCAGTTAGTCTGTTAATTTAAAAGCACTTTTGATTGGTTACAAAGTGCTTTAGAGGAGGATGGAAAGAAATTGGAAGATGCGAAAAATTGCAGGAGACGGACAAGAAAAATATAGCGTTAAACAAAAATAGACATAAAAAAACAAAATTATAGCATTGAGAAATAGTGGAAGTTAGAAAGTTAGTTTTAAGATGCTTTTTAGGGCTTTTTCAGGATCGAAGAAGAGCAACTCTAAAGCATCATAACCCCACAGCAGGGTCAAAGCTTTGTCCCAGGAAGCAGAAAGTCCATTAGAGGGACCTTTAAGACAGATTGTTTGCAGCCAAAACATGAACTTAAATGCTCCCTTTCAGCCATCCCCAATAATTGTAGCTTTTTATCACATCAGGACCTCATTATAAAGTCCATTTAAAGAGGTCAAACACCTCCGAAAGTCTTTTATTCAAACTTTATTCCAACAGTCAAGTCTGAAATATTCTTCATTTGACCTGTTGCTAATCCCATTAAAAGTTCAAGCACTGTCTGTGTAGGAAAAGTCTGATTTACAGCTAAATCCTCTTTTGCTCTGTTCTACTCACCCAACAAATGTATTATTTCCTCTTGTTTGAATGACATTTGGTAAAAACTACAATGCCCATCTGTTTTAGAAAATTACCAGAACTCTTTAAAATTAAACCTTTAATCTTCAGTGTTCTGCTTTACATTTAAATTTCATCCAAACCCTTGCATATACTTTTGCATTTCTTCTCCTTGTATTTTGTCAAAAGCTCTTTTTGTTCTGGACTAGTTTTACCTGTGGACTTCTAGTAATTTGTTGCAGAGGTCTTCTGTGGTCTTTATCCCCAGTAAAGTAAAAATTACGTGTTTCACCGTCGATCATTTAAGTCCAGTATAAATCTGCATCTGTTTTCTGTTGTCAGACTACTGAATTGTTGTGAAATCTGATTGCAGTTCATTATTTGTAGAACAGTTTTTGACAGCTGCGCTATGAGAACGGAAATATTAGATGTTTATAATAAGCGATGACGGGGAAAGTTAGCAGCAACATTCAAGCACTGCCACAAAGTATCTGTTACATGCTCTAAATGAGCTGAAATCTAGATTTATGCTTGAAACACAAGCAGCGAAAGGGCAAAACAACTCCCAACTATTTTATTAATGTGGCTACCAAAGAACAGACACTCTGCTTCTAAAATTTTTATGTTACGCGGAGCTTTGACTATGTACCAGGGGGATTTTGTCAGTGAATTCGAGTAAAAAACAGACACTGTTTGTTCTTTGCAAA
>JAQNCA010000015.1:6668765-6679279 GCA_029783725.1 Acanthurus tractus
GCTTCGTTTCTTTTCCGACAGAACAAGAGAAAAGCACAAAGGTTGCTCTACTCGTTGAAGTACGCAGGCTTAATTAAATGCATTAAAAAATAATTTGTCTGATTTCTTATTTATTTTACAACTTGCACATTTTGTAACCATAATGGCACCTGAAATGACACTGCCAACTCCAAGCAAGCGCTCAGTAGACTTGAACGATCTAGCAAACAGTTCGGCTGTTAAATTTCTTTGGTTTAGAGGTGATTTGTTCAGGAATTACACTCCTCAGTGTGATTTAAATTGCTGTCTTAGAGCTGTCTAACTACCACATTAAATCCAGACGTTTTTTCAGGAATTCTCTAATTGGGAAAGACAGAAATAGAGTCGCAAAAGAAAGGCAGACGGAGCAAGTTGTAACATGTGAGAGAAGTTTGTTGTAAAGGTCACTATGACTGCTGTAAGATGGCGAAAGAGAAAGCAGGTCATTTTGGTTTATTGGTCCCTGTTGCAGGTAGTTAACAGGCAGGAGTTCAATCATTGGATTCGCTCGCCGCCTGCAAGAAGTGGTCATGTTGGGAAAAGATGGTGAAGCTTAGAGAGATATGCATTGCCACAGCTAGCAGCTAACTGTCACTAAGAAATGGCCACAGCCTTAATTATACTAACTTTAAACCTTAATACACTTAAACATGCCTAGCTATATGGCCAGCAGTCCATCTCATGACATCTGAGGACCCCAAAATACTCAAACTCCTTTGGTCAGACAGAAACTCACTTCCAACCAAGAGGAAGCAATCCATCCTTTTCCGACAGAGAACCGTAACCCCGGACTTAGAGAAGCTGACTCTCATCCCAACCACTTCACACTTGGCTGCAAACCGCCCCAGTGCATGATGAAGGTCACCGTCTGATGAAGCCAACATAACCACATCATCTGGAAAGAGCAGAGATTCAATCCTGAGGTCCCTCGGCCAGACACTCTCCTTCCTGCTGCGTCTTGAGATCCAGGATCCAGAGGATAGCAACGTTTATTTCTTGCAAACACTTGAGTCTCATATTTGTGTTTCTTCTGGCCTCAGTACATGCTTGTTTCCTCAACCACAGTCCGGTCCACAAACAGTATGACGGATATCTAGACCGATATCAGGGAATACTGGAGAAAAACAGCTGTGATGAGCCCAGATGTAAATGTGTATTGAACAAGATACTTCTTTGCAATCTAGGGTTAGCAAGTGTGCTTTAATAAGCTAACAAACATGCATGTCAGTGCATGCAGCTGTGGGACTGCTGCATAAACTGACATGCATGTTTGTAACAAAAGTCTCATACTGTTAAAAAAAAAAAACGTTTAATTAGTCAGCTAACTTGTTCGTTGCTTTGTTTGTTGTCCCAAATAAACCTATTGATCTTACCCAAACATATTACTGACCCCTGCAGAGGACAAAAGAGTAATTGCTCACTTTAGGACTGATGGCACCATTTGTCTTGTACAGCTGAGCATGGCTGCACCGAGTCTTTTATAGAAAGAGACAGTTCAGTGCCCTCTGACAAACAGCCTGAGTGATGCTGGGTCTGAATGCAAATGGAGGACACTTGTTCTAAAATATCCTCCAACTTTCTCTCCGCTTTTGTTTGTCCCCTGCTGCCTTTTTCTCTGAGGTAGTCTGTCTGGATGAGGATTAGTGTGCTGCTCCTGAGGTGATGATGAAGACGGGAGGAGGTAGAGGAGGAGGAGTGGCTGCGCTGTTATTTGGGTAGAGAGATGGATGTACCTTGGCAGTCTCAAGCCACACGTACAAACCCTCTCGATTTTCCCAGGAGGAGAACTACTTACTCTGCCTTTGTTTTGGCTGAAAGTCAACAAGAGTCTCCTAATCAGTCAGTGAGAAATTCATATTCACACCTATTTGAGCCCCAGGCTTTTTGATTTAGAGAAAAACACTGTGATGTTGGCTTATTTCAAAGGGCGGGTCGGGACTCTTGAGTCCAAGAAGGTGAAAAACAGTTTTTTTTATGTGGCAGGTGCTTCTGCTTTGTACAAAGAATTATTACAATCATAAACAAGATGAATCTTCCTTCCCATAAGATATTTACTTGCTTTTAGCGGTGCACGCAGTTCAAAACATTTTTACAATATTATTCTATGTTTTAAAACAAGAACCAAAAATCCTGCACACATTTGTTTGCCTGCACTTTATTTAATTACAACACCAACTGGTAGACCTAATTTTAGGAAACTTTCTGAGCCTTTCTTGGAAATATGTTAATTTACTTTCTTGATCAAAGTTAGATGACAAAATCAATACAGGTCTTAAATCTGTGCGCCAATATAAAGCGAGAGCCATCAGCCTTTTTAGCTTAACTGCAAGACTGGAAATGGGAAAACAGATAACTTGGCTCTGTCAGAGGGTTTAAAAACCAGCAAAAAAGTTTACTCAATCCTGTTTGTTTTAATCAAATGTAACCAACAGTTAATTAATGTATTTTCTGAAATGTCATTTGGTCCTTTGCACCCATAGGTGAGGTGCAGCAGAACAACGTTCCCCGACTGCCTTTTTTTTTTTTAACAAAAGAGGAAATGGAATATTTTTGAAATTTGCATAATCCGGTTGAAATTCATAAACCCTTGAAGATCCAATCATCACTCAAGTGTATGTCATGCCAGAGAGCCAATACAAACAAATGGAAAATACAAAGTTGTTTTCAAGGTGTGTTGATTGATTCACAACACAAACTCATACACTGAGTGTCATTCCACCTTGAAAGTTGCTGTTAGCTGTTGAAAACTTTTACGCAACCTATGATTTAAATGATTTTTTCTTCAGTCTTTAGTTTGCTAACTACAATTAAGACAAAACGGCAGCAAAACATCATTTTGTTAGCCATTAACTTATCTGACTGTCTCCTTAATTGTGATGCAAAAAAACATTCAAAACAAACCTTTTAAAACTGCATTAGCTTGTGCAGCATTTATGCTGATTGCAAGAAATTGAAGCTTGCATATCTATGTTTTTTAATCTAGCCTTTTTAATAGCTTCACATCTGCCTAGCACTGTAATTTAGAGGATGGATGAGCGAATGGGATGGATGTTATAACCTTCATAACTTTTCAAAATGAATTGTAATGTAACCGTGGACTTTCTGTGTTGGTCTGCGCTATAGAAAGGTTGCAGTATGGTTGCAGAATCTTGACATTTTATGGGAAAGCTAAGCCCCAAACCCACTCTGCCTTTGAAAATCTCCCTGTTTTGAGACTTTCAAGTGTGACAAGTATGCCTCAACCCCTCCCCACCCTCTTTCTCCTCATGCCATGCTTCTGGGCACCCTGCCACCAGCACTGAGCCCCATGTTCTGCCTCTCTGGGCTTCATTGATCAAACTCGGGGGCCCACAGCACCGACAGAGCCTTGGCTAGCTTCCTCAAGCAGCCAGAGGAAGGAAAGTAGAGGAAAGTAGCAGCACTCAGACCGTTACACTTTTCTGGTGGAAGAGGTATTCAGATCCTTTACTTGAGTAAAAGTACTGACATATGATAAAAGATTACTGCATTTGAAACATGCAAAAGTTATGATTCTTGCAAGAAAAAGTGGTAGTTCTGCACAAAATGCATCCTGTAACTGATATATAAAGAAAAAAAACTACATTTTTGTTTTGTAATCTTTTTGTGCAATATTTGATTATTTAACCTATTTAGGCCTCACTACTGATGTTCAAAATAAATTTAAGAAGATTAGAGGGAAAGTCTCTCGAATTACACTGCCAACAACTTACAGATGTGCCTAATTTTTCTGCACAGAGCCACGAGCCAAAAAATATTAGGAACAACTTACTGACACAATTTATTGTATTTCATAAGTTTTTCATTGTATTTTTTTTTTTATAAAATCCTAGTCTGGAAAGTAACTAGTAAGTATATCTATACAAATGCATAAAGTTAAGTAAAATGTTTAATATTTTTAAGTCAAAAGATCCCCAAATCTACTTAAGATCAAGTATGATACTCAAGTAATTGCAGTTACCTTTTACTTCTATTCTCCTCACAACCTGTGCTTGCTGTACAGAGGACAAAGTAAACAAATAAGTGGTGACCCATGAATAAAACATGAGGCTCTCCCTGCGGTGATATCCTAAAACCACTCAGCTTTCTTCTAACACATCAGATGAAATGCATATGGCTCGAGTCTGGAGCGACTGAGAAACCACATGTGCATTCTCTTTGAGTTTTTTCTTGCCAGTGATGTGTCAAGGTAGGAGTGAAAGGCAGGTACTAAAAGCAAGGCGACGTCAAAAGGCGTTTTTAAAATGAGGTCTTTGCTTGCCGCAGTTCAATGTGTCAATTGTAGGTTATGATATAGGGGGGAAAACAGCAAGAGGAGGGTTGACAGAGCTGCTGTGCAGGGGTGGGAAAGGCCCTGAGGGGGTTGAACGCTGGGCTGAGTCACTCTGTTACCTGAAGCTGCAGCAGACGCTCTCCACACACTTCACACCACCTGTCTCTGAGGATTCAACCACATGAGACAGACTGCCTGGGGCTTTACAGGCTGAGAACACAGACTCTATTACGCTGAGGCACACAGGGAGGCCTTTGCGGTACTGTATCCTGACAGAGAGGAAGACCTCTGAGGCTGAAATTAATCTTTTTAATAATTGGCAAGTCCTAGAAGTGAGTGGCCCAAATTTGTCAAGAGCCATTGATTAGCATGAAGTAATGGTGGCCATTTGGGCAGCAATTTTAGCAATCCGTCATCTGTTTCTAAAACGTCTTAGGAGTAATTCCAGCCTTGGAAACAGAAGGGAAAGTTTGTTGTTTGACAGGGAAAATAATTACAGCATTAGCATACCATTACTGGCTGGCAGTGAGACAATAGATCAGCAGGACTTCTGTTTGGTTCTGCTCCAAATGTAGCCATAATATTTGGCAGATAGTGAGATCATATCTGCGTCTCTCATTGATTGCCTATCAAACTCTGACTTGGTGTCAAGAATTAATATGAAAAATAAGTATAAAAAAATATCGATCAAAATGTAAAAATGCACAAAAAGAATTTAGAGATGAAGTATTTAACTTTGAAGGGAGTACATTTCAAGCTAAAAAAGTCAGATTTCAGTCTTGTACAAAGTTCATCCAACACAGAGGCAAAGAAAATCTAAAAAACAGATAAATTTGGTGATTCATTCTCTGTAGGCCACTGGAGGCGCAAACAACAAAGCCAGATCGGTTTTGTATGGACCTGTCCAGCAGCAGCAGCACATGACAAGCACTGTGTAAAACTGCATAATGACGCCCCTGGCCCTTTTACCGAGTCTATAAGGAGGATAGCACAGTTATGTGTTGCTGTGTTTATGA
Source organism: Acanthurus tractus (assembly GCA_029783725.1). Lineage (NCBI taxonomy): Eukaryota > Metazoa > Chordata > Actinopteri > Acanthuriformes > Acanthuridae > Acanthurus > Acanthurus tractus. The sequence continues at coordinate 6,674,091 of JAQNCA010000015.1, forward strand.
CCCTGTCAGTCGGGGAACTGGGTCACCGCCCAGACACAAACCTGCAGAAACACGTCAGAGACAGCTCTGCGCCGTCTCAGGATGTTGTGAGTGAAGCAGAGAAAATGACCTTGACTAACAAGCTCGTCCTCCTACTGAAATACACTCAGAGTATCTGCTAGTTGACGCCTCTCTGCTGTGCGATTACTAATATTTAGGACAATTGGGTATCAGTTGTTTAACATTGGTTATCATTAATCCAGGGAGATTTGAAGTGGCACACAAGGATTTCTGCAAACAACTGCATACTTTGCTAACATGCATTAACAATTAAACTCATTCATGAAGCGATGACAAGCATGTGCACATTCCTACAGTCATGCCCCTTAAAGACAACACACCATCCCCTTGTCATTATTTGACAAGAGGATGTTTTTAACTAAAAGATGGGGATGGAGGAAAATGATCACAATTCATCCTCAGGGGAGCTCAAACAAATTAAAAGCAATCCAGTTTAGTTGTCTAGACATTTTAGTAAAAAGCATAAATATTAACCTAATGGTGATTCTAAAGGAAGAGTCTGGAGATCACCAAAGTCTTTAGCATTCATCCACTGAGACCATGCACATCTGCTCAAAGATTTCATAGGAATCAGTTACAGAGTTGATGTTTTAGTAAGAAATGGAAACAATAGACGGCCATATAACTCTATCCCTATAGCAACAACAGTAGCCAGAATAACTACAAATCATCACAATTTGTTTTTACACTTCCAGACTTTATGGGCTGCAGGAAAATAACTCCTGAAAGGACTGACATAAAGGAAAATCATTTCCTTTGTCCACCTCCACTAAAAGGTCAGAGGTCGGGCCAGCAGCAGGACAGATGCTTGTTGCCTTCTGGGCTTGAACCCAGATCTTTTCCTTTCCTTCAGAAAAATCTCAACACAGGCATGATGCCACCTTTTCAAAAAAAACCTATGCAAGTGCACTTTATCTATAATGAAACACCTACACTCTCTGTGCTTCTCAATAAAAAATAAATGAACGTATTCCTGGCCAAACACAGCTGAAGCTATCCAGAGTTCAGGAAAGGCGGGGATGTTTGGTGACTAACAAAAGCTTTCACATCTGCAGGAGAGGAAAAGGGGAGTAGTGGAAAAATAAGGCTGGAAGAAAACAAGACATCTGCACAAATTCAGCGTGTCTTTGTTTTTTTTAACTCAGGTTTTCAAGACAACAGTGGAGGCTGCAGAGCGTGGGCTCGGTATATGTTCACGAGAATGTGTGTGTTTATTAAAGACGGAGTGAAGCAGTGGAGGCTTGCAGGAGAAACTAAGACACTGAGATTGAATGAATGTCAAAGAGATAAAACAATGTTACTGACACATGAGAAACTGTGACAGGGTTGCTCTGCAAACAAGCATCTGATAGGAAGCTCGAACCTGAACTTTAGCCCCTCCAACAAACTCTGTGATCTCTGTAATGCAACACTGAGAGTCTATTTTCTCTTTTTAGGTGACCTTTTAAAAGTGTAGAGCCATTAAACCTTTATTTCACAGAGCAGCCGCTGTGCTGCATCTATGCTTTCACGGCACACGGGAATCAATGCCTGCAGCTGGACCGAGGTGGAGCACATGGTGGCTGAAAGGAAGCTGGGGCAGCTCCAGCTGTTAGACCCAAGAGTCAATGAGATCAGATCCTGGTGTAGTTTCTCGCATTCCCTCTCCAACCTCTCTCAATTTCCTTCTTTGTTCATTGTCCTCTTTATAAGGCCAGACCTGTTTTTTTTTCTTTAAGACAGATGTGCAATCCCTCATGGTATTCCCATTGCTCTTTTTCTTATAAATACCACGACTTTGACCAAGCAGAAAACTGAAACAGCTGACAAGAGGAAGCTTATTAATCAGAAAACACCAATTAAGCTGTTAACTTACTGTAACTTATCAGTATATCACTCTTCAACAAAATTATGAGAAGCCTTCAATTATATACTGTTTTGTTCGCGCTCTTTGACAGATTAAGCACATCTACAATTTCAACAGATAACCTGTGACCACAAAGACAATCAGGTCCTTGTAGCGATGCCACACCATAAAGAGAGAAGCCCTGACAGACAGGGTCAAATTATCGCCGTCAATCACGCCACAATCCACTTCGGGACAGGCATCGTGTGGGACAGGCGAGGTGTCAGGGAGACGGGGCCTTTCATTACCTTCCTGTCACTGTGATTGTAGCCTCATATCAAGCCAGATGTGTTGCCTGTCATGTCTCGGCAGTGGCCTGTCACTGCAAATCTGCCAGGGGACACAAACACCCGGGGTGACGCACCAAAACCCCCTTGTGTCATCCAAGCCAGAGAGGGAGTGATTTACCTGCCACCATATACGTTAGACTGATATATGACCTGAGGGGCCACAGCGTGCACAGACAACACAAAGGCATGCAGAGTTGACTTTTTGCTTAAAATAAAGGAAAGAGCAAAAATAGCATGTTTGATAAGAGATTTGTCTTAAGTCTTAACAGATCTGAGTATCTCATCGACTTGGAACCGACCGTCGGACTCTTTGCCAACTGAGCTGATGTTCACCGTGTTGATTCTGTCAACATTAATGTAAAAATATTGGCTTGGCAAATTTTCGGCTTGTGGGAGTCAGTGGGATATTGGCGACTACTTGTGATTTAAAATAAGCACAATTTAACTCTAATCCCTGCAAAGTCAATATTTTTAGATTAAATGTTGATCTTAAGACTCTGTTTTATGTGAAAGGGGTCAGTCATAATGGTGAAAATACAGTTCCACTCAACTCTTCAGGGTGTTTTATTCTCTTCCAGCTCATTGTTTTTATTTAAATTCCACAAATTTTCTGTCTTGGTTCACCCTAACCATTCTTATAGCTCTGTTTTCAGCGAATAAAGCTCCAAAAACCAGCTTAAAACTACCTGCTCAGCACCAAAAGGCAAAAAAAAACAGTTAGTGACTAGCTGATGAGCACAGATGAGAAAAAAGCCAGAGCTAAAATAAGAGTGCATATTTGAATTAAATGAATTCTCATGTTTCTTGAAATCTGCCAAATGTGTAAAAAGCTTACTCTTGGCTGTCAAGATTTTCATCTTAACTTAATAAATAACAACTACAAGTGAAAGACGGTTTGTTTAGTTTGCTGACTAGACGCTTGCTAGATGTTTAAGCCTAAGCAGAAAAACACTGAAAAACACTGATGGACCTACACTTGTTCATACAGTATCTGTACGACAGGCAGTCGTTAGCTTACAGTTATTTTTAATGGTGCACTTAAGAATGGGCAAGGGGGTATTTACTTATATGATCTAATTTATCTATTGACAACACAGAGGCATTAACTTTAATGGCTTAGGTGTTCCTACAAGCTAACCGGTGGATTTATGTTGAAGTTTCTGAGATCCAAATGAATCCACACATCAGCAGGGAGCGAAAATCACCTTTTCTCTGAAAAATGACAAACTTTATGAGGCTCCAACTGACCTTAACAACTCTAAAAGCTCCCTAAAGCTTTTCTCCGTCAGTAGCACTCTACTGTAAACAAAGATTTATCACTGAATCTTCAGTACGTGTGTCCTGCAAATGCCAAGACTAAGACACAGAGACAACATCTTGCTGAAGCTGCACATTAAGTTAATAAATAGCAGCCAGTGACAATTGAAGAGAAACTGCTGCCTCACAGCTGTATTTCTGCCCAGACTCTCAGAGGAGAAACACATGCAAGTGTTAATCATTCCCTCTGCTTTTTTTAAATGTGACTCACAAAGTTTGAACCTTATGAGTTTTTCCTCAGAATGGACTGTATTTTGGGGGGGTTCAGACACTTTGACATGCAGACTTGAGGTGCAGGTATTGAACTACTGACCCTCTGATAGGTGGATGATCTCCTCCACCTCCTGATCCACAGCTACTTCACCTAATATTGCCTCTGTGATTTAGTTTTCCGTCTAGACCAATTACTCTTCTCCCCAGCTACATTTTCAGCCTTGACTGAAAGTCTTTGCTAAAGCTCTGCTGCGGTGCAAATGTCCACTCATCTGAGCTGTAAAGTTAAAGGGTTATTTACCCTTTCAATCATGTATTTGCTCATTGATTAGAAACCTTTCCCAGTGTCTCCATGTTGTATTTATATTTGCCTACTCATTGTGGTATTTATACAAGGTCTGCTGGCGAGTGCTTTATTTGGCCACAGGCCGACACCACAGTGTTAATGTGTTTGCCTCCCTCCTGCCCAGACAGGATGAGATGAATTTAGGCAATGGGCTGTCGAGTCAGGGAGGCAGATTGGGGTCTTTTCTTGCCACAACAGAAAGGTCAAGGGTCAAGAGGAGAGCCAAGTTATCTTACTGACTGTCTGCTCCGCCTTCCCCCCGTTAATCTATTCCCTGACTAATAAGCAAGGAGTGATTGACAAGTTTATGGCCTCAGGAGGAAGGAGTAGGTTCAAGAAAATCTTGCACATTCATTTTTCAACATAGTTGCCTCCTACATTCACACACTTGATCCAGGAGTCGTGGAGCATACAGCTGGTTCAAAGAGCCCTCCTCTTGTCAGCTGATTCTTATTTATTTTCTCCAGTAGCTCTCTCAAGAGCTAAGTTCAGTTAGCTTAGCTTACTTTGTTGTAATAAATCGCTTCTCATCAGGCTCAAGAAGTTTTAAGGCCCAACACTCTGCAATAAAACAACAAAAATTCTACCCACAATGCAAAACCATTCCCTCAAGTCTTAACATGGAAGCATTCAATAACATTTTAGACAACGCTGAGGCTAAACTTGACAGTGCTCCAGTGAATAAATATTGGTTTTCCCAGTTTGGTGGGTTAGAACAAATAAATATTTGTGGATTTGGACTGTTGGTCCCTGTTGGTAAGACTCTTAAAACTAGTGCGACCAAACATTAAGTTAATCAAATACATCAACGGGATGTTCTGAATAAATGGAATAGTAACTCATAATGAAGCTAATCTTTAGTTACAGTCTTAAATAAGAAGTACATCTCTGTAACTTAGTTCAAAGAGGTTTTTGAAAGCCTTTTCAGAAGACTGGAAGCTGTTATAGAAGCAAGAACATATAGGAGTAATATTTACTTATTACCAAATTAGTATGCACACCTCCAAATTCCACTGATATCAACAAAATCTAGTCATTTTGGTCAAAATACTCCCAGAAATATTCAGTCCAGTGGGTA
>JAQNCA010000015.1:6697751-6708768 GCA_029783725.1 Acanthurus tractus
TTGACCTGGTCACTGGCACATCCTGTGTTTTTCAAAATAAAAGCACAGAACTCTTTCAAAATAAAAGCTCTTGATTTATGAAAATTGACTGAAAACATGTCAAAACTTGATCAATGATCTCCACTTGAAAGCAAAACATACCAACCCCGACGGGCCAGAGTGCGAGGGCTCGACCAACGCTGCTTGCAGCTTTAATTCATTTTGAAATGTCTGTACATCTGTGGTTTTACTGCAAAAATTAAGTCCGAAAAGTGAATTCGCTATACTTTTAGTGGAGACAAAGTGTAAAAAAATATGTAGGCAAGAAGAGAAAAAACAGGCGACCTAAATCCATGGCAACATTACAGACTAGTTCCTGTTTACATACCCTGCAGCCTCAAAGTTACTGGAACGTAGAGCCTCTCCTAAATAGAGGTAAGCAACAAATTACTTCCTTGTGGTCGTTTGCTCTAACAACTTGTTATGCTATAGTTTACATCCATGAGTTCAAAACCTGTGGACCTACAGGCACAAAAGAAACATTTCTATGTTACAGGAAGAGCCTGTAAGTTGTAGGTATCTAAAAATGTATCTTGATAATAAAATACTTGTGGACTTATTGTTTAATTGAGGATCCTAAATGTTCTTAAATCTGGCACTTAAGTCTTGAGGATGAGGCGTTCATGGACACGTGAAAATTCCTCGCCCAGATTTCAGAGGATGTTTCTTTGACTATCTTCTTAAGCAGATTTAAGAACATGATACTCATATAAATATCTGCTGACAAAAATTGTCCACGACAGCGTCAAACCCACTTTGTCACATAAATCTGTGTCTCCTTCAGCGTGATTTGATCAACACCAGACCTCTTTTGCACCCCAGCATAGACAAACAATCCCACCCAGTTAGAAAAAAACAGGAACACTGCTTAGTGATATATTTGCCCCATAAAAGAAGACTGTTGTTGACGAACGCAGGGCAGCCGCATAAACTATAAAGCATCTTTCAATCAGATCCTGCAGTCCAGTATCAAGATGAAATGTGATTTACTCTTGAGGCTGGGAAACCAGTCTTGTCTCCCACACATGCACTTCTACACCCCCCTTTTCTCTTTCTTTTTTCCTCTCTCTCGCAACTCTTTCCAGGCAGTTAAATCATCACAGTAGTTGAGACTCGGCGGCCACAGCCCTCCATGCCGTCTGCAGCGCTAATCACCTTGTTCCACAACTCCACCGAAAAGAAGCCAGACTTGTGCTCGGATGATCACTCTGAAAATCTCTCCTCATCCATTTTTCTCAAAGCATCCTCTTTAACTAAAATCTCTCTGAAAGCCTCTCTTCCTCCCCTCGCTGAAAAGCCTCCTCTGACTCCGGTGTGACGTAAAACAGCATCAGTCACAGATTGCCGTGAACTTTTGCTTGGCTGGAGACCACACCGCACCCAGTCTCCTCAGGGTGACCTCAAAGAGCATCTATGACGAAATTAATAAGACGACATGGGAGGCTCCCAGTGACATCAAGGCGTTCAGATCTGACGGTGGTGGCAAGTGTAAATTTTCCAGTGAGCTTATGTGTTGATTTGGCTTGTCACCGCAGCATTTATGATGCTTAGCCACTTAATAAACTGAGAACAGAGAGGCGGCATGGCTCACTGAAGACACTGAGGGGAGAACAAGCTCAGCTCTGTTTCCGACTTTCCATTATGGCACTGACGATTATTAGCTTTTCCATCTCACAGTAACGAGACTTGAAGGCAAAGGATCATTTAGCTTTGCTTTGACAACTTTGTTTAGGCACGATGTACCTAATGATGGAAATTTCTCTCTTTATGACTAACCTAAGGGTTGGATGTGCATGATGTTCCTGAATCAGGAGGACAGTCTCTCCTGGAACATGACAACTGGAAAAAAGTTCAATGTGTAGGATTAAGAAGGATCTATTTGTAGAATATGGCAGAAATTTAATGCATGATGTTGAGAAGTATGTTTTTATTAGTTTATTATCACCTAAAAATGAGAATTGTTGTGTTTTAATACCTTAGAATGAGGCTTTATTTCCACAGATTGAACAGGTCCTCTTTCAAGAAGTCCGCCATGTTTCTACAGTAGCCCAGGATGGACAAACCAAACCCTGAGGCTCATTCATGGCTATTTTTTGCAGCTACCTTAGGTTATCCTGCAGGTTCAAAAGAAGAGGTAGAGCAGAGGGATACCTAGTTGACTTGACTGCTAGACACCATTTACTGGACCTGTAATGTACAACACATAAATGAAACATTTAGCAGCTAAATATTTCTCTCAGGAGATGTTGGAAAACAAAAACAGAGCAAAAGTAATGAAGAATAATCATTGGATTTGGAAATGATTCTGCATGAATAGTAATGTTGTTCCATATCTGATGGATCAGTGGATAGTTTTCCAACATGTCCACCACGCCAACTCTAAAATGTAAAAAGTCCATGTGGAGTTTGCAGATTGTTTCCATGCCCTTAATGGCCCTTTTTTTGCCAAGAAAACAGCAGAAAATGTGAAATATTTTCCACCTGTGAGCTTGAATCAACCCGACTTTAGTGAGATGTTACTCTATCTCCTGAAGATGCCAGTGCTGCTGGCCTTTTTCTGTGGCTGTGTTCTTATGTTGCTTCACATTTCCAGCCGATTTATCCTCATTTAACCCGATTAAACCTTCATTGATCATCCCCAGTCGAACAGAAAGGTGTGTGGTCAATGACATGCTTAAACCTAAGTAGAGGAGGGCTTTTTATTTAGCATAGGAGGGCTTTACTTCATGACAAATGGCTGAACGTGAACACAATACCAACTCAAATAGGGAGGCAGGAGCAAACCACAGAGCTACACAAGCTTTCCTATCAACAGTCAGATGCTAATCTATTGAAACTCCCATGAGTTGCATTGCCAGTCCAGGATAAACGGCTCTGCAGAGGCTGTTTATCTTAACTCTATCAGTATCTAAGACCTCATTCATGAATCTAATTAAGCAACCGATAAATAAGAAACTGAAGAATCTCATTAAATCAGCATATTATGAATTTTCTGTCTTGTATTTAGAAACTTAATCAAGCATTAATGCGCGATGAGGGAATGCAGCGGAGCGTTGGACAGGTCAATATTTACGACACATGAGAACAGGGTGTAATTGGTTGTTCAAAGCGTATAAATACCCTTCACAGTTTCTTTCACACAATGAGCCTTTACTGTACGACACAGAGGGTAGTTAAGATTTAGATAAAACACCTTAACAGCTCAAAAACCACAAGATTTAATCAGAAGTAACTCAGGGATGTCTTCTTTTCTCACCCTGAACAGAGGCCGAGACCTGGGGGTGTTTTTCTGAAGAATGGGCAGAGGTGGATCCCCCGGGCTGATTGCCATCCACTCTCACTGAATACAGAGAGAAGAAACAGACATTTTCCTCTGTACTCAGCCAGAGAGGATGAGAGGAGCACTTCTGAGCTATCATCACAAGGAAAGGGGATACATTTCACCTTGACTTGACTGGGCTGGCTGGGTAACCCCAGTCCTGAATGGATCAATTCTGTGATGGCAAGGTGACAGCCAAGGATGGGAGAGGATTTATGTAAATGAAACAAAAGTCATCGGGTATTTCGACAAAGGGAGTCCTTAAGGCTGAACTCTTCAGGGGCGTTTTCATCACAGGAACCTCTCTCGGGAGTTGAGTGTTAGACAAACAAAACACTGACCCTTAGATGGACTCTGCCCTGCGATTAACAAAACTGTGACAACAAAAGCTCTGCGGCAAAAAAGCTGACTAATGTTGCTTTACCAACAACACAAAGACAAAAGGGTTGGTGGCGTCCACCAGCTCTCCCGTGTGCTATTCAACAGCACGAATGACGAAGCTACCAGAAAAAAACGTTCGTTCCCGGACAGAGGACATTGAAAGCTGCACATTGTCAGTCAGCAGGCCCATCGTGTGATTGTGTGCAAGCTAGGCAAGGCAAGTGGAAGGTGGCATTGTTTGTGTATGTGTGTGCTGGCATGTTGGTGGAAAAGGTTTTTGTGTAGGCCGTTGGTTGTTTTGTCAGGTCAAATGTCACCGGGTTGAGACAAACAAACATTGATGTAGAGGCTGTGAAAAAGCTGAGTTGGTGTTTTTGGCGATTCACAGAGCGAGACGGAGAGGTGCTCTTACGGGATTGTTGGCTTTGCGATCGGTAATGATGATAGCAATGATAAAACTAATACAAGTACACAGATAGGAAGACAAACCAGGACGCTTATCTCATTATGATACGAATTATGTTCTAACAAAAAAGTTTTAATTAGTAAAGCGTCTGCATAATCGGTCAGCATTTACATGATTTATTCAGGTGATAAGCACAGAGTCTATAACAGCTGTTTGATGAGCTCAATGTTTATTCAATGCTGCTTTACAAAGGCAGAGAACTGAAGCAGTAAAGTTGAGAAACTGGTTGAAAGTTTCCAGGTTTGTGGACACAGTGCCTTAGAAATACTGTCCTCAGATTGTTGTGCCTTCATTTTATACCTTTTTAAAATATTATCAACCGGGATAATTGCCATTGAGCAAGATACCATCAAGATACTCTGCATTAGAAGACAGAGCATCTAAACCCATTTAAATAAGTTTTGACTACTATAAGTCCATAGTTACATTCAATTTGGATTAGATGAATCTTCATCTGTCTGTCTGTCTTAAATACTGAAACCAATAATACATTTTTAAAAAAGTCTTTAAAACATGCAGACTCAAATGTCAAAAGTTGAACAGTGCAGTTACTGCTACTTATGCTAGGAAAGTACTGGCACGAGGTTAGCTTGGTTTCTGCTCATAATTTGATTATTTTAATTTGATAATGTGGAAAATCAAAAGTCTGTCTGCCTGATATCAGAATTCACTTTATATTTGCTTAAATTAATCATAGTTACATTTGAATATGTGATTCAAATGCAGCTTAAAAACACCAAAATACATGAAAGGTTTAAAGGCCAAGACGACATTTGATACATCGCTAAGCTAAGTATAGCTCTTATTTTCACCATCATGGTTGAATTAAGTAACTGCTTCATTTTAGAGGATAACAAACAAAATTACTTCTTTATTCTTAAAAAAATTGATATTTTTTACTGACGCTTCAAAGAAAAATCAGCAAGAAGGCCTAAATGAAGTTTTAGCTTTTGCTAGCTAACACTCGCAGCTAGCTAGGACTCCCGCTTTACTGTTAGCGTCTCTTGCGGCCTGTACTCTACTAATTTCACATGCTTTTTTAATGGATACTGTAAATTTCTATGGCATAATATTATTTATATTGTAAAAAAAGGGAGTCTAAACTCTGCTCTCACTGTATGTGTTCAGGATACCAGCTGCTTCCTGGCTTTGTTTGGAGAAAAGTGTGATGGAGATAAAGGCAGTGAGCCAATTTAAGACGAGGGCACAAACAATAAAACAGTGGAGCCGCTCAAAGGCTGAAATTGATCCTGTGGCCCTCTGATAAATCTCTGACCCAGAGTCCACCTACGGACTCAGCAAAGACTCTGCAGTGATGGAAAACCAGACTGAACAGTAGTGACAGCGGAGATTGTTTTTGTCCAGAGTCTGAAAAATTAAAGATTCATCACTTGAATTTGAACCAATACGAGGGGAGCGTGTTTTGATGTGTTTTTGACTAAGTGCAGGCTTTCTGAGCACTTAAACAAACCAAAAGATTTACTTGACATTTATTATGAATGGGATGAGACTGCATTGGTTAATTATTGCTCCAACTCCTTGTAGAAGCCAGAAGTAAAGAAAAACATCTTTATTTAAAAAAGAAAGTGGTGATTTAAAGGTGTTTTGTTCATTAATATTAATATTTAACTAATATAGGAAACATTATGTGTCATCTGAGATGATTAATACCAGGTGTGTGTGTGTGTATCTTAAATTTAGTGCTTTATTAGCGTTTGTAGACAGATTTATTTTTTCCTATAGGCAGAACCTCGTTAAAGTTTCCACCTATTTCAACTAGCCAGTGGCTGAGTATAAAGTTTCAAATTTAATGAAGAGACGAATGAGTGCTATCAATCTCTTCATATAGCTCTTAGAAGAAAAGAATTTTTTCCCCAAGAAATGTTGAGCAATTCCAATTAATCAAAATGAATTTTTTAGCTGATATATTATCACTTAGAGGAAGCTGCCAATGTGAATTGATGCTCTCTTTAGCATATCTCATCATGCAGAACATGGCCCGATCTTGTAGTTAATTGTGTTGACTGTCATATATGAGAAGGCCATTTATGCTGGCATGTCTGATAACTCAGAGCTGAGAAGAGACATGACTGAGCACACTTGAAATTTATAACAGACTGGTTTAACTGTGCTGTTTATGGGCCCATCTGCTCTGCGTTGGATGATACAGAGTCTGAGAGTCGGTTCACACCACACACGAAGCAGCTGCAGGCTGCAGACATGTAAGCATAATGGATTTTAATATGCAAATAAAGCAGGGGCAAATTATTTTATTTGCACTTTTGGGGATTAAAAAGGACCAGTAATGAAGCCGGGACTCCATTTGGAGGCACTGTGTGTTCAGTGGAGCCTTTCAGTTCAATGAACTGGAAGTTTTCTGCTTTCGCTAGCAGCACCACGCTAAATGAATCTCCATTTAACTGTCAGTCTTAAATACCGAAATCAATAATGCATTTACTTATCATTTTATAAGCATCAGTCTTCGAGACCTGCTCACTTCAGTGTGGGAAGCTGCTACTCTGTCAGGATTGTGATCATTAACAAGAGTTTAGCTTGTTTTTTGTTCATAACTTAATGTTGGTACATTCAAAGTGATTATTAATAACAGACCACAGTTTGGGAAAAATCAACAGGTAAACCTGCAAATAAAACAGGGGCGAACTACACAAGACACCAACAGGCATTTCTGCAAGTTAGATATGAAAAACTGCCACATCGGCTTTAATAAATGTATACAAGTTTGATTTAATGCTCATTCTGACTCATGGATTGTAGATTCAAAGTATTTTAATCTGAAATACAGACAAAGAGAACACAATTTGCTCCCTTTTCTAAAATATAATGTTCTCTAATTTAATGTTTCATCTACAAAGGAAGTTTTTTTTTCCCCATGAATCTTGTTTTCTAAGGGAGATTTGAAGTCCTCAACTCTTAAACATTTATCTTGAAATGGGAATTTTAACTTAAACTAAATTTAACTTGAATTCCCCACAGCTTGGACTCTTTAAAGGAATATATTTTTAGGAAACATGTCTACTCCTCCTTGAGAGGAACTGGATGAGAAGTTTGATAGCACTCTCAGGTGTGTCTATTAAATAAACAGCCTGCAGCTGATTGGCTAAGCTTAGCATTGAGACTGGAAAGTGGCGAACATCTTCAGGAAGCTACTGCTCCTGGCTAAGAAATAGCACCAGCACATAGCACCCCATTAAACCACAGTTTGAGGTTTTTACACTTTTGTCTTTTAACATAATAAGACAAAAGGTGGAAAGTTTTATTTGTAGTTTAAGAGATGCCCGTAGGAGAACTTTGCTAACTTAAAAGAAAACCAGCTGTTTTCCCTGCTCTCTCTCTTAACTCGAAGCTAATCTAACTAACTTCAGGTTGTAGCAAAAATATGTGTTAGTGGTATCAAATTACTCTTCTAACTCTTGGTAAGGAAGCAAATAAAGATATTCTAGAATAATGTAAACTATTAACCTGAAGTTTTGATCTGCTCCTGCAGAAAAACACAAATTGCTATTCACCTTTAAAGTGCCTGTTTAAGTTTAATCTATTGGTATCATATTAGCAATTTTTTTCTTAATATAAACAATCATTGCTTAGTGTATCGGCTTTTATTTTTACATTGTGCACCAGACGAATGGGGTTATCAGGTTGTTGTCATAACAACAGCAGCAGCAGCGTTTCAGCAGTGACATTCAAATACATCCTTGAAAATTATCAAAACTTTCTCCGGCTCTTTGTGTTGTTTACTGCAGGTCAAGACAAACTCATCAAGGATGTGCACACAGTGTTTGACCGAGATGTACTGTAGTGTCAATATGTGGAGTCCATTGTTTTTATGCTTCAGAGCTTCTGCAGTCAGCACTAATGGCGTCAGGGGGGTGATTGTACAAAGGGTTGGCAAAGGACAGCTTGGCATCTTTCCCTCTCAAACCGTGCTGTGGACAAAAAACACACAAAGAGACGCACTTCTCGTCAATGACTTCTGCACAGATAATTAGAGTAAAGCCCCAAAGGCCAAGCAGAAACACATTACCTCCACCTCCCTCCTCCAGGGGTAGACGCTGATGGAAAGTCCCGAACCGTCACTCAAGCCGGGGTTAACTCGGGGACAACCGTCTGGTTTTCCATACAGGGACGGGAGCTGAAAGAAAGAAAGTCATGTACACCGTCTTAAAAATTAGATGGACCTTTATGTGTGTGAGAGTGCATGAAAAGCAGCTGCAATTAAAATCAAATTGACCCGTTATGCATCCATAATTACACCTCTAACCTCCATAAAACATTTCATCATCTTCCAGAGGTGGAATTATCACACACTGTCTCTGCTGCTCGGTTAAATGAGTGCTGAAGAGGATCTCGCTGGGTTGTGGAGATACCAGTTCTCACCTACACCTCTCTATTTATAGCTGCGTCCTCAGTGGCTGCCACATGAAAGCAGCCATGTACACACATACCAATACAGATAGAGAATACACTGAAATACACTGTGTATAATAAAAAGGGATCAGTTTCGGGGTTATCGCATGTTTGCATTAGCAAAACATATTTCTGTTGTAGTCTCTCTTGAAATATCTTACATTGAACTATCAGAGGACTACATATAATCAGGTGTAGTGCATCACACACTCACACACACTCAAACTTCTCCATGATAATATCCATCATCAAAGTCATGACAGTTGTGGCTCTCAACATTACTCCCACTTTCATTGCTGGATGACACTCGCTGCACACCCACACAGATAAAAATGTGTGTGTGTGTGTGTGTGTGTGTTTGTGTGTGCTCAAACACACAGCTCACTCATTTTGTCATTTTTAGAAACAAACACACACACACACACACACAACACACACGGACTTAAAGACCCAAACACACGAAAGCCATTATCTAAATAGGGTAACTCTGATTGTATCATCTCAAAGCTCGGATCTTTTTTCAGCGGTTGCAGGAAAAACAGCAGAGGATCAAAACAAACAGCGGCTGGACACAGAAATAGTGAAGCACAGCAGCTAAATGCATTTACTCAAGTACTGTACTTTAAAGTACTTTTACTTCACTTAAGGGTTTCTGTTTAATGCTATGTTTTATTCTACTCCACTACTTCTCAAATGGAAATATTACACTGTTCTTCTCCACGACATGTGTAAATATGTAACAGTTATAATAGCAGGTTATTTTCGAGCTTAAGTTTGAACATGAAAAAACTTGTATTAGGATCATAAAATGCAACTTATTGTTTATAATAGATGTGTAATATATAAACATCCATCAGTTACAGGTAATCTGTTTCATTGATAATAATTTGGGATTTTAAGTTTGAGTTTGAATGCAGAAGTACTTTTATCATACTGATACTTTTGCCTGATTAAAGGATCTGAGTGCATCTTCCATCACTGCTCTGTAATGTTATGCAATCCATTTCAGAAGCTTTCCAATTTCTAAAGCTTCTCATCATGCAACGGCTTTGTAAAACTAAAGATTGCACTGGTTATTTTCTGTGTTGTAGCTTGTTGTTTTTTTGCATTTGATTGGATTTTATGGTTCAGTTATTGCGTCTGCCTGCTGTACACACAATAAAATCGGTAATAACACACACTGAAAATCAGAAAAAAAATTACCACAGAATCAATAATCCTAAATCAAAAATGTAATCTAGCAGAGAGGCTGGGTGATAACCTCGTGACCTCCTCTAATGTTAGAGCCACTTATCGAATAGATGTTAGATGAATGGTTGAAAAAAATGAGATTTGTACAGCTGAAAAACCTAATGTTGCCCCAGCAGAATTTGTAAATGATTGATTGGACATTTCTGCGCGCTGACCTCTGCTCTCCAGTCAAAGGCTGGGTCATCCATCACCCCGCAGTCCATTTGGTCTCGATTTCTGTGGATCCAGCAAAGAAAACGCACTCATCATCGTCAGTAACATCATCATCAGTTAAAGTAAAATGCCACCGCTGCAGCTGGAGCTCACCTTAAGTGGCACTTTTTGTAGTATAAAGCCAGAGCGCAGACAGACAATCCGGCCAAGAGCAGCAGCAGTCCGATGGCGATACCTGCATACACAGCATCTAAACATAGGGAAATATCTTGATGAACTGCAGGCATATTAACAGGGTGTGCAGGGATACAGGAAATAAATCCAGGTGAGACAGTTTCACAGAGATGAGCAGGGAGGTGCGTTTAATTTATTACCCAGCTGAGTGTCTTCTGGTGTGGTCGAGGGGGTGGAGAGAGATGGTTTCTTCTTTACATGGCAGCGGTTGCCTGTCCATCCCGGATCACATCTGTGTCACGAAACCAAGAAATATGAGAGTTATATCACTGATGCTGCATGGGAGCACGAAGCAAAAATGACCCAATGAATCAAATAATCAAACCTAGATTGTACAATACATTTACACAAGTTTGTGAGGTTTTAAATTAGATTTCAGATGTTTGATAAACTAATAGAAAAGACAGCAGAAATAGAAGTGATCAAAGGAGAAAGCTGGTGGTTTTCTGCTCTTTGTTCTTATGATCAACGAACATGTTAAGCAGACAAAAATCTGTGATAAATTGATCCAGCTAATGAGTATTGTTTATTTTGGCAAAACTGTGGTATTATTTGACTATTAAGAAAAAAATACATCAAAGTAACTACTGTGGTTTCAGTGGAAATGACTGAGCTTGTAATTGGTTTTGTCAAGTTTGCATTTGTAGCACAACTGAACCAATTTATCTATGATGTTTCCATCATTATTATTTCAACCTTTTCTCACATTCTTTTTTCATGTTTTAACTCTGTTTTCAAAAGTAAATTCA
>JAQNCA010000015.1:6744355-6767628 GCA_029783725.1 Acanthurus tractus
AATGTGTTGATAATATTACCTGTTTTAAGTTAAAGTAAAAAAAAAAAACCCTGAAAAATCACATGTTTTTTAAGGAGATGTTTTAGACCACAGCAGGAAATATTAAAGTAACTATTTAAATGCACTTACTCCTATTAGGTGGCCAAAAATATGACTTTAAATGAATGCTAATGGCGCTCCATCTCAGATTACAGTAACCTTGGGTAACTGCTGATGCTAATGCACTGCTAACAGCTTAAGTTCCTGGCAAGAGCCTGGGTGTTTTTACTGACACTTTGTAAACACAAATCACTCTTATTTAACCAGGATACTGTTTGTTTGTATAGACCATTTAAACATCATTTTTTTAAAAAAGCAAAGGTGTACATAGCATAAACTGTGGCTTTTACTCTATAGCCTATTGTAACCCCAGTAGACCATACCTGTTAGCAAGCAGGTATAATAGAAAAAGATTATGTTAGAAATGTTATACAGCCATTAATAATCAAAGATATTAATTATACATATGAGAAAATGGTCCAGATTTAGAGAGCAATTTTCTTACATGCAAAATCAAATTGCCAAAATGGCCCCAGATCTTTCAGATACCTCGTTGTGCTTTTGCCCTTTCATTTTTAATACTGTTTAAGCGTTTGAGTGTATTTCCTGCTTGCTTGCCAGTAAGCTTTGCAACTGCATTTTAAGTTTTGTCACAGCTTTCCAATATAACAAATCATTAGCTGAAAGATTATTTCGTCAGAGAAGCTGCAACAGCAGCCAGCAGGTCTGTTGACTTTGTGTCTCTGCCAAGGAGAGGAACATCATTTTGAAAATACTGAACCAAGAGAGTCTGATATTAGCTTCCAAAGACGACAATTAAAACCTCAGAAACAAATGAACGTTTTCTGCAGTAATCAGGCCAACACTGAACGGGCATATCTAATAAGCAAAGAAAGCCTGTTAAATGTTTATTGAAGCACTATCTAGAAGAGACACCTTGTAAGTATTTATTATAGTTTTTCTGAATACCACATTAGCACAATTCAAGCGGCAGTGTTAAAGCAAACACATTTTAAAAAAATATTTTACCACTAATCAGCCATTTCCACCTGCTGTCTTGGTAAACAGCTTGTTGTGGAAACAGTTTTAATTACCTTTAATGCCGTGAAGCTCATTGTTGCTTTTTGCATACATTTTTAAAGTTCCTCAGTCGTTTTAGGCTGAGACAGGGTTGCCTGCACATGTTTATACAATATATGCCCACCGCGGGAGCAATTAGACTAGCCCGAGGTTGAATTTCATCAGTGTCCTTTTATTTTTACTTTTAAGCTTTCTGTAGTCAATTAAGTAGGCAAACAGAGCTCCTGTTTTTAATGCCCTGATGGAGGGGAAAAGTCGTTAACTGCCTGTCAAGTTAAACTCACTCATGAGTAATGACAAAAGAACATCCATCTTGAGGGATCACTAACGAGTACAGAAGCTATTAAACTGATCTTATCATGCAACACTGTGGTGAACTCTTAAATACAAACTCTTTGTTAAATACAGACTCTTAGTTTCAAGGGAATTTAATGGTTTCCCGCTGTGTCTACCTGAATCTTAACTGAAATGATCAACTGGTTTCAAGTGTGTAAGGATTTAAGGCATGTAAGGGGCCATTAAAAAAATGAAATACATAAAAAGAATTTTCTGTTTTTCTGCTTAATGCAACCTAGGAAATGAAATCAGATGACAACAAGTTCCTGTACACCCTCAGAGAGTCTTATTCATTAAAGCAGAGGCTTGAACACACATTATTATTACTTATTCTGCTTTTTGGTTCAGTTAATGGAGCATTATAGTCACCTGGAAAGGCTTAGCACTGTTGAGGTAAAGTGTCTTCCTGTGCCAAAAGTTCCCCTGGTCTCCGTATCGTACCCAAAGCATATATCCACGGCCCGTTTCCGCAGTGCGGAGGTACACTGCCAGGCAAAACACATGTGAGCCGTACATATGGTAATGGAAGCGGAAAACACAGTGATGACCCAGTGTGGATGCATCCTTTCCACGCTGATGGGTGGGTTGGAAGACTCTGCTCAGCAACACAGCTGTGTCCTTGAACTTTTGGGGCGCAGAGGACTCGATGTATAGGTAGTTGCCAGAGCTGGTGCCCAGTGTGTGGTCCTTCCAGGGCCCCGTGTTAAAGGTGGGAGTGGGGCCTTGGATGCGGGTCCAGTCAAACACGTCTCCTCCGCCCTGCTCTTGTTTCCAGCTGCACAGTCCATGCTCAAAGTTACACTGCAAATCTGGAGCTGTGAGACACAACAGGAAATTAAATTTCTCTGGAGCAACAAAACAACATACAGCTTCGGTGTCAACTACACTTGACTGACTTTAAGAGCAAAAACTAGGCTTCACGAGTAGAAACAGAAACAACAAGGTGCTGTTCATCCGTAGACTTTTGATGCATTTGTATTTAACAAGAATATTTAGATTTTCTTTTGCTTTACATATATTTCTATTCTGAAACATTGTACTTTTTAATCCACCATGATCCCTTAATAAACATTATCAGATATTACTTTACAGTTTAAAACTGTAAAGCCATAAAAGACAGTTTTTTTTAACATAGTCAAATACTCAACACTTTGATGTGTAAAATCAGTGGAGCTTGTCTTTAAAGGATCTGAGTATTTCTTGTGATCAAAGGTGACACTCACAACATCCCTCCTCATCAGATCCATCTCCACAGTCGTCCACAAGGTCGCAGACCTGCAAGTGCTCCACACATGCCTTGGTATGCACGCAGTGGAAATGTGTGTGTGCAGGGCAGTACGCCACGGCCGGGGGCATCGAACAGTTCCTGAAGGTGATGTCATCCAAGGCCGAGACCCCGTCAAACACACCCAGGCTGATCTTAGCCAGGGAGATCTGGAAGGGTTGGGTGATGCGTCCCAGCTGGATGGTGGCCTGCTTCCAGCTGGGTCCCTGGTCATACAAGGTCTTCCAGATGAGAGTGTTGTTATGGGCCCCATTGATGCGGAGGGTCAGGTCTGCAGCCCCGACAGATATGCCTGAATTATAATGCCTGAAGAAGAAAAGAGAGCAAGATGGAGGTTAAAATTTTACTGATGGTAAAATCCCAGCACAGCAATGTGTGCATTTTGTGATGTTTTGCCTCTGAAATAATTTCCTCACACCAGAAACTGTAAATCACAGATTCCTCTTGCGACAATGCATATGGCTGCTCGACATAAAACATGAGGCCCTTCGATTGCTCTGCAGAAAAACAATAAAATTTATTAACCTCCAGAACTCTTCTGCCAGAGGTACCCCTTCATCACCCGGCGGAAAAATAAAATCTGACATTTGACACACACTTTAAGGGGCTATAAAACCGTCAAAACATGATAGATTCAGAGGCATACCTTCTCATTGTGTATGAGAGATGCTGAGAAAGCAGAGCTGAGGTTGGTGAAATGATGGTTTTAGGAAATTGAAAAAAAAAAAGAAAAGTAAAACTGGGGAAGACAGAAAAATGGAAAAAGTCTACAGTCGAAAGTGCATCTACCGATTCTGGTTGTGTAATTGAGTCATGCTGCATTACTTTATGTGGTGGAGAAAGAAGCTAAGATGTGATTCTTACCAGAAGGTCATGGTGCAATAAGATGCTGATTGTCTGAACATGGGTCCACGGAGAACAGCCCTCGGATAGACGCTGCTGCTGTTCTTCAGTAAAAAAATAAAGTGGCCTGCAGTGAGAGAAATGACAATGTGTCTACATAAAACACACACACCCACATCGCTGCATAACAACATGTTAGCTGGCCTTGTGAATCACCTTTCAACCGTTATAGAAGCAGACAGATAAGAGGTTCATATCTTTGAGTTGTTGCCTAATGGTTCAATTTCCAAATAATCTCTTTGTGGACTTCATGGGCATGACAAAGCAGAGTGAGTATATTAAGAATCACATACAAACAAAACATAATGACAACTATGTCTTGTGATGAGATGGGTCAAAGGACAATAACAAGGCTTGTGTCCAACAGCTGGGCTGTCAAATATGCAAGAGGCTGTTTGTTGAGCAGTAACATGCAGAGTCATTTTATTTCACGAAACTCATCAAACTATTACTGAAACCCGCTTCTGCACACAGGATTTGAGATGTATCTCCTTTCAAACAAAAAATGTAAAGTTTCAAATTTTAAGGAAACCTGTGCACACGATACATAGAAGGCTTGGATGCTTAAACTTCATGTATTTTTAGGTTAAATATTGTACCAAAAAATACTATGAAAGAACATGCATGAGATTTTGGAAATGGAGGATTTGATGAAAGCAACTAATAGTCCTTATAGTGCATAGAGATGTGAAACATTAGCTCTGTTTTGCTGATCCATTAAAAATTGATTAAAATAGTTAACTTATTTGTAAAAGACTAAATTCACACATTTATAACCTAAACACATCATGTTATCTTTTAGATTTTACACAAGTCTGGAGGTGATTTGGCATCAATTGTCTCTTTCCTTAGCTTGTTAGCTTTAAAGCAGGTGTTTGGCTAGATAGGTTTTTCATGACTTACATTTAGCTGCTGCGTCATTTGGCAAACACATGTGGATCAACAAATTGAATTAGGATATCTGTATATCCTTTCTGGCCTTAAAGGCACTGCTCAGGTTTTTTCCACTTAAGGGGGAGCCTATGAGACACTTTTACTTCCACATTAAGCCACCATTGAGGGCACTTTATCGTGTTTTATATCCACCAAAGGGGGATCCAAAAGTGTTTCATCAAGGCCACCAGTTGAGACAGTTGCTGTGTTTTGGCTGTGTTGTGCCGTGCAGTTGTAACACATTCATTGAAGCCAATTAAAAAACAGTTTAAAAAAGGGAAAACGACAGCTGGTCTATTGCAGGCTGTGGAAAGCAAGAATCCATGCATCCATTCTGCCTGATGTTGCATGAACCGGCGGTGTGATGGAGTTGGAAAGATTTGTCGGCTCCAATGAACTGCCTAGCTGCCAAAAAGCACAAGCGCATAACTTTATAATGTTAAAGACAAGATCCTTGTGTGTCCACAGTCAAATTTTCTACAGGATTCAAAAAAGCTTAAATCCTATAGAAGCTGCAAATACCAGAGATTTAAGTTTAGAGTCTCTGAATCTGAGCACAGCATGTTTTCACAGCATGTTTTCATAATGCGAACAACAGAACAACAGATGGTGTTGCTGTAAAAAAAAACTGCGTGAATTTGTTATCAAGTCGATGTACAACACGCTTCCTTGTTAAATCCGTTGATATATCTGTAGAGGTAAATATTATCTGGAGGGGAACTGTGGAGAAAAGTCTGAGTTGGCCTATAAAGACGTAATGAGGCATAAAGTACGTTAACATATTGAGATACATAAACCTACAAGAGACTAATGGTGTTTCAGAATGAACAAAATATTGGATGTTTCAGTGAATGATGTAGTGTTAAAAATGCAGAATGGGAACAGGATGTCAATTTCCTTTTCTATTATTCAAATGGCTGAGAAGGCACTTTTCCATGAACTGGTTATTTCTCAAAAAACACATTGAGAGGTTTTTCTTTAATTCCACAACCCACATGTTTTGATCTGCAGATAATCTTATATATTGCCAGTTCTGTGCGGCCAAACACCCTGGACACAGTAAAAACGTCTTATCAGCTCTTTACATTTCTATTCTTTTCCCCGTGACTGATGATGGCGACTGCATATTGCTGACGACAGCATTGTTGCTGAACATATGTGGTGATCTTGTAGTTTTTCTTTACCTTCGGAGCTGTTCGTAGTGTGGTCCAGAGGTGGAGGGTGGCCATAGTAATGTGGAGGTACCTCCCCAGAGGAGCCCCGGACCCAGTCGAAGCCATCGCCAAGGGTGAGTTCGTACCAGCCACAAGCACCATCTTCAAAGTCACACTCAGAGGCTGCATGTGTAGAGAAAGAAACAGAGCTTTAATGATCTAAAGTTCAGACTGTTAGTTCATTTTTGACCTTGGAAACAGCAGATGTCTTGCCATTTTCAACTCAAGGTTTATGAGATTTAGAGCTCTTCATCGCATCACATGATCATCTTGGTATGTCTATCATTCTTTATTGTGTGTTAAAAGTTTCCAGGACAGCTATTGATAATCCCTGTAGTGAGAGTGTTGTTTCTTAATTCTGTCTCCAAAGTCAAGTGCAAATGTTTAATCTCATTTTTTTTAAAGCAACATGAAAGGAAAGTCCTTAAAAGATTCAGAAAAGTGGACATTTGAACATCCACAGTTCCAATTCTACTGGATAAACTCCATATCCTGAGGAGGATCATGGAATACAATCAAAAGCACAAGAAGGCTGTTACACACACTTTAATTGCTTTGACGGACATGAAACTCTCCCAGTTCAATCATTTTAACTTGCTGGAAGAAATTAACTGTGCAACCAGGTTTCACAAAGCCTCACAAATTTAGTGACAAAACATCCTGAATGCATTACCGCTCTGGTTGACTTCTTCTTCTTAGTGCATCTTCCAAACATTACAATGTAGGATAGCCCCATATGTCTAATGGGGACGTGGGGAACTGCCCATTATTACAATGGCTCTTTGTTCTGAAACCCCAACAGACTGAGGTTGCAGGTATTTTCCCATTATTCTTAAGTTTTCTATGCATTAAGTGTGTCTTCCTTTCTGCTTGTCTCTGGACGTGAGGATCCATTTTGCACCTCGTTAACTCAACTCGACTCCTCCTCCTGATTGTATCAGCCAGCTCACCTGCTCTGCATTATTTCATCAACACCGAGACCTCCTCGGGCTTAATGCTTAAACACTCTACAGCCTTTTGTTTTGCCTTTTGTGAATAACCTCATACAGTATCTCCTGTGCTCTGGGATCAAACCTCATCCTGCAGAGCCGTCATCTGCCTCTCCGCTCTGACACTAATTGCCTGCTCACCTCTCATTCATCATCTCAGCCAACCCTGCCTTCATTACCTCCATAATAAATCCTGTTCTTAGTCTGATTTTCTGCTTCTCGGTCCAAACAGTCACTTGTTATTAAACATGGCACCATGCATGGACGTTGCTGTGACATTGCTGTGTCAACTATTTAAATAAAGTTTTCACATTCCTAATAAACCCCCTTGTTTGCTTCTATTTATCAACCTACACTGACATAACAAGTTTAAAAATAATTGAAAACTAGATGGAATTCTGTTTAATACTGAAAAGAAATCCTAAAATAGGAAACAGGCAATATATTGAAATGTGGTTTCAGTTATTGCCGACATACTGGCAGATAAATATAAATCACCAAACTGCTCACAGTCAAACGTACAAATAGGATGTGCATTATTTAAATGTGTTACTTGGCAACAAGGCTCTTACGGCAGTCGGCTTCGTCCTCTCCATGGGGACAGTGTGGGGTGAAGTCACACACTTTGCTCTCCTCAATACACTCCCCACCGCCACAGGCAAACCACGAGGGAGGACAAACAGGGCTCGTCTCTGCCGCAGAAATATAAAATGACAGATTAATACAATTGACATTTTTATTAGAATTACACTGCCACTTGCAAGAGGCACTTTGATAACTGAGTGCCATGAAATCAGATGTAGATCCACCAGAAACACAGAGTTACAGTCGTTATCGCAGACTGCTATCATGGGAATTTCATCGTTAAAGAGCATTCATGGGAGATGATGGTGTATTATTACAGATGGGCTCAGCTGCTTCCAGAGAAAGTGAGGTGCATTAGCTGTGTTATGGAAGATTAGACTGAACTGCGAAGTGATGGATAAAGTTCAGATGCTCTGATCAATAGCACGTCCAAGACCCCATCTTTTAAATGAACTCAATTTCATTCCATTTATGATGAGTATTGGGAGCATCAGTGAAAAATTGTTCAGTTTTTAAATGGCTTTTGGCTTTCTGTTAAAAAAGCATCTTCAAATGGTTCCTTCTTGTAGATTTCTGCAGTGGCTAAGTTCGGCAATGAAAAAAAATGCTAATCTTTAGAAAGTGAAAAAGTAATAGATCCACCTAAAAAGGTGTTTTTGAGTCGTTCGGCCTATTAGACATCAGCAAGAGATTTGCCAAAATGATTAAAGTAGAGCAGAGGTTCTTAGCAGCTGGCTGGAGAACCTAACCCAGCAAAAATAACTAAAAGAAATGGCTTAATAGTAGCTAGTCATATAAAAGGAAGGCTGTAATAAACAACATGGCCGCCAGCTCACTCACAAAACGCCCTTGGAATCACACACACATACAAAGATTGTGATTTATGCTAACAGAGTGTAAAAGAGGTGTCAAACTCACGCTAATAATACAATTTACAATATCATGTTTTCGTCTTATCCCCCACATATCCATTTTATTACAGACCAATATTTAAAGATCATATTGCCATTATTTGTGACAGAGCACTTAATCTAGTTTTATCGATGTTGTGAACTCATAATTTAGTGCAGCGAATTTATTAGTTATGTAGCAGATAGGATGAATAATAATGGACACGGGACATAAAGAATCCTCAGAAAGTAACCTCAGCTGCAGGTAGTTAGCGATATTAGATGCTAGTCACATTTTAAAACAATAATATCGCCTGCTCTTGCATGTAAAGGTCAGGCTACACAGATGAACCAAGCATTATTTACCAGTGTAGTAATGTGTTATGTCTTATTAATATATGTTACATTCTTTGATTATTTTTCTCTTTGTTTTCTCGAGTTTTAGATGCAACTCCAACCAACTGGGTGAACTATTGCTCATAGTCAGATTTATGTGATTTATAAGATGACACCGAGATAAAAGAGGTAAGGAGGCATCTCACAAATCCTGTGGGAGCAGATGACAGATGAAAGCCGATGGACCGAGTGCCAAGGTGACACTGACCTGACTCGTCTGCCTAGACATGCTAAACTAGGTCTGGTGGCAGTCCAGCAGACTTGCACTATAAATCTGTCTCACTTGTCAATGTGTCATCTGCTCTAATTTAATAAACTGCACTGACACCTACATTGACTTCTTTCAGCCACTAGGGGGCAGCTCAACTAGCTGAAGACAATTGCAAACAGTAGCCAAGTGAAGCATCCAGCAGACATTAGCATTATTCAGTAAGAGGGGTGTTTGTGGCCACTTGATAATTTAATTCCAGTTATAACTACTCTCTGAGCTCTGTTTTGATCTTAAAAGGCTTCTCAAGAAGAAAATCTCTGTTTTATTAGCTGCTTAACTATCATCTATATTCACCAGCTAGCTGCTAACTCCCCTGCTAAGCATTTTCTATTAGAACAATGAAATTAGGGCTAAAGTGACAGAGAAGCTGGCTAACATGAACCAATAGGAATCAAAGATGGCAGCTCATTGAGGCATGAAGGCCAGAGGGGACGAAGTGGAATTTTCAACCTAATTACTGACTGAAAAGTAAAGAAACCTAAGAACTCTTCCTGTTTACAAGAAATGATTAAAAAAACAAGATGAATTAAATTATTTAGTCATGACAAGTTGTCTGCAGACACTTCATGGTCAATGTAAATAAATAAGAAAATGAAAACATCATTGATTTTTGAAATGCATGTATCCTTTCTACATTTGTTTAGCAAACATCCTTGAACAAATGTGGTACTATCTTTCCTCAGGGACACATTGAACATGCCTGCCGTGTTTTTAGACAATACGGGTGTTACAGTCTCTGTCTCTGCTCTGGCATTAATGCTCCAGTGGGGAAAGAGAGCTAAAAAAATGTTGAAGGCCACAGGTTGTAGCTTTAAAGAGACAATCAATAAACAATGCTTAAATATTGTTTTACAGGCTGGGCAGAGAGCAGGCGAATCATCCTATATTGGATGAGTAATAGCAGCTGTAAAGATGCTGCAGTTTGTGTTTGCAGCTGGTTTACCTGTATATCACCAGAGCAACGTTTAAAAATTCTGTCCAAAAGCGCCAAGTTTATCGAATGCTCTCAGCCAGGATGTTCACCTGCACCACATTCATCACTGAGGTGCTGGCAATGTGCCACAGCAGACATAAATAAACCCACAGATTGCAGCACTGACTGTTGTCCATATTCAATGCAGGGAAAAGTGTCCTAAGTAGTTTTTTAACGTCCGGTTATTGTGTCATGGATTTCTTCCTGGATGCCTTAATGTCTTCCCCTGTTATTAGTATTCAAAACAAGTTTGTGACAGCCTGTTTATGTGTGGCGATATTTTAAAATGTCAAGGTCTGAACTTGTCCCGTCTGTGTGGTGAGGTGTTATTAATGGTGGCAGTACCAGACACAGGCACACAGTCGGGACTGAAGGATAGGTCATCGATGGCCAGAACCTCAGAGGCTTCGCTGTCTGCTGAAAGTTGCCCCCGAATCAGCACCTGGTGGACACACACAAAACTTTTCTTAAAAAATCTTTTCCACACAATCTGTTTGTCTTTTTGTATTCTGGTCTGTATTTATATGTGTGCAGGGCTAACTTGTTGATGCTCTTAGGAAAAGTCTCCATGCATGCAGCTCCATTAGACTGTACACAGGTCCAGTGGTGCTTTGTGCTAAATGCTAACACCAGCATGCTAACAGTGGCCAACAAAGTGATAAATGCAATGACCCCTTGCATTTCAGAAGGCATACTGAGGAGTTGGGAGGAAACTAAATGAGCCTGACCAAGTAAATATAATGGACATAATGTCTGTTAGCCGGCAAGTCTAACTAAGTGTGTTAAAACCATGGCAGAATATGGGACAGTTCAGTCAGGATGGAGTTGGATTGCCTTCCGTCGCTACATTGACTTAATTGTTAGCAGAGGAGTCACCATCAACATTTAGATCCTTTTTGCCTTGTTTGATTTTGCTGCAAAATTTCTGCAGTATTTCATGTAAGATTAATGCTGTCCACCTACTGATTTTAAAATGCAGGCTAAAATCAAAATAACCACATTTTCATTTATATTTATCAAAATGTATAAATTACACCTCACATCTTCTTATAAAATTCAAATATATCGTGTTGCATGGAATGTTCATGCAACATGTACAAAAAGACTGTTCAAAAGCCAACATTACTGATGATATATGGATTTCATATTAATATAAAACCTAATATGAGTTTCCTTAAAACTGATACAGTCATCACATCAGAAATAAGATGCACAACAGGAGCCGTTAATGTGCAGTGAGGAGACACCGACCTAACTGGACCCCTCAGAGGCCATCTGGAGTCCCATGAAGCCTGCTGTTAGTGTCCTTATATCCTCACACAATGTCAGTGTGTCACCCTTCTCCTCTTCCCTGCCTTCACCATCTGTCTCAGACTACAGCCAGCTCGGTTTCATAACATGGCTGAACCAGTGCTGGGGGGTAACGGGAGGTCAACTCACTGCCAACAATCACTTTCCCCTTCATTAATCTACTTCCTGTTTCAATGGCAGTTGAGTTAATTGGGTTTTTATTTACCACCGTGATTTTAATTTCAGTCCGCTTGCTTAATGGTCTGCACTTTTTCACCTGCTTAAGTCCTCCAGGGATTTTAAGGATGTCCTCTGTTTGTGTTGGAAAAGACTTTTCCCTTTACAGCTTTATTGAGATTTGTGCATATAAAATATTACATGCATATAACATTTGGCCAAAAGCATTAAAGTGACTTCTACTGAGAAAATTTAAGTGACTCTGTGGGTAAAATACTCAGGATATAGAGAGTAATGGTACACTGCCTGACTGATTTGAAATCCTCGGTCATTGCAATTGAATCACTTGTATAACCTCAAAGGTCAGATTTTGGAAAAACAAAAGAAAAAGAAACAGCAGCTGACAATGAACATTGTGTATTTGAGTCCAGTGTCCCATCATCCATTATGACTCAATCCACCGTTTGTTTAGATCGGTCATAAATGATGGGCAATAAAACTCCACTGGTGAAGATAAAGCTGCTCTGTGGACTTTAATCAGTGCAGCTTTGATATCATTAGCACTGTGACAGGCAGAGGAAATGTGATGCTTTAGCTAGCTAGCATCATGCCCGTCTGTAACTGAACAATCTCAACATCTATTAGATGGAACGACACAAATCTTTGTGCAGACATTTATGGATCCCTAATGATGATGATGAACGCCGACTTTGGTCCTCTGGACATTTGCAGCTTTGAGTAAATGGTCTTAACAACAATAAAATGGATTATTATGGAGCTGGCACACAGATTATGTCTCTTAATCAGGGTGAATTCTTCTAACTCTGGTGAATTATGTCTGACCGGCAAAACATATGATCAATTAGAGTATGACTCAGTGTCGTAGATTCAGCAGCGTACAATTATTATATGTATTTAAAATGTGCTCCACCTCCGACAGATGTACAATTACAGTGCCCATAATATGACAATTATAATAAAGTCTCTCTCTTAGAAGCACTTTTATGCCAAACAAGTACTTCTACATAATGCTGTTTTTAATAAAGTGATGCAAGTTTTTTACTTGTAATAAGGTGTTTTTAAAGGGTGGATGCTGCCATGGTAAAAAGAATAGCATAGCACAGTTTTGCAAAGTAAAGTTAAAGATATGGGTACTTCTTCTTGCACTGTGTTTAAAATGAACTGACTTTTTTTATGTTATTTGTCACAACTTGCCTTATCATTCGGTATGAATGTAAGCTAATATAGTTTGTTGGCATTGGCACCATTTTCAAGGTCACAAGTGACTTCCAGGTCATTATTTGCCAGTAATAAAATCTGTGTGTCACATATGGTTATTAAGTTTGACTGAATAGTATAATAGACTTTAAAGTATTACTAAATAAAAAAAGTATAACATCAATTTTTCTGTCCCACTGCTTAGAAACAGAAATGTAAAGAGCAGTGGTGTTTTTAAGACTCAAGGTATTATGACATTATTTTAGGTGTAAACATAACTGGCAAGAAAACTAGCGTGATTTTTTTTTTTTACAATAGACGTGACATTGTGGGTTTATGTGGGTTACTGTGAGTTAAGTGAAATAAATGTAACAGACCCAGATAAAAGATAAAATACAACATTACACAACACAGTGACACACCAAACCACATAATAATGTATGTCCTAGTACTGATGCACTTCACAGTTATGTAAAACCATATTATAGTAAATTCTGAAATTCTGAAAGTTGCAGACCTGAAACCTGATATCGCTGGAAATCTTAACCACCGTCCGCAGCCAAATATCCTTTTGTGACTGAGTGGAGTGTTTCCAAACTTCTGTGCTCTCACCAGATGTGAGATTCTGAACCAAAACCTGAAGGTCTCCATGTTTGGCCCCAACATGATGGTAAAAGCTCATCTGTTGAGTGAAAAAACAATGAGGTTATTACCAGCTGTCATCATGATGATAAACTCTGTCTGCATGCCTAAGTTGCACAAATAGAAACAGATGATTTTGTTACCTGGCAGGTCTGGTTTGGTAAGAAAATAGGACTTTCAAGGTCTGCTGTGGTTCTGTTTCCTCTGATGGGTAAAAGGGACAGAAAATGTGCTAAAAGAGAGACAGAAGTGAAGGAATGAACGAATGAAAAGATATAAATAAAACTAAAACAGTGTAAGACAAAAATGGCTTTGCAGCCCATCTAACAAATGTCAGTTGCTGCTACCTGATGTGTTGTTGTTGTGGTCGTGTTTGAGTCCTTGGACCTCAGTTGTTCTGATCCATCCAGGAAGCGTCTCCGAGGTCGGGATCAGGTCACAGAATCCCTCCTCAAAGTCACATCTCTTATATCTGGAGCCTTTAACACAAAACAGTTTCCACTGATGCTATTTTATGTTTCACCATGAATACATAACCCAACATTGAATCTATGTATTAGGATCCAATTGTGGGATTCACACACCATAAAGATTAATCAACTCATTTTTCTCATTTGGTTTTATGTCCAAATGTGCTGGAAAGGAATACAAAGCACAACTGATAATACTGTGTTTTCAGAGAAGAGTTGGACACAACACAATGACACAACAAAAGAATCACATTTATTTTTCAATATATGTTAATTAATAATGAGACTGTGTATCTGTGTGTATCTATCAGTCATAATAACTATCGCAAATGTGTTTTTTTTTCATATATTTTGAGCTTTTTCAACCTTTTTTTTCTTTGTGTGTCTTTTTGTTATTCTTATCTCTCACTTTTGAGAGGTACAAGCGCTGCACTGCTTTGCTTGTTTATGTGACAATAAAGCCTTTGATTTCTTGAATCCTTAAACTTCCAAAGCAATAACTACAGTTTCAAAAATCTACCCTTAGGCTTTTATACTCTTCAAAAGCAACAGTCATGAGGGAAAATGTCATTGTTTTAAAAGATGTGTTTTGCTTTAGGGCCTCATTATAGGATTCAAAGTGTGGACATTTGTTTAAAGTGCAAAATTACATTTTTTTCAGTAAAGAAAGAGAAATCAAAGTGCCCTCTGGGCTAAAAAGACTCTTTTGTGGTTTGTAACAGACGTTGATAGATGGTGAAATCTTAAGTCTAGCCATTAATATTTTTAACAAATTTATCTAGATGAGTTGCATAAAAGTAGATAACATTTGATTAATGTGTAATTGATGTATTTTGTCTCAAATGACCAAACAGGAAGTTGAAATACTGCATTAACTCGGCCCTCTATCATAGTTATTATCAATACAACCTTCCGACAAACCTCCACTATTGAAAACAGGAAATGAACACAAAATTACCTCAAAGTAGAAGAAAAGCTCCTAATAAAAACAGGACATTGTGCCAGCTAAAAATGGGCTTGATTTGTTGCAATTGAAAAGCCATAATCATGAACCCACGGTATCTAAATCATATCCACACCTTTGCCTTCCAGAGGTTGTTAACTCAATAAACAATCCCCTGATAATGTTGCGTTCACTTCACACTAATAACAACAATTAGCACTAAATTTTTTTACTGGATTACATTATTTTTCTCTCTAATCCACCTTTAAATTCTCTTCATATCACTCAGATTTGAATGATCACACTCTTTGTTTCCTGGTTGTACTCACAGTCCACCTCGTCGCTGCCATCTCCACAGTTGTCTGTGAAGTCACACACACACTCCTCCGGCACACACAACCCCTGTGAGCAGCTGAACTCCTGAGTTGAACAAGCTCGGACACACTCAGGTGTAAACACCAGAGAGGAGGCCAACAGCAACCACACGCAGCCCAGCAGCAACGTCATCAGCCTGCTTGTTGTTTGTCCTTTAACTACAACGCCTCTTCTTCACCTCCAAGTGAAGCATTTTGTCGTTAGGACATGAGGAGGAACGTCTGTCGAGGCAGAGATTTTCCTCACCGCGTTCAGTACACTCAGATCTGGATTAATCCTGTACCTGTGTTCAGGTTGTTAGTGCGTTGTAAAGGGTAATAAATGGCTTTTATGGCTGTTACTCAATAAGGTCACTCTGCTGGTTTGCATGTTGATGTAACATGGACACATGAAAGAAAAGAAGGGAGTACAGTTCTTGAAAGTGAGGGCATTTTTGTGGAGCTATTTTGTTGAAATTAGAGTTATATTAGCATTTTAGTAAAATTCAGTGATTAAAAACCAGCCAGCAGACAAACAGCACCTCTAAAGATCACCACAATGACACAGTATAGTGTCTTGTTAGTTCAGTTCAAAAAATTTAACTAAATTCAAACTTAGGCTAAGAGTTCGGTGAAAGTCTAACAGTATTTTAATAAACTTGACTTGAGATTGCTGAGATTTAAATGAGGTACAAAAATGGTTTTAAGCAGTCGTGAACTGTCAATGCAGCAAGTGTCGTCCTTCATTATTTACAACAAACTAATCTTTTGCAATGTTACAGTGCTATGGTTAAGATCTGGTGGAGGATAAAAGTCACTTAAAGTTGTGGAATGATTGGGGTTTGAGTTAAAATGATCCCTCTCATGAAATCTATCAAGTCCATGTAAACTCAACCATCAAACATTTAACAGACATGCAAGCAGCTCTGTGAGGCTGCATGTGCCAATACACACTGCAGTGCTTTTAGCAATTAAACAAAAAACTGCACATAACATGCTCACAACAGAGATGCTATCATGCAAGCCCACAGTTTTGCTATTAACCATAATCAAACTGTGGTTAATGGTTAGTAAAATTCAACCCTCAGGGACACCTGGTGCTGGATTTTATTGATATTGTCCTGATATTTGTCAAGATTTACTTAAAACAACAAATGTCAGCTACATGGTGGCACTAACGGAAAGTCAGAGAAACATTGAGGGCATTAGGATTCATCCACAGGGCAAAATGAACATCTGTACTAAATTCAGTCTGTCCAATAAATGTTGAGATATTTTTATTTTGATCAAATAATAATCAGGTATGTACTTGTTCAGGTGTCTGTATATTGTATGTGTGAGTGCAACCTTCACGGCATGCAGGTTTTTACATTCTTAGGGCTTTAAAATATTCACCACCAACAGCACCATAGTTTAATTGCAAAACTGTGTCCACGCAGGTGAACACAGCGAAGACTCTGCTGTTTTCAACAAGATAAAACCCATTAGCCCTAACCAATTACAAGTTAGTGAATTTAACATATAACAAGGCAGAGAACCAACGAGGTTGGGAATATAAAATGCCTCGAGAGGATCATTAACTGTGTCCAACAGGGCTCAGCCTCACTTTAAAGCGAGGCATAATTTCATTTCACTGCAATCAATAAAGACGGCGCTTTAAAACAGAGAAGCAGCAAGCCAGTACAAGAGCT
Source organism: Acanthurus tractus (assembly GCA_029783725.1). Lineage (NCBI taxonomy): Eukaryota > Metazoa > Chordata > Actinopteri > Acanthuriformes > Acanthuridae > Acanthurus > Acanthurus tractus. The sequence goes on from JAQNCA010000015.1 coordinate 6,761,034, forward strand.
TCTGCAGTTCAAATGAAATTAACCTTGAGAGAAAAGACGGATTTGACAGCCTCATGGGGGACGAGGGGACCGGTGGAACAAGGAAAAGATCACGTCTGTATTGACCTCCATTGGCAGTGGTGGTGGGAGTGTACAGAGTGCGGCTGGCAGCATGTTGAGTCTGCTGCCACATGAAGTGCAAAAGGCCGCGGGTTGAAACGTGTCCTGTTGAGTTGTTGTTCCTGAACACAAAACCTCAGTCAGTCACTTTGGGCGACAACGTCAGGAGGCAAAGTTACACTGAACAAGAGGCAAAAATGTACAGGCTGATCTTCTCAATCTAGCTTTAACATTTTACAGGGAGGTGCAAGATCAGAATAGCAACCTGATCAATGATAGTGACTCATAACCTCAATTAGCTCTCCAACTAAAGCTCGGCGAGACGGGGAGTCATTAGCATCTGCAGGCAAAGAGTTGAGACATCAGGGCAGCAAAAAGCTACTTCACTGTTCACTGTATAATGCTGAGTGTCCATTAAAGCAATTATTGCCATACAAGCACCTTTAGTTCAGTCAGATATAAAAGCAACCAGGGCAGAAGCTGCTGGATTACACTTTAACCTCACACATAGAATATTCCCTGCTCTTGCTCCTTTATGACTCAGATCTGTGTTTTTGTCTGATTTTGGCTGCTTTTATATGTGGACTTATATCAGACAGAGATCAGATGTTCTTTGCAACATGACCTTAAATACACGGTCATGTCAGAATTTATGTGACTTTTACATCACTCACTTTCTCAGGAGGATGAGTTTTGCCATGAGATTCTTGTAAAGAGGTGCTGACAGGTGTGCTTAAAAGTAGCTCTTGACGTCCTGAAATGAAGAGTTGTTTGAAAGTCATTCTCACCACAATCACACCACTCTTCACTCTCAATTCTGCATTTACACACACCTTTTCACAGCCACAACAAGCCATAATTAAAAACTTGTCTCTCTTTCCGTCCTCAGCACTGCGTTTAGTAAGAGAGGATCATGTAACTGGCTGTTTGAGAGGTGATGTCAGTATCGAAACTTTGTTCTGATGATGATTCTTGTCAGAGAAAAGTCATCAAATGTCCACACTTAATCTCAAAGCAAGCAGCCCAATAGTTAATGAGACAACAAACAAACAACTGTCAAGCTCATGGTGTTGCTGATAAAAGTTCAAAAATCCAAAATCAGTAGGATTGACTTTCTGGCAAATATGCATATCAGTGCAACATTTTCTGGCAATCCCCCTAATTGTTGTTGAGGTTTTTCAGTCTGGACAAATGTAGAGGATTAAACAGCAGACTGGCATCCTCATTTTTTAGAGTCACACCAATGTCATGGCTGAAAAAGCATTTCTGCTCATGCATTTGTTCCCTCTTGTCTTACAGCTTATGAATACTTAACTCAGTGATTTAATTCACCTTCATGAGCAAAACAGAGGTCAAAGCAAAGCAGCGACTTGTAGCAACTTAAATAAGACAAATTCATCATTTGTGTCCCCGACACTGGTGAGACCACTGCAACCGTGTCAGAGATCTGAACTAATCTGTTCCACACACAGACTCTTGTACATATTAAAACAAAGATGTGATTAAATCTTGTTCCTGTTTGCAACCAGACTGATTGTGTTCGACCTCAAAAATTCGCCCCTCAGTTGATGTTTCATCTGAGTAATGGTGGGTGGGAGGTTACCTTCACACACTTGCACATGGCCTGCAATGGAAAAAAAAAAAACAGAGTTAAAAATCCTATTATCTCAAAAACAAATAGAGAAGGACTGTGCTGAATGGAAAGTCAGGATGTACAAAGAAATTCTGCCTGGTGTAATTTTTTAATGCAGAGCTGGAACAAATCAGGACACAGACAAAAAAAAAAAACTATTTAGAAAAATCCATCAAAAACTCAGTGAAGTACACACTTTATATTCCCAGACACACATAACCATTCAGCAGCTTTAAAAATGGCTGTTAAAGAGTTTGTGTGACTGCGTTTTTATATGTCTAGCAGAGAAAAAGAAACAAAGTTAACTTGTGTTGCGTCGTCATTCGTCTTCATAATCGCTTTTTTCCTACTCTGGCGCCTTTCGACAGTTTGTTAATTGGAACATATTGACAGTGAACAACATTTGCATCACATTTGAATGCGGCCAATCTGCTTTCACAGACTCACCCAAGCTGTGGCGGTGTGCAGCACCTGCTAATTTTTTTTCCCTCCAACCTAAATCCAGCGATGCACTGCTGAGAGGAGTCATCAGAACAGCTGGGGTTTAATCTTAACAGCGTACCTGGAGGAGCTGCCTCACTCAGCACCTCCAATCAACACAATGTGAGTGGGAAGTTCCTGCAGTGCTCAGTGGAGTGTGATTGTGCACAAAGCAGCCAACAAAGTGTGGACAAATGAGCTGTATAAGAAGAACGAGCTGACACCCGGACTGCATTGAACTCCTCAGTCTTATGCATTAAAATTTGCAACCTTTTTTTTTTTGTCCCGCCACAATGCTGCCACCTGTCAGTATTTAAGAGGCACTCAGCGAAAATACCTGGAGTTTAGAGGAAAAGCATCATCAGTCAGCTATTCATGTGAAGCTTTTGCAGGCTGCCGGGTTTTATCTTTAAAAGCATACTTCACAACAACGGCAAAACATCGGCACAGTGGGGATTGAGGTAATATCCTAAAATACAAGAAGCAGGACTGAATTATACCACATGCAATTAAAAATACTTCAGTAGGCCTATAGTTAGGAGAATGTGTATGAAGAACTAAAGTAAAAGTACTTATCACATAAATATATTATATTCAAATATAGTAAAGTAAGTAAAACGCATAACAGTTTCCTTCATTGTTGCAACAAGACAATGAACACAATAACTTATTTAATAACTAACTCCCTTGGTGTGTAAAACTTGCTTTAAATTGGTTTACTAGACTTTGTAAATGAGGCTTCAAACTAAGATAAAGTCCTTTGACAGCAAATAACTCGCTTCTCTCCCTCTTCTGTTATCACAGTCAGTAATTATATGGAAAAAAAATTAAAGCTTGATTAATGACTTTGAATAGACAGGAGGTTTTATGATGAAAATACAAAATGATTCCAAAGATAAAATGTAAATTTTACATTTAAATCTCCCTAACAAATTAAACTGATACTTCAGTCTTATCATGAAAATTATGATCCTGACGCTGGAAAATAAAAAGGAATTTCGATAATCATGTGCTGCAACAGATTTCTTATAAGGGGAAAATGGCAGAGATGTTGACTGTCAGCTCTGTGTGTGTGTTTTTGCTTAAGTATGTCTGAGTGTGTTTGTGTGTAGAGTGTGTCTGTGAATAATGAGCTGCCATCAAGGCACAAACTCATGGAAGATTTGCCGTAATTGAGGCTTTTACATGCATTTGTCATGGCAGAGAGTCTTTGAGTCTGTGTGGTTACAAACATATGCGGGTCAACATGTAACATCTGTAACCTTGAAACAGCCTCCTTCAAAGAGGAGCTAATCAGACTGCTTTTGTGTTTTCTAATGGAATATTCTATGTGCATGTTTTTAGAAATAATAAATGCATTACAGGACATGTGACTGGTGCAGAGATGACAGGAATTGAAGAAAGAAAGATGGAGACATGCAACAACAGTCCTGAGCCACATCTGTACTGATGATGCCACGGTCCAAACTTTTGGACACAGAGAGCACCACATATTCATATTTTATGCTTTTTGTTTACTTGAAACATGTTATTTATTTTACATGTGTCTTTTTTTTCGGCAAGCACTTTGAAAATACTATAACAATCATCTAGTTGCGTGTCAGTTTTGTTGGCTGACTGATTCAGTGTTGATTTGCAGGAAATGTAGCTTTCCATTTGTATAACAGCATTTTTACAGCTACAAATGTGAAATAAATTACCTTTGTTTTTACTACTGGCAATAGACTACAATGCTCCTCTATCAGAACACAGTTTAGACAAAATAGGTCAAAATGTCCTGGCCCCATTAAATCTGTCTTTGCTCCACTGGCTCGAACACTTTGGAAGATACGCAGGAAAAAAGTCTGAGGTGTTCAAAGAGTTCAAAAGGTGCAGGGTTGCTGGTAGGGCACTCTGCGTCGTGTGTGAAGGTTCAAGGAGATAACGATAGACTCTGATGGAGATGGCACTTCCTGTCGTGAATGCCCTCCACGTGCCCACTCAGGAGGAGCTGCTTTTAACTTGTCAAAGTCGATTTATCACTTCTCTTACAAGCTTGTTTCAAGGGCACCGCTAACCAAGTTGAGAAGATAAATAGTCGTAGCATGAGTCTGGAACAATTACATGATTAGATTTTGTGTTTTTTAGGGCACGGCTACAATGGATATTCACATCTGTTAAGATGTTCAGTCAGAGATAATCCAGAAGACACATATGAATCACATTATTTAGGGTGTCTAAGATTTCTTCCACATAGTTTTGCCCAGTTTTCTGTCTCACACAGCGTCTTCAGTCCTCTGCCAGAACAGATCAGCTAACACATGTTGCCATTCCAGCCTCATCCAGTCACAAGTGTTGCCAGACAAAGGCTAATATATGTCAAATCCCCTGTATTTGGAAGGAAAATGAACATAACTTGTAGAGATTTGCAGAGAACGGCCAATAAACCTGTTGTTATGTTAAAAATGTTGTCTCTAATGGGCCAAAAAGATGCTTTACTCCTTAATTAGTGGGTAGTTTCTTTAGGTAATGTCTAAAAGGTAAAGATGCATGTCTGTTTTGAACCAGCTAGCTGAATTTTTTGCTTTTTTGTGAGGGATTTAAGAGTTTTTTAGTAATGCAATGAGATGTACTGTAATACTCTTTTACCTACCACTAGAGGGGGTAATAAGCCTTAATTTTGCAACCACACAGAATTTAAAAGAGCAAAAATTACCAATGCAAAAATGATTTGTGTAAATTGTGTTACTTTAAAAGGCTCAGGGTGAGGATCTAATATGACCAGCTGTCTGATATTAGCATCTCATACTCAGTGTATGAGTGATGGCAGTGTAGGGGGGGTTGGGGAGGTCATGTTACAGCACTGAAACATCCTAGTAAAATGCAAATTGAACTGCAGAATGTATAAGAAGACAAGCTCAGTTGGCACTTATATGACAGGGGAAATATCTTGAGAGTGGTGTCTGCACAGCACATCTGGGAAATTGAATCTTTCTGTGAATTAATCGGCAGGTAGGGCACTGTAATTATCTCCGAGCAGAGAATAGTGGTCAAGTTAATATGAGTGTTAACAGGGTAAAATAATTCAAACTCTGACTGACAGGTTGGGGAAAAGGGAATCGGGACAAGATCAGATCACTAAGTGCAAATGTTGTGTTGAAGGACTAAAAGACTGCAGGAAGAATTGTGCATAAAATAAAATGGGACCAGATTATTAATAAAAAGATTTGCAAAGATTGAAAATATGTTGAGTCAGCAACCCCTAAAGACTGAAAATGATAAGAGATTCTTGACTTGAAGGAGAAGAAGCAGAAAATTACTGGCCTGTATCTCTCCAGCAGCACAGAACTGCATAGATTTTGATCAATCACAGACCTGAGTCAGTCAAGTCTGCAGAGGTATGATGGTATATTTCTATGTATGTATATGTATATACCACATATGATATACTGTATAGAAGGTTCAGGGATAGTGTCTTTGAATGATTTTAAGATGCTTTAACCTCATGTACATATTTCTTGGAGGCGTTGTTGGATCACGAGCAAACGAGACAACAGCAAAGGTGTTTTCACTTATTTTGTTGTTGTTATTGTTCGGTGCCTTAGGCGTCAATTCTGCCAGTCTGTCGAGCATATGGTGTTTATTTCACCAATTTTAGTCCAACAAATCAACTTGGTCTCAATTCAAAATACGTTAAATACTGACAGAACAAATCAATAAGGAGAAAATAATCTCTTTTTGTTCACTAAGCTTCCCATTTAACTGCCTGTGAATGTGAGAATAATAAGGCATATGTACATAATAGATTTAAACAGAGGGAAATTATGCATTTTTAAAAGAAATAATTGAGAGGAATTATAGAAAAAGTACTGAAGACTTTAAACATCACACAAAAATACAGACACTTGATAAAAGCTAATTATTGTTAAACTGCTGCAGTTTAAGGGTAAGGGTAAGTTCACCCTTCGAGACTTGAGGCAATATGATTGCCCTGTAATTATTTTGGTTTTCCTACTCTAATCTAGCAGTCAACATCAAGTATTATACACTATTTTATTCAGGAGAACCTTAAGCTTCATTTTAAGGCCACAATTTTGCATTTGCTTCATCAAGAAATGAAAGAATTTAACCGTAACCTTAAGCAAATTACAGCTTTTTATTAAGACATTATCTTAAACCAAACAAGACACATGTGATGCAACTGAATAACTGAGGAAATCTGGTTTACAGGACTTTTTAAAGCATGTGTTAGTGGCTCAAAAGTTACCAAATGTTCATGTCTTGTATTTTGGAAATGTGGTCTCTTCAACAACAACAGATACTCAACTGAACTACAAACATGAAAATACACACAGCAGGAACCACAACATCCTCAACACCATGTTTCTACCTTCTGCTTATATT
>JAQNCA010000015.1:6837105-6862847 GCA_029783725.1 Acanthurus tractus
AGTGAATATGTGTGAAAGGAGGGAAATTTAAGAGATAAATAGATCTGAACTTCATCCAGTTGGTTTCATACATATGAAGACAAATGCTGAAGTGGAAACAAGAGTGTACCATATAAACAGGAAGCCGAAATATCCCTGATATGGGTGCTACTGTATTGCACTGGTGATGTAATTTGCAGCCAGAGTATGTACAGTTGTGATTGGCTGATGGAGCTGCAGTATAAGGTCCCAACCAATCAGCTGCCTGACTCTGTGGCAGAGTTAGCTGATGTAACACTCTCCTTTTTCTGCATTAAATAACCAATTAAAACCAAACTTGGCAGAAAAATTAACACCTAAACATACACAGCTTGATACAAATGAGCTAAATGACAGAAATAGTCTCTTGGGAATATTTATTTGATGCACACTTTGATTATTTTAGTTTTAAGCAGGTTGTGTCTGCAGGAAGGTGTTTAAGATGTTTTCGTTTTATTTTTAAGGAGATGTAATGTCAGCCATCTTTTTACAGTCAGAAGGTGCAGTCCTCCTTTGAGCTAATGCTAACTTCATCACATGCTAACATGCTCACAATCCTGATGTCAAGAAACTATGATTTTACGCATAATTGCTGTTGGTTACAAAGGAAAATATGTTAGAGATTCAAAGTTTGACTTGATTGTGGCTCTGGAGAAAATGTCAAAGGATCCTAAAGTTCTCCAAACTGAGCTTGAGGGGGACATGAATGTTTGCACCAAATCTGATGCAAAATCAGTAAAATAGTTTATGCCACTTCATAGTGGCAACGAAGAAGAAGTCACATGAACATAAAAAGTCTGAAAACGTGACGATCCATGTGAAAGTTGATGAGATACTTCTGTCTGGACCAACCTTGACTAACATTGCCTCCCAGAAGCCCTTGTGTGGCCAAAAACCTTGAATGCATTTCATGTAATATTTCCATTCAGACCAAATGAACATGTTTTTCATGCCAACACAATCCAGACATTCTTCAGTGACTCTTACTGTTTGACTTTAAAAGCAGAGACATTTCTGAATAATAAAAACTCACTTTCTAAAACTCTACTTGAATGCCTCGCGAAACTGAATCATAATTAAAATAAATAACGATCCAAGGATAAAAGCTAAAAGGACTGCCAAAGCTAATACGGCCCTGCTGTGGTGTCTCTCATGCTCTCAGTAAAGGTCGCAGTGCATTTTTCTTATCTCTCAGGACGTCTTAGTCATCTTGACAGAACTGGTAAAGGGTCAGCTCCAAGCAGCCAGCGCCAGTTTTCAGTTCCAACTTTATTGACACTTCGAATTTGGAGCTTTTTAAAAATTCACCAAAGGCTTTGACTCATCTAACAATTTGTAAACTATCAACTGGATGAGATTTTGTTTTGCAACGCAGCCCTGCTTTGTGCACACAGCTACACAGGATGGTTAAATGAGCTTTTGGTGTTATTTACAAAGCCCGTTTTTCTAAATTAATAAATCTCAACAGCTGCAGCTGCATGCAATTGGTCCACCATCAGGATTTTTCTGCCATTGTCTGCTGTTGCATGTAATATATGGCCATTGAATCTAACTAATAAACACACAGTGTATTAAAGGACTTCTCCTCAGCTGCACTGAAGCAGCATACAGCTGCCACAGCCCTGTTTTAGGGCTTCAGTTGGATGTGAATTACAAGCTGATAAGCTATTCAAGAGTCTCTGTGTTTCAGATTTATGAAGAATGTGAGATTTTTTTTTTAAGTTAATTTTGGAAGTTGCAGCCTTTAAAATATAAGCTCCGAAATTCAGAAAGAAGCGCGACACAAAGCAGGCTGTATTCCTGACTTGGGATGCTGCCACGGCTGGTGTGATAACAGACGATGTGCGATGTTTCTTTGTGACTCAACAGATGCTCGGAGGAGTGTGTTGGCTTTGAGCGGTTTATTGAGACGAGGGAGTGGGAGAAAAATCGGCAGGCTGCGCTCCCGTGTCTTTTCCAGACAAATGTCAGCGGCTCTTGAGAGGAAGGAAGTCAGAATTGTATCAAACAAACGTGTCTGGGCAATCCATCCCGTCATTGCCTTCCTCTGCTTCAGTTCAAGGTGAATCTAGAAGAAATTCTGGGTCAAGGAGGAAGAGCGCCAGGAGAGAGAGAGAGAGAAGGAAGGTTAAGTTGTTCAGGGGAGGCATGCTCTTCTTTTTACACTCTGATGCAAAATTAAATTACATTTCAGTGGAGGTTTTTCACCCTTCGGAGACTTGAGAGGTGTAAGATTATGATGCATTCACACTACTACGTTGGCAAAACTGTCTTTCTCACTTGTGCCTCTTACAAGAACATACAAGAAGAATGTGCTTCTTGTATGTTCTCACCTCGCCGTGTACCTGAGCTTCACTGTCATGGGGTGTGAAAACATCCCCGGGTCTTAAAAAAGAGGGTTGGACAGCTCTGTTATTCCTTTTCACGGCTGTTTCAACGGGTTCGAATTAAATGGTGTCGGTAAAGGGGTCAGTGTGAAGGTCACCTCCGTGGTGCAGAGCCAAGATTTATAATGAGGACAATAACACAGTAATGAGGGTTTCTGAAGGCTGCGAGTTGAGCACAAGAATTAATCTATACTATCTCAGCTGTGATTAAAGCAGTAATGTGTCTGCTTCGACTTGGGTTGAGGCTGATTAATACTCCAGACCATTTCTCAGTGCAGCAGGGAAACAAAATGACTGTCGGGGACGAGGCACAGCAAGGGAGAAATGCTGAAAGCCTAATGGAGGGAGGTATTTTCCTGTTTCTGTGACTAATTGATATGACTGCTGTAGTCTGTGAAGTACATTAGTGACATTTTTTTCCCCTGCAAATTTTTGGCTCATATTCGCCACAATTTATTTGGTGTGCAGCACTCCACACCCAGCTGAAACAAGCTGTTTGTAGCTTCATTAAAAAACTGCCAGTGTGATTGGCTCACAATGCTGCCGGACCCTGCCAGAGCTTATCAATATTTAATAATAATAATGCATCAGATGACTAAGTGTAATGTGAAAGAAGTCGCTTGTAGTGACAAACTATCGATTATACTTGATCCTGCAGCAAACTTCAGTAGCTTTATGGGCTTTTTTCAGCTCATGCAGCCAGAAACTTTACTGTTTCATAAAATCTTATCACTGTCTCAGCTGCATCCAGCTGTAGCACAACATGGTGGCACATTTTGATGCTGAAAAAACATATTTCTCTGAGGAGTTTGTGGAAACCAAAGCAGAGCTGAGAGGAGAATGAGTATTGGACTTAAATCCCCGCGGGTGGCCAGAGACACAGACTCAAATTTGCCATAAAAACCTTAAAGGGCATCATGTCGACATTGCATTTACTTGCTTGTTTCACTGCCCTGAAGTGGCCCAAAATATATTTAATGCAGGTTTTAAAAACATCTCTGCAAAATTCATCCCCAGACTAGACAGTTTAAAATACATTAGTCACTGTAGCTACATTAAATTTCATCTGAAAATACTGCGGGTAGCTCTATTTTTAGACCTCCATGTAATGCTGATGATCAATTTGGGTGATTAAATTTCAGAAGAACAGTTTCAGAAGATGCTCACAATAGAGTGGAAAGCCTTTTGGCACACATTTGAAGGGGTAAGAAAAGGACAGAGATTTAATCAGCTGGAAGGTCTTAATACACAGAAGTGTGGGTGACACTTTTAGAAAGAATCCCATTAATCTGATCCAACGCAGGCTCTATTTCAATTGTATTAAAAAATCTGTGAAGGAGACAAAAACTGATGGGTTTGTTTGATCTAAGAAAGATCTACGTATTCTCCTCCACCCACGAAAAAACTGCCTTTTCTCTAGTAATGAGAAGGAGACCGAGCAGGCAGAAGTGTAGATATGGTTTGATACTAAAGTGGGAACCTAAATGGCCCTTGAGCTCCCATTTACACAACCAAAGGTGCTTCGCTCCGCAGGTGACGGTTTCATTTGGAGCTGTGAAATAACCGAACAGACACGAGAAACGACTTGAGCTACATCTTCATTTGCATGTCCACTTTTCAGGATAATAGTTCCCAAACACTGTTGTGATGTGCTGACCTGCACTTTAAATGAGGTTCAACTGGCAGTTAAATGTTTTACTCCATCTAAAGGGCCGGAGATTCTCCTCGGGGCCACGTTGTGTTGGTTCGCTTTAAGCTCCTCAGCACACGAGTATCGAGGCGTTTAGCTGTTTGAGTCATGCTGGTTCGGCACTTCAACACGCAATCACACCTCAGAAGAGCAGAGAAAATCAAATGTCTGAATCATTCATTGTGGGTCAGAGAAAAGGTCAAGCTGGCCTATTTCTGGGTCCTCCGTTGCCGCAGTGACGCTGCCATCTTTAATTCATGGCGGCTGTCTGGGCTGTAGCCTGCAGCTGGCAGCTGAGTGACTGAGAGTGACCCGCCTGCCTGGGAATTCTGAGACAAATTCTCTGGGAAGTCGGTGAGAAATGTGTTTGGTTTCACTCCCCTGGATGTCAGGTGGCTTCACGTCAGGTTCCCTCCTCAATCAAAGTGACCCCAGAGCCCCCTGACTCCCTGCCTCTGACTCCCACTAATTATTCATGTTTTTAAATAACTTAGGGTTTATTCTCTGATACATTATGACATCTGCCTTAAAGAGAAAGTTTGGCGTTATTGAAAATCTATTCACACGCTTTTATTGCCTCTCGTGAGATTGAGTCTGCATAATAATAGAAAGCCATAGCAAGCTAATTTAGCTTAGCACATGAGCTGGAAGCGGCTAGGCTCTTAGCATCTTTAAAGCTCAATAATCCACAGCTCATTTGCTTTTATCTACACTAAAGCAGAATGTTGTTAGATACTGTTGATAGATTAAATGAACCTTTTTTTGCTGCTTTTTGATAAAACCAGGCTAGCTGTTTCCTTCTGCTGTCAGTTTTTGTGCTAAGCTAGGTTAAGCTAACTGGCCACTGACTGACTGCTGGCTTCATATTTTGAGTACAGACATGAGTGTGTTATTGATAATCTTATGTCACCACCAGAGAAAAATTACATAATTGTACTTTCCCAAGTTTTTTGCTCTACGCACAAATTCAATTTTATCCATTAGATAATATTTAAAAAAGCAGGAAATGAACCTTTAACAGCTTGATTCATCCCAGTCTCACATTTAAACAGCTGTTACAGCAAAAATCGTGTCATGTTGAGTTGAAAAGTGCACGAGGAATATATATGAAAATGTTGACGATGGTAATAAACTCAGCGCGGCTGAATCGCTGACATGTGACATGCAGCGTTTGAAAAGAACAGACCTTTTGGAGCCGAGAAAAAGCTTGGAGCCATCTTTAATTTTAGCAGGAGAGCGCCTTAATGACACAAGCTGTTTAAATCTGCGGACATGGTGTCAAGCTGATGCCAATTTGCTTGCAGGTGATGTTCTTCTCTGCTGTCCCTGCTCCAGCCACGCTCTCTTTTCAATTCACTTGCACTTTTATGGCCGTTGTCACCAGCTGCACTTTTATAAAATGGCTCTTTTGGCTCACAGTACAGGTGTGTGTGAGCAAAAATGATTCAGGTGTCCTTGGTCGCGTAATTATAGTAAAAGTTATGTCGGTGGCCCCTAAGAGTGAATGAAATATGTCCTAAACTGCAGCAGGCTCTGGGAGTGGCTGTCCTCGCTGCCAGACTCCCAGCATCCTCCTTGGCCCCTCAGACATCACAGATGGTATCCCGGCACCAGCCAACCACCTGTGAGGGAGAAGTGAACGATGGCGTCTCTGCCTTCTTGTTCAGCCTTGGGTTCGGCCTCATTGGGACATATTTAATGTTCTGGAAGCAAGGTCAGCCAATCAGGGCGAAATGTTTGAGACCGTCTCAAGCGGCTCCTGCAGATCGAAACCGGCTTTGAGATGTGTCATAGATGGCTTGATAACGTACGTGTGAAGATTATCTGAGATGTTAACATGGTTATGTTTTATAAGGAGAAACTCTGGGTCATTATTGCTTTTCTTTGAATGAGCTTTTCCCTTTAAACTCTGCTCTGATGTCATTCCCTCCTGAGGGCAGACGCCTGCTCTCTTATGTTCCTGGCAGGCTGAGATTTTAGCTGAAGGTAAATTGTTTTCAAGTGTGTGAGTGTGTGTGTGTGCTGATCCTTGCTTACTTATACCGAAGATGCACTTGCTGCCCTTAATGGCAGTTAGCTGTAATAAGGCAGGCAGGGGGTGTCATCAGGAAGTGGCTCTCTGCTGCACAGCTGTGAACAGAGGCTGTGCAGAGGTTCAGGCCACCGTTCACGATCCAGATTCACCTTTCTGAATGTTTTTATGCAAAAACGTCACTGCATAAGGCAAACCCAACCCATTTGCAAACCCAGACTGAGGCTTAACGCTGATATTTGTAGAGGTGCAGTCCAATCTACTATCTCTTAATTTACAGTGTTTCGAAGAATACCAACTAATGAAAACTGGTATATCATGTTAAAAAACTGTGAAGTGACTCACTGCATCTATTGACCTTCTGGATTCTCCCTGCTTACTGTAGTTGTAAAATAGGTCACACAGCGTCTATTTTAAGGGGTGAAGCTGCTGCACATTTACAGCACCTGTAGGTAGCTCACATCGTGTGCTGCAGCTGCTAATTACTTTCATTAAAGCTATTTTAATGACTAAATGGTTCCTTTTAGTCAATAAAATACCCCAAATCCAAAGATGTTAGGTTTATAGTTGCATAAAATTGAAAAAAATTGTAAATCTACACATTTTAAAGCTTTAAAAAGGAGAATTTCTGGATCCAAACAATTAAAGAATTACATAGATCTGCACAAATTTGCTAGTTTTGAATGCATGCTACACATTTATCACATAGACAGCAAATAATGCAGACCCATTCATCCTATTATAGCGAGAAGTTCAATGATCATTTAAATCCACTTTTTAAGATGAAAACACCCTTTTCTTTGTTTTCTCTAAATATGTTTGGGGTTTTGCCTGTTTTTCAGACACATCAGCCAATTAAAGGTGCTAAAATAAAAGTAATTGCTAGTTGAAACACGGAAAATTTAAAGGTTTAAGTACAAGGACAAGACAAGTTAACTACAGGAAAACACACTCGAATCACCTCTGTTGATCCCCTGAAATGTGACTCAGGCTGCACTCACTCAACCTGACTAACAGCGAGTTTCTCTTTGATGAGCTCCCTCGATTGATCTGTAATGAGGTTGACATGGCAACAGAGCATCACCACTCAAGAGCGAGCAGCACAATTTTTTTTGAAAAGGTCGTTTTATTAGTGAAATTATCTTGTACACCGAGAATTACATGAAACACTATGGCAATTCTTTGTCAGTGGGCTTCATTAAGATATAGCCTGGACACCTTTTTTTTTTTTTATCAGCTTTTTTCCTCAGCCACGAGTCTAGCATCCTTTTTGTCCGCCTGAGGTAATCAGCAGCATCCACTGTGATTGCATTTTAATTAAAAGCCGCCATTTTAATCATCTCTGGCGTGGTGGTGGTGAAAGAGGATGTGGCGTTATCAATTCTGTGTTCCTGCCTATCACACATGCATGCCCATACAGTCACACACACGCGCACACACACAAACACACACGATGTGTCGGACTAACTATGCTTGACTGGATGCTTCATTAAATGGAAGGTCGTAATTAATATTGAGAGCTGACATGGCCTCCCAGAGAACCCAATGAATTAAGCAGGGAAGTGATTAGGAGGTAAAGTTGAATGGACTGACACTAATTGCAGAGCAGTGAGATACTTGATCAAGAGGGATTGCGTGGCTTCAGCTTCAAGTGGCTGTTTTGTAAAAAAGTTTGGTCTCATACGTTTTTGTTGTCTTATTTAAGCTAAAACTGAGATCTTCTTATAAAAAAAAGAGGGAATAGACTGGCTGAACTGACTGAATTTCTCCAAAGAATCAGTAAAGTGAAAATTAGGACTACAACTGTCTTCATTATAATTGAAGAGTCGTTGCTTTACTGATTTGCTTTTAAAATGTCAGAAAAAAAACAACAAAAAACATATATATTTATATAATATAAACATATATTATAAAAAAATAATATTTTTTACAATTTAGAAGCATGAATTGGATATTTGTTATGATTTTCTTTTTAAAAGTGCCTTAAATTATTAATTGTAACCAAAGTACCTGCCAAATTAGTTTTCTGATAGTAAATCCAGAAGGTGTTTTATCTTTTACCGGCTCTTTTGCTGCTAAATGCTCAGCTAAGTTCAGCAGCTGTTTGCTAACTTCTGTCTGCTGTTTAGAGCCGAGCATCTGGTATACAAAGTGTTGATTAGAGTTTGTTTTACTGAAAACAAGCATGTAATGCATCTAAAAATGGCACTGATGAGACCTGAAAACAACAAATGTGCTTTAAAACCAAAACCAAAAGCTAAAACATGCTAAAATCCTTCTTTGAACTGAGGAAACCTGCAGAATTGGATGGTTTTCACATGCAACCCTATTCAGTGATTTCATTGATTGTTAATATGAAAATATTACACAAAGCAGCTTTTAGCTTTATGTTTAGTTGATAAAATGTGTGCTTTAAAGAAATACAAGTTTATTGTACGTATTATTGTGTATAATGTCAATGTGAAGGTGTTTCATTATTTTTTTGACAGGCAGATCTGGAACAGAATATTTACATGGCATGATGTTGTTGGGCAGTTTTAAACCTATAGCAGCAATTCAGTGTCACAATAAACATGCAAATTGTAGCTTAACTTGTTCATAAAAATGAGGGATCTGTGTGTTAGAAAGTAAAAGTCAGGTACAAGATTTTAGAAAAGCCCTTGGTGATTTTGAATTTTGAGCAGTAAGTTGTTTCTCTTTCGATCAGAACATGCTGTCCTTTATTTTGTTCCAGAGAACTGAGTGACCTTACAGCTCTGTCGTAATGCCCCACTCTACATCATTAAATAGCCATTTTGCTGACATACTGAAGCCATTATCACCAAAAGGTGTAATTTCATAAAATGTGCTCTCAGCTCCCAAACAAAATGGCTGCATATTGTGCCTGTATAGTCAAGTTCTCATGCAGTATAGACTTTAGTAATTATAACAGGATAATGACCTTAATGATGGATCTGCAAAGGAGAAACTTGAACCAACTTGGAACAAGTGATGCTTGAAAAGTTCCCGTCTCATCCACACCTGTCCTGATTATCTGCCTTTCATTGTGAATTGATTAACAGACTTCTCGCTCCTATCTCTTCTCATTATTAAAGAGGTCTGACAGCGGCTTCTCCTCCCACTCAGCCTGTTCTTTATTCATGGTCATGAGCTGCTCGTTGCTGTCCATTGAGGCCACCGGGCCAAGAGAGTGCATCCCATTACGTCACTCCTACTGATAAGCAAAGGGAGGATAATGACAGAGATAAAAGACTTGGAAAATGGAGGATTGAGGCTTGGCCTAGTTGTTTACAGATTGTTTTTGTGTTGCCAACACTGCAAACGCCATAAACTCTCCAGAATGAGCCACTCAAGAGCTTACCGAACAAACCCAAATGTTACGTTCTTAATGGCTCATTTTCTTGGCTGATGTTCTGCTCATTGTCTGGGCTTGTTGTGACCTTGAATGTGTCACTTCGTTCAGCCTACAATTCAGAAAATCACACTTAAAGAGAATGTTTTCTTCACCCTGCATGCTTTCCTCTTTTTCTTTTTCATCACAAGTTTTTTTCCTGGAAACGTGTAAATGTGGAAGATCACCTGTGCAGAACAATCAGTCCCGTACTCGCCGTAACTCCCTCGTGGAAAATATGAACACAGGGAACAGCTACCCATAATGCCCCTGCCATCTGTTCATTTATTAATCTGGAACACCCAGCCATAGTCCAGGCGTTAAAGTTCATTAATATTCATAAGACATTCATATATGGAAACATTGCCCATGGAGTTTGGGTATTAGTTTCTGAGACAGCACAGGAAAAGTCGTGCTAATTGATGATTGATGGCTCTGCCATTAGCAGAAAGGCCCACAGCCAGAGTTAATGTAGTAGGCGTAGGCTACTAAGCACTACTTTAAGAGAGTGGTGACATATTTAGAAATTGTGACAGCAGGCTAATGTTGCACTGCAATTTAGTACTTTTTCTGTACATTTAGTCACTTAATACTGTGCTAATGGCCTTCATTAATAATACCAAGGCATTTGTTGTGTTTTCCTCCCTGCTGTTTGATGTAAACCTGCTGGATTTCACCAGTCTTTTGCAATGTCCCAATGAAATATACAAGACAAAGTTTGTTAATAAGTGGGCTTTGCAGGTGGTATATTGGTATATGGTTTATTTTGTCACATTTGGACAAAGCTAGACTTGTTGTTTACCTTCAAGTTTAGCTGGCAGCTAACATGCTAACCAGCTGCTAGCTGTATCTTTTTAAGGGTTATAAGTGTGGTAATAACATTCCTTTCCATCTCCCAACAGAAAATAAATCATATTCCCAAAATGTTGAACTCTTTCTTTAATCTCTCAATTAATTATTTATCGTTTAGTTCAGTTAAAAATGTACAGAAATGGTTTAAATGCCCAGGTTACCAATAAGCTGTACAAAACCCAAACATATTCAACTGGCAATGATGTATTGTCGACGTAAGCAGGATTTCTTCCATTTGAGGTGCTGCAAAAAGATATTTGCTGTTATTTTTGCTTCATATATGACTTGAATAATTAAAAAAATTCTATAGTTTCATTGCCATTTTTGTCTATTGAGTTGTCATTACTTGACTAATCATTTGAAATATCATCTTAACTTTAGTATTAGCGTTATTTTTAACTGTGTGTTTCCTGTTTCACCTCCAGGTTGCCTGTTTGAGGATGAGCTCTGTACACAGTATGAGTTTTGCGTCAATGGTAAGTCAGACTCAGACTCATATTACGCCCACCATACCTTATTATATTGTGCGTCACCCCTGTTCTGCACCATCAAGGAGAGAAGTCAGACTCAACACAGTTTTAAAGCTGCCCCAGTCCTTTTTTATCATTTAGACATTTGTAGATAAATAGAAAGATAGATGGCCAGTGGAAGGATAACTAACAGGATATATATTAGCTTTGTTAATACATGTTAATATAGTGATACAATACGTAAATAATAGTTAATCTAACTAAATACATGACCTTATCAATACCTTCAGCATGTCTTCCCCTTTATATGTCAAGGTTGCCCTTAACCCCAAGTGATCACGCCTCGTCTATAAACCATCTTGTCTTGTGAAGATGGATGTGTCACAGGTTGCCATGACAACGTGTCACCTGACGAATGGAGGGGGAATCGTCAGGGCTTTTTACGGTTCACTGCGGATTCACACAGCAAGCTTTTAATTTTTTTTGGAGGGGATAGATAGCATGTTGATATCGAGGACTGTCTTCACGATGCAGCCGTCATGAAAAGTTAATGTATTCCTCCGTAGGTTTCAACACAGCAGTGGTTCAGAATAACACATTGTGCTTACATTCACACTGGGGATCCACATCTCTCCCTGTGCATGTTTGTTTTCGGGGCCTCACGGGCATAATGATTAAATATCTGTGTTTTGTAATTGTTTGTCTTGTTTGACTGAGTTTTGCCTGCTTTATTTACTCACTGCAGACTCATCATACGATCAATTTCACTGACAGAATAAAGCCAGCAAATGCAACACTTGCAGAATTACATGCATAGCTTGATGTGACCTGTAGTAAACTGCATAGAGAAACATGCAGTGAAAACATGACAAGTACAAGTTTGAATATTAATGTGTCAGTATGAAGAGGAGGATGAGTGACCTGAGATGACATGTTTTTTTTGTGTTGGCTGCTTTCTGGTTATGCCACTTTGTTTATTACTTACCTCTTGTTTTTCATCTTTTTCTAATTTATCAAGGCTGCAGCTAATATTTTTTCATTATTTAATAATGTGCTGATTATTTTCTAAAGCAAGGAGTTATTAACTTTGTTAAATAAGATGTAAGAGAATACTGAAAATGTAATTTCCCACAAAAAACAATCCAAAAGTCAAAGATATTAAACTAACTACCATGTAGTTACAGGTTAATTAATTGACTGATCGACCAATGAATGTGATTCATATTTTGTTAAATGCGGTCTCTTCAAATTAAAAGTAAAAAACAAGCTCCTGGAGTAGAAAGTATCTTTGGATTTGCTGCATGTTAGAGGCAAAGTGGGAGATCTCTACCCTTATTTCCATTTTAACCCAGTTTAGGATGAAACAGCCTAGAAAAGAAAATATAAAACCGACTGTAATTACACAGCCCGCATAGGTTCAGAGTGTGGAGCCTAATGGAGAGAAATTGCTGACACCTCGACAGAAAAATCTTCAGAGGCAGAGAGAAGGGTCGTGGTGGGTGTGGAAGTTTCAAATTACATTAGACTATCATACAAGGCTATGATGTGGTCATTGCTTTTGAGATTTACTGAGCCTCTTCTCACACATCTTTTCATCTCCTTTTTTTATTATTTTTTTCTTCGCTTTGGCTCAAGGAGCAGCACTCACATTATCTCATGCACGACGAAATGTAATTACAGGCGCTATGCTCGATAAAGGCAAGCATATACAGGCAAGAAAGACTAATGTTAGATTAATGTTGTACCTAATATGCAAGTAATGAGACATTATTTAGCTGCCTCATAACCCTCTACACATATTCAATCTGCGATGTCGCTCTCCATCGGACTCCTGATGAGCAGCAGCCACGACGCAGGCAGGGGATGAATGGGAGTAACTAGGTCTGCCACTTCGACTCTTCCCCAGGTCCCTGAAGGAGTAACCTGGTTTATTCTGGGCTGGGCCAACCGTGCTCTTCCTCACCCGTGCTGTTGCCATGCGAGGTGGCTAAGAGGAGGGAAGGGTTATGAGAGAAGGAGCCGTTCTCTGTGGTGTCAATCAGCACCATTTTATAAACCTCTGACTGTCATTTATGGGGCATAGAGAGAGTATTTTTTAACACAATGGAAGTTTTTATAAGCATTTAATCAGAGTAGATTGAATGTGGCTTTATTTGAAACTGACAAACAGTAAAATACCTTTTAATGTCAGAGTGAAAGCAGACTTTTACAAGGTCTAAATTAACTGCAAATATAAAATATAAAAATCTATGCTTGCATAAATCATAACTACTGCAGCCTAAAGACGGTTGATCCACATTAAATATTGTATCATGTTGTGCAAACCCTTATTATATTTTCTTAAATGTCTCCAACAGTGTTAAAACCCAAGAAAAGCTTAAACTATAATAATGTGGAAACCAGAATTTTTCAAGGTAACCAACCAGAGAATCACTCCATTATGTATAACACTTGTGAATGATGGAGTATGGTTATGTGTTTTATAACAATGAAGACAACAACTCCCATGATCCCATGCAACTTGAGGACATCATTAAACTCTGCTTTTATTGTTTTCATTGAATGCGACAGAAATGTGCCTCATTCTATGCACTGAAATGAGTTTCGATAAAGACTGTCAGGTTTTATTATCCATGGCTGAATGCTGTAAGCTAATACCAACGTTTATACTATGTGAGTTGGTAGAAACCGCTGGCTTTAAATGACCTTTTTAAGTGTTTCTGGTTTTAATTTAAAAAAAAAAAAAACCTTGTTAATAAGTCTAAATATTGTTAATCTGAAAGACTGAGGCTAAAGGTTTATTCCAGGAAAAGCTCAGTGACTGAAGAAGTAGCCAACTTAGAACTCATTGAAATAAAGCAAAAATAATTTGGCCATTGCAGGGTTGAGCTTTTTGGCTGTGGTGTGCACAGTGCAGCATTATAATGAATGAAGAAAAAGGAAAATTGCAGTTAGCTAATAGAGGCCTGTCCACTTAGTTTCGAAAATGATCTTTTTGTTTTGCTTCATTTGTATTTATTATAAAAGCAATTTGTTCTACCAAGGACTGTTTTGACTGATTGTTGCACGGAGAACAGCTGAATTATTCAAAGCTTCATTTTTTTCTTCTGTAGCCGCTGTCGTGTCATTTTATGAGAAGGTCAGTTTCCACCTTCCGTATGTCACTTGATCTTTGCTGTAATGTCTCATTTTGAAACCAAACTCCTCAAATCTTAATTTGCATCTTCAGGGGAAGACTTTACCAGAGGTTCCTGTGAAAGAGTATTCGATTACCATGAGACCCTGAAATGCATTTTAATCTGCTGCAGCTCTCCGGAGTCTGTGGCTTACTGCTATGATAAGCTAAGCTAAAGTAACATTACGGCATAAAAGTGCTGCATGTTTCCCTCAGGGGCGTCGGTTGGCTCCTATTAAACACTTAACCAACAGTTTTTTATCGATCGGTGGTTATCTCGCCTCCACTTGGGCCAATAATGTCTGAAACGTCTGCGCTGTATTTTTGATTTAAACGACTTAGGTGATGCTGCTATTGATCGAGGCTTGCAACATGTTAAACTGCAGAATGAACCCTTAAATAACCTCTACATAATCTATAATCCCAAACAATCTGCATGGACAGAGAAAGAGCGCCAAGGCAGTGGTTTCAAATCCAAGAATAATCAAACATGAAGTGATAAGTGAAGAAACGGCTAAGTAGCTCTTTGGAGGCGAATGTGTGGGGATAAAATGGGAGAAGCAAACAGATATGTTAAAATGAGTGTAATAATAGACCTTATTCATATTCCACAGCCAAACTGAATAGGCAGTATGTTTTGATGCGGCTCTGAGAGTCTGGTTTATCTTTATTAATTTCTGTATTTACATGTAGATTGCAGCGCATGCATAATGTAATTATCATTTCAAAGCCACAATTTTTACATAAAAAAGACCCCGAATAATCTGTAAACACTTCATTAATCATATCCTGATCACTTCAGCTTTTGTTTCTGTTCTTTTCTTTATTAGCAGACTACATCTGGCCGGTCTCGGTGCATTGATTTGAGCCTATTCATTTTCATGACATGAGTTGCACAGCTAATACAGCTGTTCCAATACGTCTTAATTTGTCTCCTGGGTCCGTTTTCCCCTCCCTCCGACTTACAGTCTTTTAGAAATGCTTTGCTGACTGTCAGCTTCAGTGTTTGCTCCTGTTATCCCAGAGCATTAGCTTTCACAGTTTAAATAGCTTTAGCAGCAGCTGGGTGTCTCACTGTCTGTCACAGTGGGAGGAGAGACGGCGTCTGGATTTAGAGCTCTTTACCTATTTGGGCTGAAAATCTTCTTTATTCTTGTCAACATGGAACTTATCCAGACGGAGCTTCTCGTTAAAGAGAATGACGCTGATATGTAGAGTTGTACATTTAAGGATTGATAGATTGACTGATTATGTGCCCTTTTTTATGCATTATTGATTGTATTGATCAAGGCTCATTTGCATTATCGTTCCCGTCGGTTCATCACAGTGACAGCATTAGTCTTGTCTTGCAGGGAGGCAAATATTGATCTATTGTCAGCTTAATATTTCCTTAAACTTGGCAGATGATCAATCCCTGTGTTCTGCTCTGCTTGATAGACTTTGTTTCACTCCCAAATAGTCTTGAAAGCGTTTGGACCAACATGATGTCTGTTATCTGCTAATATATTTTTGAAGGAAAACGCTCTGATGTTTAATTGCGCTGCTTCTCTCCTTTATTTACAGATTTGGACAGCCCTTCATGCACCAGAGACATGCTGCGCCGCTCCGAGCGTGAAATTAAAATGTTGTTTTAGCTGTCAGAAATATGGGGAAAAATCTATTTCCTGCAAACTGTCAGCAACAATGAACCGTTGTTGTTTGTTTCGATAACCTCAGTACTGTAAGTGCACACTTGAAAGTGACAGAACAGGGCTTTGTGATTCATCATTTACGTGCCTTTGGATGGTTCAGCATCACCTTGATGAATCAATCAACCGTTATGTTCTCCGGTGAAGGATACCTTTGTCGTAAAATACCTCTGACTTCTCTTCTCTAAGCTTTAAATCCCCGTGTGTTTGCGCGTCTGCATGTCGTGTGGCTGTCAGGAATGTCCCTGACAACGGAGGAGGAAGTAACATGTTTTACAGGGGCCGTTGCCATGGAAACCAATGAGGGATACAGAGCATCAAACATTTAACAGTTTCCCATCACTTGTTATGTCACCAGCCTACCCTCATTTCTTACATAATACGTGCTGGTAGCGACTAACTGGAAAATATTTTATAATAAAAGTCCTTGACAAAACCTTCTAATATGATAAAACTTTATTGTGTCATTTTAGCAATGTCACTTTTGCTGATATCAGTGGAAAAAAAGGGTTGTTAGTGGCGAACAGTATCGAGACAGTTGAGGACTTGTGATTCAGACACGTCTGTGATGATCTGTGCCTCTGTAGGTGGGAAGTTTTCCTCTGTGCTGTTCAACATCCAGAAATAACTCTCAGCGTTGCACTGTGTTGTCTATGCTAATTCACCACCTCCCACCGGCTTTTTCCTGTACAGAGCTGTCATTTAACAGGTCACAGGCACAGGGAGGGAAGTCAGGAAAACACTTAAATCTCGTTTTAGAATAAGAATTCAATTTGGTGTCTCATCTGACATTACATGATTATCTTTGTAATTATCGCTCACTGAGTTTGAAACCAAGTTGCACTGTATTTACTTTTTGTCAGTCACAGGGGGAAAACTGATGCTTGGTGATGTTTAAAGAGATTAAACAAGTGAATATTTCTCTTTTTCATTCCTGATGCAGAGATGCCTCTGGGGGAGTGAAAGAACCTTGCAGCATGTACTGGACATCAGTGTTTGTGTATTCTGTGGCATCCAATGTGTCACTGAGCGTCAGTCGTACTCACTGATGTTTGCTGTGATTGTCCAACATCTTGGGCCTAATTAATGGGATGCTGTGGTGCGTGGCAACGTGTTGATTCACATCATTAGATCCTATCTAATCACAGTGGCATCCTCACACATACTCTCACACGCTCGCATGCATGACTGCATGCATGCACGCACATACACACGCGCATACACACAGATGAGATGACTCAGATCGAATCTCCAGGATTCATCTCCAGAGATCATCTGTGAGGTGGACTTTTCATTTAGCGAGTTTAGCCGAGAAGATGCATGGATTTATCACTCCATCTGAGAGAAGGTGACGATGTGGGTCATTTATATTCCATGTGTAACATCTGCGCGCTGCTTTCTGACCCCCTGAGCCTCAGCATCCTTCTGAGGCCTAGACCAGCCATTGAATTATGGGGCTGATAGGGACTCGGCAGCGTGGGTTGCCTAGCAACGTGTATTGAGTGAGGTGGGAGGCCTGCTGATAGGGAGATTACCAAGGTTCCCGATAAAGTCCTTCCTGCCATGAATGGCTGCTTATCGTGGTTCTGTCAGAGGAAAAATGTCAGCTATTAGCTCCCCCAAAACAGGCAGACACTGCAGGTGCCTCACGCCATTACCACATTTACTGAGCAGGTAGATGTCTTTTCACTTTGTCCAGCAACAATCGATGTTCAGAAACGTTTCTTACATCTTTCTACAGTGTGTATCTCACTGTCAGCTATGAAAACATATCCCTCATGAGCTCGTTTACACTCTTTTCCCTCTCTTCTTTTTCCGTAGATGGAGTGTTTGGAAGATGCCAGGAGTTAGCCGGTGCAGACCTGTACACATACGATATTTCTCCCTCTGCTCTGCAACGCCTCAGGATCCTCCTACAGAAGCTGGCACACAGAGGTACACACTGCACGTTCGCCTGCCCGCCTTTGTCTGAGTGTCTTTTATTTTTTGCTCACTAACCTTTATCAGTCGCGTACCGGGCTCATAGCAAATGCTTGTCAGCTGCTATTGTGTGAAGGAGGCCAAAGAAGCAGAAGCTGTCTGTCTGGCTAGCACAGCACAGCACCATTGAGATGAGGCATTTGACTCATATTGGGCCATTGTTTTACCATCATTGCTTAACTCCAGCAGCCAGTCTAATTGACTTGTATGTTGGTTGGACATTTAGAGCTTATTTTGTGGATGTGTGACTGTGAGGTGTGCAGTGTAATCACACAACACAGTCTCTTCTGCTTAATCAATGGCAACAGCTAATGTGTTTTCTATCACAGGTTTCATCTTCACAGGCTTATGGGGCATTTACAATCCAGAAGCAACTATATAGCTCATTATAAATGAAGTTACAGCAGGAATTTCAAAAGTTTCCCAACCTGGAGCCACACTGGAGTCATGCTGAGAATTTAAAAGTCTCATCAGCACATCTCCTCAGTTCTGTCACGTTAGCATGGCTGATTTTATATTCATGTCTTGTACTGGCTGAGGTAGACAGACCCTCTTCGTCTTGCTTACAGTCTGAACAACAACCAGAAATGCCTTCAGTCTTCAGTCTGCTGTTGTAGATGATGTAACTGTTGTATGTAACAAATGGCTTTAACATGTCTGCTTCAGGAAATAACCTTCCATCAACAGATCAGCAAAAATATTCATAGTGTATATTGGAATATACTGTACTGTATACCTATTTTTTTATGGGTCTGGATTTGCTAAATGATTACTTAGAGTATTTGCTTAAGAGAAATACATACTTTAGTACTTATTGCAAGTGAAAAATGCAGAGGCAGTGATTAGTTTGACACAACAGTTTGAATGAATTGCTGTTGCAGGTCAGCTAAACATACAGGTTTCCATCATAACATTATAACATTATTATTATTATCATTAATAAATCATAGATACATTAATATTTACTTGTAAGAGCAGTTCTTTCAAGTGAGAATCGCTTATACAGTTTTAGGCCTGTGTCCCCATTTGCCTCATGATTATTGCATATTTCTATCCAGAAAACTTACTAAACTAGCAGACACATAAAACAAAGTGTTTCCAATTATGTTTTAAGAAAGCAGTTTCTCATATATGTCTTTACTCTTTTAACAGCCTGTAACTACAGTCATGAACCACCAGGGGGCAGTAGACACCTTTAACACAGACCATGACCACAAACCTCAGCCTTCCAAACATAATTGGCTTTGCAGGCCAGTCTGAGCTTAATATCTTTTAACAGGCGTGAACCAGTGTTGAAAATCATTAAGAGTAAGCAGTCGGCCAGAGGAAATCAAAAAAAAAGGAGAGAGAGAGAGAGAGAGAGAGAGGAAAAAATGCAGTGATGAATATTAAGCCAGGCGAGACCACACATTTATTCTAATTACTGCTCAGAAATAAACAAATGAGAGTGAGGAGGATGAGAAGAGATGTGGTGTGTAATTTTTCCCTGCTTCATTTTAAGGGGTGTTTAATTCTTTAGATGCTTTTCATCACGAGTCTCGTTCCCTGACCTTGTGTTTTTAGACACCCGTTTACAGACGCTGCAGACATGACATCATCACTTTGAATCATTTTTCCCTTTTCTGTCTTGGAGAATCACATCCACAGACACAGAGCATTATCTCCGGATGAGTCCACAGTGAACTGGTAATGCTCGGTGGCAGGTTATTCTTATCTGCTCAACAGCTATTGAAGTGTCATCTTTGAGCCGAGCGGGACCCCCTCTTTTTTTTTTTTTTTTTTTAGCCTATTGTACTGTAACCTAAATTGAGGAGATGACAGGGGGAAAAAAACGGGGAGGAACATCAATGGAATCGATTTACAATCCTCTTTATCTTGCATCAGAGACGCAGGTAGAAATCACACAATCTCTGCCCACTGCACAACACCAATGTCATTCAGATCAATAGGAATTGACCCTTGTACAAAAGGGCTTTGGTTGTCTGGATGTGTCCCCATTGGCAGAGCACATTGTCTGGTATTAAATTTTTACCACAATACCTTTTGATTGCAAGGCCCTGTCATCCAACTGCAAACGACTTTTATATTACACAGCATCCAAAGCTAAGCAACTTTAGTATTCACCATGTGCAGCCACAGTGTGTCTGCACATTTCATATCCAGGCTGCTGTCATATTGCTGTGGAGTCATTATGGCTCTGCTAAATGTGTGTGTGTGTGTGTGGTGTGTGTGTGTGCATGAACTGGGATTGTGTGAAGATAAACACAAGAGCCAATTCAGTAACTCTTATGTATTAATTTTGATGTACAATATCGTAAAATGATGGACCTTTTTTTATTGAATGTTGGATGAAACCAGCCCTCAAACAGCAAAGGTCCAATCATAGCATAGCAACAGTAACTAGGCAAGACAGGTCTGTCTGGCTTTGGATTTATAGCTTTTGCAAAAACACAACTGTGAAAGTGTGGTAAATTTGTAAATCTTCATATTTATTCTATGTGCTTATGTGCCCAACTAACCAGCTTACTTCCTACATTTGTATTCTAACATTAGCAGATGCACTCCAAGGTTAATTCTGCATTTTTTAAACTAATTCATGTCATGTTTTTTTGCATTTCTGGTTATAGTTTTGCTGTCATGCTCCATACTACCAACATCAGAGAGAATCATGTCAGAATGTAACTTCAGTGCTCTTAATATACCACGTTAGACTACACTAACGTGCACTCGATTGACCTCCTGGCCCCGTGCAGAGTGATGGAGACTCTCAGAGTACAGACCAGTGAAGTAAGATGATGCATTGTGACATTTGCATTAGCTCCATTGACAGGAAGCGGCAGCCCGGCTGAATCAGTGACCATAAACAGACGTGTCACTCCAGTGCTACTGAAACCACGTGTCACACTCGGTCCGGCTTCCTGCACAAACATGTTTCCTTTGACAGACAGTCAACAAAAACCGTTGTCGTTCTCCCTCATATTCTGCCTTGTTCGGTCCTCGACAACCTTGCTAGTGCTGAAAAAAAGTCGGACAGACACACTTGCACACTAACATACCATGTGAAAACAAGAGTCCCCTTATTGAACCATGCAGTGTGAGTCCATGTCGGTGAAAAGGGGGCAGGATCATTTCAAAAGGAACCTGCTGCAGAGTTTCACTCTGAGCAAAATGATTTTCTCCACAGGCAAATAATTGTTTGTGTCCTCTGAGATGTTTGCCAGTTGTTTTGCAGTAATGGCAATGTCAAATCACTTCAGTAGAGCTGGACATGTAGCAGTGTATATTACCTTGGTCTTAAGTAGCTGTTCAATAGCACCCAACACGGAGTACAACGATCCCTGTGACCTTTCTGACTTGCTCGTTGGTCAGTCATTATAAACTCATACTGTGCGGTCCAAGTTCAAACTCTTTGAACAAACCTAGTGGAGTTCCCAAAGTCTCCAAGTATACCAGATATATCTGGCTTGATTTCAGGGAAGTGTGTATAAAATACTGCAGAAGACATCTTGAGTATTCCCAATCTAACAAATAATGCAACCATAAAAACACACAGTCGTGAGTCTGAATATTTCACGACTGTAAACATCGTAAAGTTGGAACAAGTTGATACAGAATGATGTTTCCAATCGTAAAGAAACTTAAGGGTAAACAAAATAACACGTGTGTTTTTATAGAAGTATGTAAATAAAAGTAAAAATGTATTCATATTTGTGGGTGTGTCACACTAAGGCGCTGTTAGCTTTACTTTTATGTAAAATTCAGATTGACACATTTCATTTTGACTAATTAAGTGGAACATGCAGCTAAATTATTCACACTCTCTTTCATTAATGTCTTTAAAATCAGTTGGTGGACAGCAGTAAAGGAAAGGGGAAAATCTGCATTTCAAAAAACCACCAGATGAAACTACAAGACGTGTAGACTGGATCCCATCTAATAGGCTTTGAATATTTTAGGAGGCCCCCTCTCTCTCGCTCCCTTTCTCTTCTGTCACATAGAAAACAGACAGGAGGCCAACAGAAATATCTTGCTTGTTTGAAAGCTGTTGCGCTAATGGCAAGGCGTTAATTAACTGAGGCATTTGCCTGAGACGGCGTGCTATCCTTAACAGGCGAAAACCGGCAGCACTTGATGATGGGACCTGCTCTTTCTCTGGACTTGCAGATGAATTTGCATGACATTTAGCTCCTTAGTGCCAGGATAATCAGCTGAGAGGTTGATTGAGAGGAATCCAACCGTAAAGGCCCCACTACTTTTTCTCCCTGACTTTATCTTTTGCAAAATGGCTGGCTTTGAGTCTGTAATTTGCGCCGGCATACCTTTACCCTCAAGTGTGCCCATCGCAGACACACAAAACAGGGTATGGAAATGAGTGCATCCCCCAGGAGACGGAGGGGATAGAGGTGTCACAGTCAATGAAGCCCAGCCTCATCCTCTTGTGGCGCCATCACACTCTGAACCTATTTAACCGGCTGCAGTTAACCGCAGGTACCATATGGATCCTTAAGGGCTGGAGTCAGACCTTATTTCCCCAACGCGACTGATGATAGCGTAAATGATCATGGCCGTGCTGATATATAACAAGTATACACCACATCGGTTTAGCCACGGGTAGTTAACCATCATTGTTGTACGGATGGATGGCTGAGCTGCGTTCCAGAACAGTGACAACATACGCTGCTTTGTGCTCCATTCAGCGCTGCCAAGAATGACTGGAGGCATCTGTAGCTGCTCTGCATTGCTCAGATCCTCATCTGGTGCTTATGAATATCTATGAGAATACCCAACGTCTGTGGGTGAGAAGCCAGGCTAATGAAGACATTCTGTGGTGTTTCTGGTTATATGTTTTAAAACCCAGGCTGTTAGATTATTGTGTTAAAAAAAACGTGTCCACATCATTTAGAGCAGCATTGTTTCTTTGGATGGGTTTAAGAAAAGCTAAGGTATGTGGCAGCAAAGGAGTCTGAGCCCTCGCCACGACATAATTACTTCTTTCTCATTAAAAAATGCTTCTGCACTGGTATGAAGTGTGATCAGTGAACATCTTGCCTCCTTTAAAAAAAGTAGAATATCTTCGGTATTTCTATGCTCTTTTCCGATGGAATGCTGTGCCTCTTGGCTCTTTGGGAATGGGGCCATGTTTTGGGTATCTTTTTTGCTTGGGTAGGTCCATCTGGTCCTGGCACCAC
This sequence comes from Acanthurus tractus, assembly GCA_029783725.1. Classification (NCBI taxonomy): domain Eukaryota; kingdom Metazoa; phylum Chordata; class Actinopteri; order Acanthuriformes; family Acanthuridae; genus Acanthurus; species Acanthurus tractus. The sequence goes on from JAQNCA010000015.1 coordinate 6,859,978, forward strand.
TGCGCTTTGCCCCTGCCCAGGAGTTCTGCATCCCAACTATGTGTTGGCAATTAGCAGAGTTGTTGGCAAGGCGTCAGGCCGCAGTGTGACATTCTCCCTGGGCTTGTTGACTGGCTGTGCGTGCGCGTATGTGTGTGTGTGTGTGTGTGTGTGTGTACATGTTTGCGTATGTGTGTGAATGTGTATTCATGGCGTCATTTTTAGACCTCCTCTACTCTACTATTCTGATTCATCTCTGCTGTTTTGTTTACTCTGTAAAGCTGAGAGAACTTTTAATTTCCTGAAAGTAGATAACGTACAGCCACCATTTACAGAAATGAAATCCCAAAGAAACTTTTCTTACAGTGTTTAGCGATAAAAGCTGAAGGAAAAAGGATAATTTCCTAGTTCTTTGCATACACTAGATGATCATAGTCATCATTGTCAACAATAAATATGTAAAACAAATTAGGTTCTCTCTCGCTTTGTTTGATTTCTTTACCTAAGTAGTGTCTGAAATAGAAAAAATTGCAGAAATCTATTTTCAAGGTCATGCTGATTTGAAAGGTGTAATAAAAATGCTTCCATAACCGCTTTGTTTTCAGGTTTGACATGGCAGGATGACATCACTCAGCAGGTCATCTCCAGAGAGCTCTCCAAACTGAGAAACGTCCCTGTCCGCCATCAGGCCACACCCCCAAGCCCCCAGTTGGCCTACAGCAGCTCAAGAGACAGGAAATTGAGGCCTACGCAGGAAGATCTAAACAAAAACCTTCAACAGTACCTGACCAGCCTGGGCTTCCTGCAGCAATCTGGGGTCGATGGACAACCTGAAATCCAGCGACAGGGAGCCAACGTTCAGGTACGAGTCTCATAAACTGTAGACGTGTAGATGTTTTATGCTGCAAGGAGTCTCTCACAATTATAAAACATAGTTTGATGACAGTGTGGGGTAGTGCTGGAGTTGTTGTCCTCATCGTTAAACAACCACCTTGCTAATGAAAATATATCTGAGATGAGTCAGGCAGAAATTGTGTACAAGGATGAGGTAATGTAATAAAGTTTTATTCATGTCACATTTAATTGTGGTCTGCAACCTGCTTCCTCATTCTAAAAATGCATCTCCAGGTATTTCCCATTTCCCTAAAAGTTACAGCAACTTAAGGGGGTAAAAGGGAATATAACGCCATTAACAAGCAACCACAGCAGATGTACTGTTACTATGGATGAAATTAAAGATTTTTAAGGGCTGAAATTGTTGAAGCATTTGGTATGTGGTAAGAACACAGCTCAATAGATGGTATGACAAGGGTTTAGTCATTTAGGACATTTTTATGCAGAAATATTGCATGTTGCGCATTTAAAGAGGCACTTTACAGATTCTACATGTGTTGTCAGAGCTTGGACTTGAGCCTCTTTACCAGAAGGTCAAGCGCATTTAGGAGGAAAGGAATGTCTAATTTAAAAAAAAAGATAGAATACTGCATCTTGAGAAATGTTGAATATGCCATTTTCAGATCTTAATCCAAAGTAGAAAGACTAAAAGTCAAAGATTTTTCAACCTCTTTCCTTTTTAAGTTTTCGCCACTTTTCCAATCTGTCTCTGGCAGCCTTAATTTTCAGCAAGTGTCAAATTAAATTGTTAGAGTCGATTAAGAAGTGGAGTTTTTTAAGTCACATTTTCTAGAGGTAAAGGAATTAGGTCTAAGGTTAACGCCAGAAATGTTGGCCCACAGAGTAAACGGTGGCTAAATTATGGGCCTCTTCCTTTTCCTTTTGAAAAAGAGTCAGTATGTCTTTTGCGGGGGTCTCCCTCTTGTCCCTGCATGGCTTTTGTTTCTCGCTTTCTGTCGTCCCCTCCCTCTCCCACTGAGCAGGGACCCTTTTACACAAAGATCTCCCATCACCTCTTTACATTATTCAATCCTCATATTTAGGGTGGAACCCCAGCTTTGTGTGAAATGCGCTCTGCATCCTTCATAGCCGAGCTGCTTCCTGCTGCTGTGTCAATGCAGCCATAATGCAAAGTTGAAGAGTTCAGGGCCTTCCTTATTGATGAGATGAGGTCCTTTGTTGTGTGGTGTGATGGAAAAAAGCAAACATGGTTAGCATGAATGGCAGAGCACCCCAGTCTTGCTGTGCTAATGCCATTATGGCCTCTCAGTATGCCGAGCTTGGAAAGACTGACATTTTCTCTATATGCATTTGAAGGACAGAAAATGGCACCAAGGGAGATAGCTAGTATTAGTGCACCAGCAACATGGATAATAATGCTGCTCATTGCATCAGTTATATTGCATGCTGAATTGAAGCGTGGGCCCTTATGATTCAGATGAGAAGAATGATCTCTCTTCCTCACAGAGAGAAGAAAGGACAAAATCACACATTTTGGTGCCAGTATTAATACCAATTACAATGCCAAATGGTTAAAAGACGTCTAGATGTCTTCTGTAGCAGCGCATTGTGATTTAAACACGTAATTCATCATGTGTCAAATTTAAACTTATTTGGCTAACTCTGAAATTAGATGACTCATTTGTATTTTTCTTCTTCAATAAAAGGCTTTGCTGCTACATCTCTGACAAAAGGGATTTGCTTTTAAAGTTTGTTGTGTGTTGTTGAAATGTATGAAATTACTCTTTGAGTGACACTATCTCATCTATGATTTCCATAATGTAATTTCCAAGGGCAGTTGTCTTTGATCTAGAATTCCTATTCATATCCTGTCTTGTCTAGTCAAGCTCAGGTTGCTTCTCTTTTATACCAAAACCTGCCACAACAGCGCTGACCCAGCACAACCCATCTAGTGTTCTCGTGGGAAAAAACTATTGCAGAGCTGAAGCTAGGTTGAAGATAAATCACACTAAATGTCATTTTAGTTTTGCAGAGAT
>JAQNCA010000015.1:6877099-6891471 GCA_029783725.1 Acanthurus tractus
TGTGTGCGTGCGTATGTGTGATGTGCGTTGGATGTGTGTCGATGTCCTTGCTTTGGTCGGAAATGACTTTGAGAAGCACAGCAATACTCCCAACAGTCAATATCATCCAATATCACCCCACTGGAATCAACATGGTGGTGTTGTTATTGGCTGAAATGTGTCGCTGCTCCAGTTTTTCAGCGCGGCGACATTTTTTGGCACCAACTTGTTTCCTATTAGGGATGTGCCGGATGATAGCTGATGATACAGATTTACCGCAAGAAAGGTTGAGCCGAGGGTTGAGCTCGGGTTCAATGGTTTAGAGAGTAGGGTTTTTTTTTTTTACCTCGTGTGTGCTTGTTGGATTACAGTGTGTATCTCTATGTAACCCTCACTGCCACCCCAGTTTTGCAATGTTTGTTCAATAAAATGATCAAATGAGCAAATATTGCAGCTGCTGGGGTTTTCCCTTTTGTGCACAAAGTATAATAATCATACTGTATCATATCATCCTGTCTTTTTTTTATTCTTTTCTGTCCCTTTTTTTCCCCCTCCCTCTCTTGCACGAATGATTTTGATGAGGTGGCGTGTGGAGAGAGCTAATGACAGGCATGAGCACGGCTGAAATGTCAGACCAAATGTTAAGTCAACATGATCATCAGCCTGACCCATGTTGATGAATTATGAATACAGCCCACCTGAATAGCAATTTGTAAAAAGCGACAGAAGGAACTTATGAAAACGCTTATGGGTCAGATGCAACGCCTTCGACCATGAGTTGAGTCACTGAAATGTATTAAAAATGTAGAAATGGTGCTTGGAGATAGAAGAGTGGTTGAGTCCTGAGTCTTTGGAGCTACATGACCTCAGATCAAATCCTCCTGGAGCTTAATCTCACAGATCCAAATAATGTGATGTGAATGCAGAAAATGCCCTTTTAGTATTTTAAATCCTTTTCTAGCTGCATTTCAACTCCAAATGTGCATGCATGGCATTCAGTTCAGTTCAATATGGCAACAGCATAGCAATTTCAAAGTGGTTACCAGGTTTGTGTAGCAGCAGTAGGGTTTAAGGAGTCTGAAAATTAAACTGACTCCTACGTGCAGTGGCCACCTGGGTAATCCTGGCTGACCATTGCCTTATGTGTGACTGTGCATGACACGTCCTCTTAATGAACTCATCAAAACTCCTGCAGTTTTCTGTGCTCGGCCTGCTGTTGAGCGCCTGCACAGCACGTTTTACAGCAGCAATTAAACTAAAAACCAAAAAGTGTTGAATGTTGTAAAAAAGAAATATGCTAAAATCTTCTTTATAAATTAAAAATCATTAGAAGTAAGCAAGCAACACATGACTTCTCTGGCTCTAGTTGCCCTTCAGGTGGGCAGATGCTTGACAATACAAGGCTGCAGACATGTTTAAAAAAACCTTGTGAACGTATTTGAGAACTGGATTTTGAACCTGATTGGATGCAAAAGTAAAGATGTAATAAGTAACATTGAGGGACTTTTGTGAGACCTTCTGGATCAGACTTAGTCGAGAACTTGGCATCAGGTTTTTGGTCCACTTGTGAGCAATCAAAGAAAAGTCCTACCAAATATATAACACGTAACATTTCCACATTAAAATGTCCACAACAGTTACATCTTTGCCATATATTTTGTTGATATTTTGTGTACTTACATGATCCCAACAATGTTTAAATTTAGATAAATATGTAATTTTATCCAATGTTAAGTGAAAGGGGAATTGCAATTGACAAGATGGGATGAAATTAATGAGCAATAATCAGGGGACACAGTGGGTTTGGGTTTAGCACAGAGTGACATTTGAGGCTAAAACATGATGTATGATTGAATATTGTCTGACACTGCAATGGTAAGAGATACATTTAAATTTACCTATAACTTCCCTTTGAGGAAGCGTGCACAGTGTAAACTGAACTGGACTAAAAAACTAGAAACTTCAATACCACAACATGAGGAGCTGTTTCTGTTTTATGCAAATGATAAAAACCAGATTGAAAACTGAAGTAACCACCAAGACCGCAGCTGCAATAGGTGACTCAGATAATGACCTCTACTTCTAAAAGCAGGGATCAGATTTGTCTTTTGAGATTAAAAAAAAAGTGAGACATGACTGTATTTCAAGGAGTTATTGATTATAGAGGGTAAAAAAGGATCTAGAGAGCCAATGAAATTTTTGAACGGACAAGTGGGTTTAGTGTCAAAGGGATGTTAAGAGGAGGATGACAATGTCACTGAGGCTGTCAAACAAGATTTGGGATTATATCAGTTTTTAGAAACACTGAAAGAAAAATGCATTGCTCTGACATCCATAACAATTATTTAAAAGCCATTTAAAAGTTCCCTAATTAGTAGGAGTGAACTTGCAGACAGTTATCCACACAAACTCTCTGACAGTTTATTTAAACAGCTTTTAGCTTGTCCAAAGTCAAGTCCAAAACCTTAAATTTGAATACATAACATGTAGAAAATACTAAATCCTGACATTTAAGAAGCTCAAAAAAGCAAAATTCCACTCTCAAATTTAACTCATTTAAGTTTCTGCTAGTTCAGAATCAAGTCTTTATCAATTTTTGATATCCACACAAACAGCTTTTTACATCAGCATAAATTAGATCCACTGTACCGCACTTATTTAGAAAAGAAATCACGTATGGGAATATAGGGGAAATAATGAATGCCTGTTACAAGTTTGGAGAGCTCGAGTTGGCATTCTCAGATGTCTTGTTTTGTCTGGCTAAAAGCCCAAAACCCAAGACAAAAGTCTACAAAACACAGCAAAACAACAAATCTTATTTTGAGCATGTATGCTTAATAAACATCCCAAATGATTAATACATTTAAAAATGCCGTGGATTCATTCTCCTGTTGAAAATCTACTTAGAATGCCGTACACTTACTGTAAATGGCTGAAGTTATGCTTTCAGAAGTTACACTTTACTGTACATATACTAGTACACAGTATGCATACTGTACATGTACATTTTTGATGCAACAGTGTGTTAAATCTTTACTGGTGCTACCTTGACTGTACTCTGCAGCATCTGAAGGAGGTTAAAATGGCTCTGCTACATGCTGCTGTCCATCTATCTGCCCATCAGTTCTATTTGATGTGTTCAATGCTCCATTGAAACGAACAGACAAAGAGACTCGGTTGAAAGGCATGGACAGTATAGAGGAGATTTGATAACTCATTGAAAAGCATCTTTTGGGCAGCAGGTTCTTAGCGGCTGTGTGGTGAAAGGCCTGCTGGGAGGTCTGACTCTATTAGTGGAGGTAGAGGCTCTTGTGTTCTGCTCAACTGGAAAACCGCAGGACAAAGACCCGCACTGCCTAATCCCTGCTCGGCTGCAAAACAAAAGAGAAAGCTGCTGCTTTATCAAAACTACAAGGCATTCTGTGTGTCCGTGTTTGTGTGCGCGTGTGCGGATGTGTGCATGTTTGTGTGTGTGTGTGTGTGTGATTTTCTTTTTTTTTTCTCTTTTTTTTTTGGTAGCTGTGCTCATGCTGTGCCAAGAAAATGATTTATTCAATATTTGATGAAGTGGCAGCCAAGCTGTTAATACCAGTGTTGAAATGTGTTGTTTAGAACTCTACTTTTTTTGCCTTCTTGCTTCCTCTCAATCTTGATATGATTTCTAAACATGTAAATCACCTTCAGTTGGGGGAAATTGGATCTGCCAGAGTTGCTTTGGCTCACTGTAAAGCAACAATTTGTAGCCGATGATGGATGTCTCCACTTGCATGTTTGTGCACTTCACAGTGAGTAGGTGGATTTATGTGTAGGAATTGTTTTTGCCTCATGAAGTGTCTATAATTATGGCCTGTCAGTATTTTTTTTTAATTGATGATATAGATGTGTTTTGATCTCTTGGCTTCCAGATTTTCAACACATTTGTGTTTCATGATAATTACAGTGTGTTTTTGATTTCTCTGATGAATGTTTCAGTAGTTATATAATGTGATTTAGTCAGTCAGCAGGTTCTTTGAGTGCTTGATATGAAAGTTGATGCCTGACTGGTGACTCGGCCACTGTCTGCCAACTGTGGTCAAGCATGGCCAGGCCAAACGCCATGGCGGGTGTGTGTGGAAGTGTGTGTTAAGGAGACTGGTAGGTGGTGGGTGGGAGCTGGATGAGGACACTCCTATTGTCTTGGCTGTCACGGCTGGGCGACCCCAGAGCCCCTAAGAGGCCCCAAAGGCCCCAGAGGCCAGGCCACAGCAATGAGTTTGTGGGCCCCCAGGCCGTGAGAACCCCGGTCCTGGTCAATGAGCGTTGGGAGCCTGGGGACCCTGGGAGCAACTGGCTGGGCCATCTGGACCAGAGAGCAGAGACCCTGACACACGGCTGTCACCCGAGGGAGGCACGCAGAGACGTGGATATAGACAATGTCTGTCCCCATGTTCCTGCTTCTGCTGCTGTCTATCCGCCTCACACACACACACACACACACACACACACACACACACACACACACACACACACACACACACATGCAAGTGACAGCAGAAAGGAGATCACCGGAGAGTGTGAAGGAAAATGTTTGTGAGAAAATTCCTGTGTGGTTTTTTTTGGGGGGCGAAGTGAGTAACCAGGGTTTCTTGAGCAAATTTTAACAGAATTTTTTAAAAAATCTGCAAAGCAAAATTGCAAATTAATGTGCGTTTTTCATCCACTGCTGTTAGATAAACAGTTGGTGGTGCTAATTTCCCAGTTGGGTGGTGTTAAACCGTTGCAGAAGAAAACGGTGCCAGTGAAACCTCAAATGTAAACCATGTGGAAAACATTTGTTTCATGTATTAATTTAAGGAAGATTTTAGTCTCTGATGCAATTTTTTGTCTTTTGAGTGCAGTGAAGTTTAGTGGATGCACTTTAACACGATTAATTTACCACCGTTGCTCTGTTTTCATTACACTTCGACACATTTTTCTTGTATCCATGCCTCACCTTCTCCACTTAAATTTCTGGTGTTTCCACTCATGTATGTATTTTTTTTTTTTTTTTTACCTGCAAATTGAAAATTTGCATAAAAACAGATGGTTGGAAGCGCACTTAATGAGAAGTTTGCCTTAAAGCCAAGAGAAGAGACTTTTGTGGGCAGATGTGAAATGTACTCCGCCCACACTATGTCTGTTGTTTTGTTCTAAAAACATAAGACAGACAGCCTAAATATAACCGGGTTCCTTTTCCTATCTTACTCCATTTGTTTCTGTCCGTCTGCCTGATTCCTTCTGTCTGTCTGTCTGTTTATTCTCTCTTCTCTGTGGGAAGGCCTGGTGCTTTCTCTGATCTGCTTGCAGGCTCAGGCAAACACACACTCTCTTTAAGCGCGACACACACCATTGCAGACAACTCTAAAATGAAAACACAGTAGCTGCGGCTGCATAATGGTGCTAGCTACCATTTGAGTGGTGAGTGGTAGTCTTTTCCAGCTGAGCAGATTAGCATAGATCTCCCACGCAGACAGAGTTGACCTTCACTCTGGCCAACACTTGTCAAAATGCCAGCGATAATTACCTGCTCTCTTCGCAAACAGCACAATGGTTTATCCACCTGCATCTCAGGCGTGGAGGACGAATCTGTCGCGCTGTAGCCGCCTGTTTTTTCGGACACTGTTTGTAAAGGTAATATAAGCCACTGGGATTTCTGTGTCGCACAGGTGTGCATGCGGTTTCTGCTTGATATTATATTTGCCATTCGGAAGCCAGCAAGCAGCCAGAGGGTAAAGAAATAAGTGTGAATTAAATTCTCTGAATGTTGCCACCACTTTCAATATGCTCATGTCCAGACACAGCGTTCATACGTCTGAAACGAAATCAGTTTTGTCAGCGTGGGTTTGCACCATCAAGAAAACCTGTTTTATTAATACAATAGAGCATGGCTTTCGTCCGTGTAGGACGTCTGATTATCTGTGTGTTCATGCCCCAACATCTGTATCAATGAGCGCAGAGGTCAGAAAACAACCCAGCTCCTCTCCCTTCCCTCTTCCTCCCTCTCCTCCCCCTCTCTCCCTGGGCACTCTCCTCTCTCCTCCTCATCACTGACTGCCCTCTCTGGTTGAGTGCTTGAATGTGCTCAGTTCGGTGATCAAAGTCTTCCTCAGTCTCTTTTCCTCCATCGCCCCTGGCTCTGTGTATGTGTGTGTGTGTGTGTGTGAGAAAGTGTGAGAAAGTGTGTGTGTGTGTGTCATCCAGCTACAAGCCCAGCTCTCAGTCGTCTAAACCGTCAGTCTCACTATCTTCTTTCAGTCTCAGTAGGTCCCTGCCAGGCTCCCTTGCATCATCTTCCCGTCTGCTAGAGGGCACGCACACACACACACACACGCACACATACAAACACGCAAACATAAACTCAGGATGATGCTCATTCGATATGACACATCTCACTTTTCTGTCTTCCTTAACATTTATGCATTGTTGATCTCAGAAACTTCCTGTTGTGTGTTGCAATGGGTAAATCACAATTTATTCACTGCACACGAGCATACGTGTGTGTGTGTGTGTGTGTATGTGTGTGTGTGTGTGTGTGTGTGTGTGTATGTATGTGTGTGTTTCTCCTTGCTGCAGGATGCTAGATAACCAGAGTTGTATGTGTCTCAGTAAACTGCTAAATATTTTTGCTTTGTTTTGGTGGAAACTTTTTGTCTCTTCCCGAATGTTGGGTGTCTTTTTTAATTCCAAGGTCACGATGCTTCATCCTCGTGTTTTTACCGTCTCTAGTGCCTCCAGGAAGAGTAAAATTGTCAAAGGCAGCTATTAGAAATGCTCTAGCAGGGCATTCAGGTGTCTGGAAATCAGTCTTAAACTAAAAGAAGTTTTTATCCTTGGCCCAGAGAGTGAGCTTTCATCAACCACTGACTCTTTGTGCTTGTCTCACATAAAAAAGGTGTCATGTGGAAACGTTTGCTATAGTGCTCAGGAGCCAAGAATGTTCCAACCCTTTATCCTGTTTATCCTGTTTATCCTTTGCAGTCGTGCTCTTTCCTGCTCTTGCTCTTTCTCCATGCTCTCCTGCACTTAGTTATTCCTCTTTTTCTTTTCTTCGGTATTATCCCAGCACCTCGGTGTAGGGTCAGGGCTGCACTGCTCCTGTAAACATATTTACTGTGTCAACATTGCTGTTGCGAAGCAGCTGAAGACAGTAACAGGTGCCTGTCAACAGCCGGCCAGATCTCTAGTGCATTAAAGGATCTTTGCTGTAGACGAGGATTAGTGTCGCCTGGCATTGTTTGTTTGCTAATTCCATCTCCAAGGTATTTGTGGAAAATAGGCATGAATAATTGAAAGCGATTTCTAGTGGACGAAACGAAGCTATCAGCGAATGGAGGGAGATTAATGAGTAGGGGGTGAAACACGACGCAAATTGGAACAACGGAGCAACCTTTCTCAGACACCCGGAGAGACCCTGAGTTTGTAAACAAAAACTGAATATGCATTTATTCATCGGAAGAAAAGAGAAAGCATTGAATTGAGAGAGACAGCAATATGTTTAAATGTAAAGTGTGTCCAAGCATCATGCTGTGGTATTAAAGTGCTTTCTCAATTTCTGGATACTGAGCTTTTCTTAAATTGAATCAGCATGTTGTTTGTCGTAAAATGTGTTCTGATAAAATTTTAACCGTCTGATGAGGTTATGAATACATTTGTTCTTGTGGTTCAACCCCTGGTGTAAAACCACAAGTAACACTTTACATCTGTTAGTGCCTGTTCCTCCAACAACGTGACACAGTCACAATTCTGCAAAGTTTTCAGGCCATTAACTCGACTACAGATCACATAATCAATCCATAAGAGCTTTTTTTGTGTCCCCATAGAAACAAAATATAAATTTGTGGCAACTTTTGTTCCTGTCATACACTTTTTGGCCACTTGGACAATTTTCAAATCCAAAATAAAGGTATGCGTCGTTGTTGATGTTTCTTATTTGGCTGTTAGCATTCTTTAGTAACTGGTGAGAAGCTTCAGTGTGCAAGCCTGCACATGACAGTCATCAGTTGTACTATTGTGATTAATGTAATGGTGTATACTGTAGGACATCATAGGTGTTTTCATGCAGGTTGCACTGTGCTAATATTACTAATTCTACCACTACTTAAAATGCTAATTTCATATTTATAAGTATGTGTTCTTTAGAGTATTTCCACCTGAAATTATCAATTGCTTTGTTTTACATTAGAAGTCTTTTACACTTTCAGAGGGAGCAGGTTGTGTTTTAATGGAGGCTGCCATCTTTCTACAGTAGCTCAGAATGGACAAACCAAAGACTGTTTTTTGTGTTTTTTGAGAGTTTTGTTGGCCACCGTTGGCTCTGCTACACACTTGAAATGGAGTGTGAGTGGAGGGACTTTTAGTCGGTTAGCATCAATTTCTTTAGATGTAGCTTGTTTTGAAGACAATATTTGACTCAGGACTTGTCTGGAGTTTTGCAGTCACACTGAGTTTATATGAAAAACCTTATTTGTTTTTTCTCTATTTGTTTGGTACAAAAGGTTCAAGTTTGCAGGAATTTGCCATTAGATGACTCCAAATTTTTACAAAAGATTATCTCAGAGTGCTGAGGACGAGTCAGTCTGACCAAGGATTTTTACCATGATCTAATTTCCAGCTGAGCCACGCAGGACGGCTAGCAACAACACATTTTCTCACACATGGTGGTGAACTTAATAACACGATGGCTCACTAGCTTCATGTTTTATGAACTGACAAAACAGCACATTTTGCCACGGAGTCGTAATGATGATTAGCTGTCTCTGAGGCAGTCACACATCACAGTTTTCCTCTGTGCTTCTAAACAGAATGTGCTGAAGTGAAAAAAAGATAATTCTGCTAACAAAGAGCATACATTTTAAAGTATTTTCTTTTTTAAAAACTTTCCAGAACCTTGTATCAGTAGCCATCTGTAGGATCTATATGTCACAGCTCTATAACCTGCAGGAGATACAGGTGCACAAGCCACAGAGATGATGAATGCTTGTTCAGTGCTGCAGGTTTGAGCACCATGTTGAGCAGAAAATCCAACCTTCTCTCCCATTTTACCACCATCTGAACGGTCTTATTTCCCTTCACTTCACCCCGACCCCTCTACCCCTGATCTCTGCAACCCCCCCATCCCTTCATCTTCCTGTCTGTACCCACAGTGAACGCTACTCCAAGCGAGAGAGCGTGTGCTGATGGCCCTCATGTCGAGAACAGCAGGTACTTGTGCGTCGTGTTTGTTGAATGCACAGTGGTTTGTACTCTTGATGGGTGCTACTTTATGAGGCAGCAGATACAAACAGCTATGTAAATGAGCTTCCTACCATTTCCTGCCATGAGTCATAATTCAATAAAACAGAAACTTTGCCATTACGACGTACCAAATATTTATAAAGGTTTTCACCTTATATAAAAGTTTAGCTATAAGCTTTGTGTTTTCAGTCGTCTTGGATTGATGTCGTCTTAAAGTGAGCGTCTGCATCATGAAACAAGAGAAAGTACTGCAGATTTCTTTTGTTATAGGAGTTGTAATGCTTGATTTAACACATTTTTATAATAGATGAGAGTGTATTAACCCCATAAGCAGAAATTTAAATTAAGATGATGCATTTTAAGGATTTCATAATAGTTAAAATATGTTTTCTCGGGGTTTCAGTGTTTCACTGGTTTAATTTTTAACAAACAAAAACTTTTCTCTCCTTCAGTCTCTATCGTTCTCTCTAAGGAAAAAAAGTCATTTGCTCTCCACTTATATCTTAGCTAGGTGGAACATTATTTTTTATTCTTGAAGGTTTCTCCTCCATCTACTGTTTCTTGGTTTGTAGCTCATTTATGCGTCTCACAGGCAAAATGAATCAACGCAGATGAGAAGACATTATAATGGTGTGCCACCTTTTCCTATTAAAACATAAACTCTTACAGTCATTTGCGAGATGATACAGCAAAATGAAATAAAAAACTAAACGGAGTAGCTTCACATTTTATATGAGTTCAAATTAAACTCTTTTGAAATGCAACATTGCTGAAATGCAGCAGCCAAAGTGAGACAGTAAATGAAGTTGTACTCTGAAATTGAGCAAGCTGGCCAACAAGAAAAAAGCTTCTAAGGAGGTAATTGGTATTGATCACTAAGCCTTAAGAACGCTGAATATGTGGGCTCTTATAATCATTACCTGTGACCGGACAGAAACTTTTTTTTTCCACCTTTAAGTTTAATCAAATCTTCATGAATGCATTAGACTATGAATACAACTAAGAATCATTTTCATTATTAAATAATCTACTGATTGTTTGTCAATTAAACTGTCCATGTCTTCTTAATAAGTGAAAAGGGACCATTAAAAACTCATAAAGTTCTTGGATATTCAATAAAAATGCTTCTTTTAACTCTAAAACTAAATATTTATCCAGTTTTATATCAGAAAAGCAGCAAATCTTCACAATTGCAAAGCCGGTTTCAGGGAATGTCACACATTTTTTCCTTAAAATTTTTTCAAAAGATGAACTGATTTCTTAACAGTTAAGCCTATCTTTCTATTGATCATTAAAATGATCCATTGACTTATTGTTTTGGCTTTACATTACACTGCCTAATGACACTTTATTTACAGCGCAGCTCTCTCAGTCGTCTGTAAAACGGCTATAAAACATTCAAAGCAGAATCAGAAGTGATTAATCTACAGCTGCAGAAGCTCTCCGTATTCAGCCTCCAGATATATACACTGAAGAGATATTGTTTTTGTTGAATATGGCTGTTAATGGACCAACAAAGCTGCATCAGAAAGGCGGCGGATGACATTTAAAGCGCTATAAGCCACAAAGGGTTGTTACAGTACAAAGATGGCCATACATTTGCTGCAAGATGAAGCCTTGTGTCACACGTGTGTGTTAATGCCTCCTATAGTGTATCACTGTCTGAGCTCATGAGTATGTGTTTGTATGTGTGTGCATTTTTTTTTTTTTCTCTTAATGGTACACCAACACTAAATTGGCCCCTGAATGCAGCGCGCTCTGTCAGTGGTTTTGTGAGCTACAAGTGTAGAGAAACAAAGAGAGGCAGGGAGCTTCAAAGCGAGTAGGTGACATTTCGGGCTTTCCATCTTCAAAGCACTATTTGCTTTTGTAGTTCCTCTTTGAGAATAATTATATATTTTTTTTCCTCTAAAGGATTACAGCTGTATGAAAACATAGTGTAGAATTTGGGGGCCATTTGCACAATAAGGTGTCTGTTTTTTTATGTTATTTTGAAACATATTTTTTTTATTCTACTTTAATGTAAAACTTAACTCAAAGTTTTTATGAGGTTGTATGCTATGAGACAGCAGTGTCCCTTATTGGCGTTTATTGGCAGTGAATTGATCGTTGACCCAATAGAGCCACCCCGCGAGCGTCTCCAGATGGGGGGAGGCGTGAAATCCACCCTGTCCCCTCATTTTCATTCACCTCTCTTCCTCTTGTCTCTGTCTTCCATCCTCCTCATCCAAGTGCCTCTCTATAATTCATGTCCAGGTGCAGCACTAGCTTTCTTTGGCACGGGGCTTGAAAGGAAAAAAATAGACAGATGTTCAATTTTCACTTCCTTTGTGCATCTCTCTCTCTCTGTGCTTGTGAACCATCCACTCTTGCCCCCCTCCCTATTTTTTTTTTTTTTTTACCTGTAATGCAGGTTTTGGTGTCGCTGTAGTTCAGCATAAGCAGTAATTAAGTCGAGTCAGAGCCGTGACTAACCGCTGGCTCCTTATTCATGTGGATGTGGATGTTACGTTGCGGTTTGCAGAGAGATGTGCATGTTGTTGTTGTTGCCTTTGAGTCGGTGCGCCACCTCAAACACGTCCACAACTGACTGAAAAACAGCAAATAATGTCCAGTTTTTGGTGCTTTTTCTCTTCATGTTGGTCCTAATGAGCTTCTTAGCTGCCATCATGAGAAGCGTGAACAAAAGAGAAAAACCCACGGCACAGCTGTATTTACATGCAGCTTCTGTGCATCTTGTCTTACAAAACGTATGAGCCCCCACCCCCACCCCCCACCCGCCGCCTGCAGAGCTGTTAGAGTGACTGAACCCTGCAGGTGGGTGTCTATATTCCAAAGTGACACGTACAGTATAATGCACAGCTGTGACCTGGAGAGAGCCTGGATGGAAATGTAGGAAGTATTTTACTGCTTTCTTTACCTTCATCAGCCAGCTTGTATATGTTTGTATTAGGACTGCACAATTCAGAAAAAATTATGAATCTCGATTTTTTAGCTTTGAATTGAAATCACAATTTTCTACCATGATTTTTTTTTATTCTCGTCACCACTACCTGGGTTTTTTAGCAATATCCATTTTGCGCTCATTTGTTCACGGAGTTTTCCTTGTGATTAACGTTATTTTGGCAACGCCACAGTCCCTCCTCAGAAACTTTCAACTCAACTATTTGATCCTGCGTGCCGTGGATTGCGTGACCAAAGGGCACTTTGTCATTGGATATGGGAGAAGCCTTGGGGTGCTTGTTTACAACTCTGACACATGCCGCTGGCTCTTGGAAAAGAAATCGACATAATTTAGAAATGAAATCGCATGTGGGGATGAATCTACATCGACGTTCTAAAACGATTAATTGTGCAGGCCTGGTTTGTATATTGTCCATGTGGTTTAACTCCTCTATTCTGAGGCAGTGTTTGGTTTGTCCATTCTGGGCTACCGTAGAAACAAAGCTGACTCTCTGGAAGAGGATCCGCTTCCTGTGTAGATATAAAAGAGTCATGATAAGGAGATGAGAATACAAGAACTTTAACTTTTAGATGATTCAGTACTAATGAAATATACTA
This sequence comes from Acanthurus tractus, assembly GCA_029783725.1. Classification (NCBI taxonomy): domain Eukaryota; kingdom Metazoa; phylum Chordata; class Actinopteri; order Acanthuriformes; family Acanthuridae; genus Acanthurus; species Acanthurus tractus. Next base: position 6,889,892 of record JAQNCA010000015.1, read on the forward strand.
ATATTATGTATCATTGCTGCCATATTCTACAAATAAACCCCAAATCCCTCACAGTTGGTCTTTAAGACATGAATCACACCGTTTATATTCTTTTGATTTGAAAGCTGCTAAATCAAATGATAAATTTTTATGTTTTATTGTCTTACCAAGCATTCGGTGTGTATGGATGCTTCACAAATGTGCTAATTAACAGTTTTTATGTTCTTTAAAACTCAATTATAGTTGCTCATAAACCATTTATTGAATATTAATACATTACCTGATAAAGCCAAAGAGCAAAAACTTAAAAATTAAACATTATAATTTTCTTAATTTCAGACAGGAATGATTTTGCGAGGCTGCCTATTATGTTCAGTAATAACAAAGTTTTTAAGACTGTAGATTTCTTAAAATCTGTATATGGCAGCTACAGTCTAGTTCAGATTATGAGCAGATTGAGGTTATGGCAAGTAAACTGTGGGAAAGCTTATGGTTAAGATAGAGAACACACAGCCTCGTGTATTGACACCAAACATTGAGCCAAAGTGTGCAATGTGGATGTAAGAGGAACATACTAATATAGCTATATATTAAGGCAAATATTATAACAACTTTCACAGCCGAAAGTGGATTCAACAGTTTTTTTTTTAATTGGTTCAGAGCCCCTTCTTAGAAGTGCAGTATCTGTGCGAATGAGCAAACATTGTCAATCATCAGTCCGTCTCTGCTTAACGAACCCAGCTTCATTTCCAGGAGCAACAATGTCCATCCGGATTTGCTTTTGGCAGTAACATGCCTGTATTATGTCTGACTTATTTTTTTTGTCCTTTTTTTTTTTTTTACAGGATGTGCAAACCTTAAGCAAAACCTGCAATAATGGGTTCAGCTCATTGTAATTTCAAATTTAAAAAAAAAAACAAAAAACAGGGAATAATCATTGCTCTAATATATAAATGGTTCCTGCTGGGCACATTTCCTTCTTTCCCACAATAGGAGTCTGGCTGTGCAATCCAGGCTGCAAGTGTGTGCTTGTCTGTGTGTGTATCCTCATATTTGTACTGTACGTGTGTGTATGTGTGTGTGAAAGAAGTACCACAGAGATGCATTTCAGAATAGGTTGTTGCTAATCCCCCTTAAAAATGAACATTCCCCCACCAAGCGCCCATTTGAAAGAGAAAAGAAAACTACAGAAGGAAGAAAAGAAGGAAAAGACAATGAATTATGGATAAGTTTTAAGAGGGATATTGCTCCCTGGTCTCCTCACAGTTTTTCATTTCTTTCCCCTCCCCTCCCCTTGCCTCCCCCCTGCCTCTCTCTTTTTTCTCTGTGTCCTCTGCCTCCTCTTAAATCGATACGGGCTGACTGTCATGGGTCAGTGGCCTGTATGCATCAGGCTGGACTGCTACAGAAGAGCGCTGTGTCTCTCAGGGCTCTCTGTAGATGTGATAACTCGTTCTTATCTCAAACCTCTCTTTAAGGGACACCAGCTTTCAATTTAACTCTAATATCCACCTCAGATTGACTTGGGATGACACAAAGGAATAGAATATATATATAAATATATATATATATGATCACCATTTATCCAGGAAGAAAGTGAG
>JAQNCA010000015.1:6903024-6913245 GCA_029783725.1 Acanthurus tractus
TAAAAATAATACTTGTAGGCTACATGCAACTAGAGGTCTAACTCTTCCAAAACCTACACCGTTGATGCCACAAGGTATGCGTGTGCATGTGGTTTGACCATAGTATCATATGATACAGTTTTCTAAATGTGATGACAGTCTTAACGATTACAAGGTTGATAGTTTATTTTGGATGTTTAACAGCCTTTTAAAGAGTGATTGCTAAGATTTTACTGTTTTTTTTTAAAGAGAATGAATCAAGTCCAGTTTTAATTGTATTGTACATGAGCAAGACTGTTGTCCAGTTAAAGTCATTTATTCACAAAATAGTAACCATCCACCTTCATTGAATTTATATTGAATAGTCCCAGGCAATTATCTTTTTCCTATTCTCCAATAAAACTAGTGTGCGTGTAATTTCAATTGAAAGCACATGAAAATGGAGAACATTCAAAAAACATGAAAAGCCTTTTTCACTGTGCCTTTTTTTTTCCTGCAGAACATCAGATGATATGGCTCAGTATGACTCAGGAACCAAAAGATCAAATGAGCAGCAGCGATCAGATTTCGATATTAGAGATCAGACTTGATAGACTCAGACAATGCCCATTAAAATGGCTGGAGGAGCCTCTCTGAAATGAGACCTGACATCTCTTTTCCACAGTCTGTCAGGAGTATTTGGTGGCTAATTTGAAGCTTACAAAATCTCCGGGTGTGTGTGAGAGCAAAAGAGAAAGAGAGTGAGCTCCAGTGGGAGGTTAATATAAGGGTGACCAAAAAGAGATGCTGTGGGCTGTTATCTGTACAGTCGGTGACAGAACAAGCAATCCATCGGCTGGATTTTCTCTTCAGCCAGGATCCGTCCGGTTACCGGCTAATGAGCTCTGCAAGTACATGTATTTACATTTAAAGTGGCTGTTGTGGGACTGTCCTTTGCCTCCGGTTGATTGGAGTGTCCTCAGCTTTGATTCGCCAGTAAATACTGACCTTCAGGCTTCTTTGGTTTCACCATAAGATGGTTTAATGTCAGCTTGTCAGTCAAAAAACCCGAAGCTGCAGCCTCCGTCGTGACGTCTGCGTGTGTTGATTCCAGGCTAATCTTTCGTAGTTTGAGTCATGATGTGTTGCGACCCCAGAGGGGTCCTCATTAGGACCAAAACGTTGTGTGACCTTTTAGCAGCTTCGCCTTCCCCCCACCACCTACGACCTCACCCAGCTGGGCCCAATTACCTCGCTCATTACCTCCCTCCTAAATAGCACCGGGGCCATGCAGGTACTGTAGCTATCTATGGAGAGGCAATATGTCTGACTAAATGCAGGGGTGGCAACGTGAAATGAAAGTGAGTTGAGACGTGCCAGTTGCAGACTTTTCTCCTCTCACTAATGGCAGAAGATTTCCTTTTTTTTTTTCTCCTCTTGTCTTGGTCTTTTATGTGACACTATAATATAAAGACTTTGAATGTATATTTGACCTTTCCAGCCCTTCCTTTCAACTATCCTTCAGAAAAACCCTGGCTGACACCTAAAATATAAGATGTCCCCCTTTTTTTTTTTGGCTGCCATGTTGATGAGATGATAGGATGATCAATGTTTGCAGGAGCCTTAATAACCAGAAAGAGAAAAGGGGAGAGAGGAAGAGCGAGGGAGATGGATGATTATCCCAAAAGTAGCGTGCTTAATTAGATGGAATGCTGCATACATTGTGGACTGAGTGGAATCATTGGGATAGATTAAAATACTAATTAAACAGGCCCTTGCTGAATTTGGAGTGTGAGGTGGGGTTCAGCTCTTCAGGGTCATTTGCATAGCCTTCATCTGGGGAAATGGGATTTAAAGGACCTGCTCTCTTTCTCTTACTCTCTTCAACTCTCACTTTTTTTTTCCTTTTCCTTTCCCCCCCACCCATTACCAATCACATTCACATGCTAACAAACTCAATTAAAATTATGCTCCATTTTTTCGTTTCACTCTATAATTTGGCATAATCTATTAAGGCCCCTTTGATTTTGTTTTTCAATATAAATGTCTCCATCAAAGTGAGGAAGGGGAGTTAAGCACAGGAGGGGGAAAAAAAAGTCGGCGAAATGTGTGATCTTGAACGATGGATATTTAACATTGCCTCACTGTGGTTTGATTTGCATGAGAATATCTTTCGCGAACAAAGCTTTGGAAATAGCATGCCATATTTGATTAGATCAATAGATCTGAGGATCAAACTCGGGTGGTGTATTAATTACTGCAAGAACAAAGGCAGGAGCTCGAGTTATTGTGTGCAGTGAACCTACAAGCACTTCATCTGCTTTCTGGCAATCTTGACTTGGTCTGACTCAAAGTGTGTGAGGATAATGGCTGATTTTTTTATTGGTAAACTTTTGTTTTTTAATGTTGTATTATAATAATGCTAGTGCCTTTGCTGAGTCTATTTCATTCCCATTAAATTTTGTACAGAATTTCATGATCCCCAGAGGACAAAGCCCATTGACTTTGATGATATCCTGACTTTTGCTCTGCTGACACCATGATGTTTTTGTCTGAATATCTCAGCACTCGCTGGATGAATTGCTATGAAATTTAGAACAGACATTCATGACCCTCTTAGGATAAATTGAAATTACTTTTGTGAGCCGTGACTCTTTCATCCAGCAGCATTATCAGGTCACAATTTTAATTTGTCTTGTTCAAGTAGCTGCAAAACAGACGACATTCCCATTTGTTTTAGTGCTAATTAGCGAATGTTAGCATGCTGACACACCACACTAAAATAGCCAAAATTATACCTGCTTTAGCTTTGTTTTTATTTCTGCACACAAATGGCAGTGGTACAGTTAGGTTTTATAGCTACCTCACAAATCCTCAAGGAATATAATTATGTTAGAGCTTCAGTAGTTAAAGAAATGACATGTGGGAACTACAAGAAGGTCAACATGGACATTCAGCACCTCCTCACCTCCGCTGCAAACCCTCTGCTTACTACAACCCCTGCTTGCTCTTAATTAAATAAAATTCACAATAGTCCCAAATTCAGTCACTTGTATCAAAAAATAAATGAAAGAATGTAAATAAAGTTACTAAGGGGACGCAAGACAACCTGATAGTGTATAAAGCTGAACGATATATCAAACCTAGTCCTGCTAGAGCTGTGTCGACAATAAATTTTGTATTAAAAAAAACATTAGCACTATCATGATTTAACGTGATAGTATTAGCTTTTAGAGCTGCTAACACGGCTGTACACCATTACTTGTTTTAGGCCTCTTCTGGACATCATATCATACCTCCATGCGTCTGTTGAAGACCCGCTTCCTGTCCTCCCCTCAAGATTGTTTTGCTCTTGATGATGATTTTATGTGAATGTGTTTGTGTGTGTTTGTGTGTGTGTCGGGGGCGGTCATTTTTTATGACCACTTTGACATCTGACTCATGCTGTTACATCCATTGCATCATTCTCAGTTTCCACTTGTTCTGCCTCGGGAACCGAAAAATCTGCTACTTTGTCATCCACTGCTCATACTCAACACCTCCTCTGCTTTTGTCTCCCGTGCAGTCCAACAGAAGCAGCAGCTGGAGAAGGAGACGGGCCTGAAGATAGTGGAGGCCGGAGTCAGTGATGTAAGTTGTACTCTCTAAAAATATCTGTAGTGTGTAAGGAGGTAGAGAGAAAGAGAAAGCAATAGTGGATATGCATGTGTTTGTGTCTTTTATTTTGCGTTTTTGCCGCATGGGACAGGAAAAACTCTGTGATTCCAACTTGTCTTGGCATTCGTTTCACACCTGCAGCATCATTTGTGCAGCCAAACACTAATCTGCAACAGCAATGAATTCCAAACACACGCATCCTTTTCAGTGTGCCGCTATGATTACCGCCCCCCATATTCATTTCCTTTAGGTCCCTGAGAGCTGTTGTCACCATGGCAAATAAACCACAACAAGACAAAAGCCTTATGCATTTTGTGAAACTTAAAGTAAGTGTTGATCATCACCGCAGGGCAACAATAACCAGATTACCTTGAGTGTTGTCACTTTGTCGGGGGGCCCTGATGCTCCTGTGACATATTCATTGGGAAAAAATTAAGAGGAGAGCAGGAGGACACTCAGGATGATGCAGATGAAAGGAGAGTAAATGTGTATTCATTCAACACTGATAAATATTCATATGTATCAGCGGTAAGGATCTAATCAAGCACCCATTGATGCATCATAGCCCTCCATGCTTGCCTGGTAAATGAGTTTCTCTATGGAAATGAGACAGACAGTCTTAGACCCCTGAGCTGCCCTGATCATGAGGCATGCTGGGAGCTAAATGGATGTGGCCTGTGCATCGCAGGACAGTTGCCAATGGCAACAACCGTCACACACTGTATAGACAAGATCATTTTCCTGTGCTCGTCCCCTCTATGCTGTCTCCCTTTTGGTGTCACTGCCTTTATTCACCCATCTGCCTCCTACTTATGTCTTTTTTAGTACCACATTTTCTCTCATCTTATTTCACATTGTGTCTTCATCACGTTCTTCTCAATTATCTCTGATTCGCCTTTTTTTCCTTTTCTTCTTCACTGTGACTTTTGTCCTGTTCTTTGTCTGCCTCTCCTCGCCTCCGTTTCGTTCTTTTATTCCCACTCAGACTGATTCCTGCGCTTAGCCAGCACTGGTACAGGGCTGTGTTTGTCATATTGGGCCTATTTGTAGATAATTAGCTGCAATAATAGCCTCTCTGCAGGAGCCAGGGTGAGGGAGGGATGGATGGGAAGAGGGAGGGAGGAAAGGAAAAATCTGTCTTCCACCTCATGGGGAGAAAGTCTGTGCCAGACTGTGTTTGTAGAAATGCATGTTAAGAAAGCGCGGCATTTACTGTACTACAAATAAAGAGCTGGCAAAGTAAAAACCCTGAAAACTCACTCAGAGGGCGTTTTATTAGCAACAGCTCTAATGTGGATGTGTTGATCTCACCAGTTTGTAGCGAAGAAGTGAAGAGTTGGGCAAAATAGTAGCTTTTGACGGGAGAGCTTGTGGAGTGGGCTCTTCAAATACATTAGTTTAAAAGGTGTTAAAACCAAAAGCCCGCTTTCAGTAAATTTGCAGTAAATTGACCACAGTTACGAGTGAATGCATGCTAGGGGTTGCAGAATAGGTCTCCTGAAGCCTGCTTCTTAGTGGAAAAAAATAGAAATATGCTGGGTGAAATTGCTCTGTGGATCTATAAGAGGGATAAAGCGGGAAATTAAGCAAAGCACAGTAGTAAGCTTTCCACAGACAGTATTCTTTCCTTCCCCGGTAAGCTTGTATAAAACCATCAATGTGGTTGGTATCATTAAGTCTTATCACTGACAACTCCCCCCCTCCTCCGTTTTTATTGAAGAGGTGACAAATGACAAAACAGCTTAGGAAGATGTCCAGATAGAGCGAACGTCAATAGCGGTAGATGCGGACGAGGATAAGCAAATGTCAAAGTGGGGGGAAGGAGACATCAATCAATAGGCCGAGCAATATCTACTCCTTTATAGATCTCGGGGAAGTCTGCTTCCTAAAGAAAAAAAGAACAATATAAAAATGACTACTTTGTTGTTGTTGTTTTTTAAAATAATGTATGTATGTGTGGGGCATAAGCACTGTATTTTTTTTGAGTTTGGTTCTTATTAACAGCTGTTTCCCAAGAGGGAGCTGAAGTCCCGAAAGGCAAACGCAGGTCCTCTCACAGCAATTCATGAGTCCTGTAAATGTGTGAAAAACTGGGAGGGGAAAAAAAAAAAACCAAGTGAAGTGGAAAGAAATTCACGGTTGATGTGGCCTCTTTGTTGCTGCAGCAGCAACCGGCTCCACTGTCAGTATTCAAACTGCACTGAACCACACATATAAATACATATATCCATGCTATTATCAGACGCTTAATACTAATCCCTCGCCACCGCTTGCCCCTGCCTACTCGCATCTACTTCCGTGCAGGAGGGGGTCGGTGAGTCAACGGGCACCAGGCGAAAAGGGTTGCTTTCGCTGGCAGCCATAGACGCAGCATGGCTGGTACCGGTGGGGAGCGTGGAGAGGAGAAGCGAGGGAATAAAGAAGAGTTTCAGTGAGATATTTTCTGAAGGGAAGAGGCATGTTCGTCAGATGTTTCTTTAAAGCGAAGGCTATTGTTAGTCACAAAAAGACACAGAATTTTGCTACAATCCTCTGACAGCAGTTATACTGTGTGTGTGTCTAAAAGATAGAAATATAACAATTCAGATGCTTGGAAAAAGTAGCTTTCAGTGTACTGAAAAAGAGTTAATGACCTTTAAATCTTACTTGATGCTTGTGAGGAGATTTTAAATCTCTACAAATATTTTCTGAGGTTAAATATTTCCCTGCTTAATATTGCCCTTATCAAGGTCTTAATGACCAAAGGCTTTGTCTGCCAATAAAGATTCACACTGATAAGAGTGTGCAGAAGCTTTTCTCTTGATTAAGAATTACTTTTTTTTAATAGAAAGTATAAAACAGCTCTTAAAGTCGAGATGATGAACCTCTTCCCAGACAAAAGCTGAGAAAATAGTACCTCATATAATGCAAGCTCCTAATAAACATTTTCTTCAATAGAATAAAATATTTACCAATGTACCTGCTTCATTCAAAATGCTTTGAAACAGTCATAATGATGCCTAACGACCTATAAAACATTTTAAACCACAGATCTGAAAAGTAGTGACAGTCATGTTTTCCAAGATTTCCGTTTTCTTCATGCCGATATTTCCCAATACACTGTGACATGGATCTCCACAGTCTGCATTAGATGGTCCCCATGTGATTAAGTTGGTAGTTAAATTGAGATTCATTGACATTTAGACAGCAGTCTCATGTTCGAGATAACTCCGGCATACTACTCATGTGAAGAGGCGCTTATTATGCAAAGAATTCCCTGAGCTGCATGTCAGCTGATTATTCAACCATTAAATGTAAATCATATATGGCAGGCAGGGAGTCTGTGTTCTGTGCATGTGTGCACTGTTTGTGTGCACAAATGTACAGTCAATGTGCACAGGAATATGTGTCTGTGTGGCTACAGAGTCTGTCCTGAATGCATACTGTTACTGGTAATTTTAAGGCTTACTGTAACAGTGCAGTTTTCATGTGTTTGCATGTTCATGACTTGTATGTGAACATAAATCTCTCGTCTTTTATTTAATATCTAGGCTAGCTATATATTGGAAGTATTCGGTATGATCCTGTCATGTGTCAGTCTAGAGGAGCCGTCTCATGATGGTCGAAAGCTCATATAATATATTTCTAATCAAAAAACTAAGTGCAGAGGCACAGAGGCAAAACTCCTCTCAGGGAAAAGGTCACATGTAATGATGACCCTTCCCGATGGATTTGAAGGCTTTCTTTCCAATATCCTGTGCCATAATTAATGCGCAGACACATCTATTTGAAAATGTTGTGGCTTCAAAAAAAAAAGGCAAAAAAAGGAAAAATAGCCTGAGGCATCAGATTTCAGTATAATTGAAGATATTTTCAAAATTTTTTCAATCAAATAAGGCAAATGCATTAAGGTATCACACCGCATTTTAACTTGGCGAAAGCAAACACATGTACTGTAGTGGTTTTTATAAATTACTGTATTTCCTCAGATAGTGACCAGGACATTTGTTTGCATGAACTACCGAGGGCCTTTCTATGTGGCAAGCTTTCATTCATATTTCCTTTGTTTGATAAGTATATTGAAGCCTCTTATTCTCCCGCTCTTGTCCTTTTTTCCTCCTGATAACGTTTTGTAAATGCATTTTGCTGTAAACACAACAAAACATAGTTTGTTTTGGACATTACCACACATACAGCCGCAGTAAGTGAAATGCCATTTGAAATGCAACGTTAGAGATCTTCAACAATAAAGTGTTGAAACAACATGTTTACATTGTTGAATTCATTGAATAAAAGTGATGGAAATGTACAGTTTGCTTACCTGTTGTGAAAACCTTATAACAGGGATGCTGTTATATGGGTTTTTATTCGGAGCTGGCCTTGATTTGTTTTACCATTTTGTTTCGACCAGATACCAGGCCATTATTTAAGACCAGGCTTTTATTATAAGACATACAGGACTTACTTATAATCCTCTAGAAACCATCTCCATGAGGAGTTTGTAAGATTGAGGTTTGTTAGGTTAAAAATTGCAATGGCTCTTCCTTCTCTTAAGGCATGATTCTCAAATTGTCAATTTGTCAGTTTGTTACTTGGTCTATCACTTTGTCCAAATATCTCAACATATACTGAATAAGCTGGCATGAAATTAGGAGGAGGATGTATCCTTACAACTTCAGTGAAACCTAACCTTTTTTATGGCTTTAATTTAGTTTATGATTAAACACTTGCAAAACTAATCATCACAGACCCATCATTTTCAGCTGTGCATTGCACTAATTAGCAAATGTTTGCATGCTAACATGTGATACTGACATGGTGAACATGATAAACATTACACCTGCTGAATATATTTACCAACGTCAATTTGAGCATGCCAGCATGCACATTAAATGTTGGCCTTAGTGTTTGACTTTGCCTTTCTCACACGCGCATTTAAAAAACGTACCTTCGATTGACAGTCCCTTCACTTTGTCATCTTGTGTCATTTTTATGTAAAGATACAATACAGTTGAAAGTTGTGCAACAAAAACTAAATTTGTACAGTCGTCTTAATGCTCTCAAAAGGATCCAATAACTTCTGCTTCAGGGATGATCACTTCGAATTTGCATTTTGTTTTGCTGGAACACTTTTTCACATGAATATTTATTTCCACATTATGCGCATGGTTATCAGGCAATATCAGTGCATTTTGCTTTTCCTTTAATCTAACAAAGCCTGAATATTGTAGCATCTACCACTTAACAACAAGTACTGTGTGCATCCATCAGCGAATGCAATTCCTCCAGGCGGATGGGACAAATTATTTCAGAAGGGACTTCAAAGGAAAAACCACATTGACCAGAGAGAGGAGACAGACACACAGGCTGAAATAAATAAATAACTGTGATAAGAGTTGTACAAATTGATCTTGTAACGGCATGGGTATATACTTTACTTCAAAAACATATTTCCCCATGTTGGTTTTTCAAGCTGCTTTTTTTTTAAAAGATTCACAAGTAGAGAAAAATATATTTTTATGTTAATATTGCGATTTCTTCTCCTCATTTAAGTGTGGATGTAGCTCCTCAGAGGAAATGACAGGGGTGTGGTTGCACTAGAGGGTATACTTTCTACCCATCCTGGTCCCGTATAGGGTTCATACTATATGTTAGTATTTGTATCAGCCAATCAAGTCCTCAATGGCCCTCAAAAGCCTTTTTTTCACACTGACAACCTATCCAATCCCCTTCAGACACTGTAATAAACCCAAACAATGAAAAAATTGCCGCCTATAAAAATTTCAACAGTGAAGGAAGGCCAATCTGGCTGTTTTAAAAGTGGCTAAAATGCCATTACTGTGGCAGATCTGGATGTGAAATGTCATATTGGAGCAGCCCCACTGTGCCTGCAGCCCTGAGTAACACTGCCTCTGTGGAGACTCCAGCTGCCTCCCACTGATGAAAGACCGTCCAGCAGCTCCGTTTCTCAGCAACCTTTTACCATCACCTGACCTTTGGACTGCAGAAATGCCTTTGATACCATGCCATGCAGTTTGGTATTTGCCTTTCTATATATCATTACGTGTGCTTTCCCCCGGGTAAGGGTGGACTTGTCTGTTTTTAATGAGTGTCAGAATGTAAAGTGTTTACTCTCCTACCTTTTGCTTCTTTTATGTTTCGCTGCCTTTGTTAAAGTGAGGAACAGTCACTGTGTATATTTGACAGTGGTTTTTTTTATTCCGCTTGTTGAAGGGCAATTCCTCCTCCTTTTGTGGAGAATTAAATAAGATATTTTTTTTCCCAGCGTATTCATCTCTTTCTGGAAATAAAAGCTCAAGGCCAAGGTGGCCTTGGAGGTGTTATGGAGATTTAGATAAAATTAAAGCAAAATCCGCTAATGAAAACTCATACACTGTTATAAATCATCAATCTGTGATGTTCAGTGCCTTCAGACATTCATTCCCTCTTCAGTCCCTGATTCCTGCATTTTCACAATAACTCAGGGTAGTTCAGTGGTTAATGTTGTTGCTTTAAACCTAGAAGATCTTGTGTATCAGGCTCTCTTTCTTTATTCTGCAGGGCTGCCACTTACAATTATTTCCATGGCAGTCATTTTTGTAATTAATTGCTTAAGTGTTTTGTCTG
>JAQNCA010000015.1:6913345-6933458 GCA_029783725.1 Acanthurus tractus
ATCTTGCCACTTACAATTATTTCCATGGCAGTCATTTTTGCAATTAATTGCTTAAGTGTTTTGTCTGAAAATATCAGGAAAAAAAGGAAAATGCTGTAATAAAACCTGAAAATAAAGTATACAAATAGTTTGTTTTGCTCAACCAACAGTCCAAAATGAATCATGACAGTTTATTGTCACTTATGATAAAAAAGCATCAAATCTTCACATTTTAAAGGCTGGAATCAGCATTTGTAGCGTTTTAGCTTGAAAAATTTGCAAAAATGATTAGTCTGTTGTCAAATTGATTAAAAATAAATTGAATTGCCTGTTCTTGTTGTGTCCCCTGGAAAGTGGACAACAATGTCTGCAATCGGTTTACATGCGAAACATGTTAGTCATTAAATAAAACCAAAGCCTGGATCCTAAAAATGCAGAACCTGTAAGCTGTAAATATGTAAAATTAGAAGTGTATGTTACTGTCGTTTTGTAAGTAGTAAGAGTCTTTCAGCTACACCTTTTTTATCAGAACTGAGGGCACCAAGTGTAAATTAAAGGTCATTTTGAGCAATTTCACTGAAAGAGCTTATTAAATTGAAGTATGGAAAAATAGGTTGACAATTGCTGTTATTAGTCCACATAAGAAAATAGATCTATTGTATTTTTAATTGTACTTGCATTTATGTCACAATTGTATACTTTGATATTCTTTTAAAACCTCAAAACCAGTGAGTCATAACATGAATTCAAAGACTCTTGGTGACTCTACATTTAGTTGGTGTAGGTCGAGACAGCAACACTTTGAGTAAAAACATAGTAGCAGCAAGAGATGAGAGATGTTTTGCAGCATTCTGTCTCGGACAACATGTCCCGTTCGGTGGCTGCTTTGCATTTTGGACAGTTGAGGCTACTGTCAGTGAACGAATTTTAAATTCTGCCTCCTCTACAGCAGATTTCTCCCTTTATGTTTGTTAAATGTCAGTCGAAAATGGTGTGTCTAGAGAGAGGGGCCCCTGAGCTTTGACTCTGACATGCTGACACCAAAATCTGATGTTTACTGTTGATGGTTTGAGAAAAGATCTGTTGTTTCTGTTTCAGTCATAGCAGCTCTGCAATGGATTCACCACATCCTGTCATCTACTGTTGAACAGTTATCTACACGTTGAAAAAGAGTATATACACACACATACAGAGCATTTGTTGGATTGAACTGGCATAAAAGTTTTCTTTTAAAATTGATCTGCTGAAGATGATTTTTCCTCCAAAGTTTAAATGTTGGATGTTTCCCCGACTTTCAAAGCAGACTTAATAGCTCCAATGACATCCTTGTTGGTGCAGGTTGACCTGCTTGGTATATTTTAAGAAGCAATAATGACACTCTTAAATGCAGCCAGAGACTCACTGGACAACCCGCTGCTTCCCCTCCACTGTAAATTCCCTACATGATGATCATTGAACTCAACTGCCCCCAGTGTACGACAGATTATGATTTATATGCTGCTGTAAAATTCTTGAAGTACATGATAGACTGTTAATGGAGCTGACTGCAGCTTTAGGAATGACACTAACAACTGAATAATGAAAAATAAAGCTGATAGGTTGATGAAAATATATGAGTGAGGGTCCAAACTTAAACTTCTGTTGGACCTCTTGTACTAAAGATACATACCAAAATAATGGTGATCCATACATGCACACGTTAAAGCTATCATAAATTATAAGGGTTGCAGATATGTCTCTATAATTTCTATCATACTTTATAGTATTGCAGACCTTTCTAGACAAACAACTTAAGCTATGTCCCACCCCACTAAATTTCCCTAATTCTTTCAGATTTTTTCGAACAACTAGATCCTAGAGTTTCTATTTCTTGTTTCAGTTTCTCTGTTTTTACAGACAGTTTGGATGAAGCTGGTGGCTATTTATTAATGTTTCTGGCTGACTAGATTTTAAATTAGAGTCTTGTAGGCTCATAAATGTGCACTTCAGGGCTACATAGCATGCTAGCAGACTGAGGCTACGGCTACATGTCCCAGACAAAATGTTAGCATCCTTACTATATGATGTATGTAGAAGACATGTTAAAGCTAAAAAGGAAAGGTTCTTAAATTGAGTTTGTTGAAGTTGTTGGTGTGATTGCTTTCTAAAAGCCTCTTAAAAGCAACACAGGGTTGCTAATGTAACCTACACCGATATAGTCCAAGTTTTGCTAATAGTTACCTGAGTTAGCTAAGTTTCTGAACCTATAGGATCCTAAAATATCCCTGTTTTTCCTCCAAATTGACCAGTAATCTGTCTCCCTTTTAAATAATTAGGTAACATTTATCTGTAGTTATAACATCAACCTGCACTTTTGTAAGCGATGCCACACTTGCTTAAGCAAAAGCTCTGGCTGTTCATGGTAATTTGTCAACTGGTGTCTGGCAGCAGCAGCAATGATGGTTGAGGACTGGGTGCCTGGGGGAGGCTGAGGGTAGGAGGTGGAGGGGCCTGTGGTGTCCACAGCTGGATGCCATGGCAGAGGTTTTAAATGTCAGTGTTGAAGGGGGATGTGGCTGCCATTTGGCCTGACAAGCTGCATGCCAAGGGACTGGCAGTGGGATGCAGGGGCAGGGTGCTCCCGGTCCCAGTCACAGAGCTCTCACCTTCTGCCATTTATCATGCAGCTACTTGCCTAGCCAATCTGGCACCTTAGCATTGACAGCAGCAGGAAAAAAATGTTGCTGCAGGCTAAGCAATGGCCCATGGTAATCTTTTTAACATCACAACAAAATTAGGGCAGTCATATTTGTTTGAATACCAGATTCAGTCCAGAGTATCTTATGGATATGTTGCTGGAAATGCTGTAATGTTTTGAGGAAGTTTTTGGTTGATCAGGGTTGAGATGTGAGAAGATTTTGGCTGCCAAAATCAACAGTGCATTTCCAAAAAATAGACAATCTTGTGAATGTGCAGGGCAAAAGTTGTAATGTAGTGATACCAAAAGTAATTCTAGGCACTAAAAAGTCCTGATGTATAAATTAGTCATAGCTGTCTTTTTAGCAAACACAACATTTTGAGTTTGTGGTTGAAGTGAGGCAGTAGATTAATTATTGCTCAGTGAGCGCACAATACGGAAACCACTTTGCTCTCAGTAAATTAAATGTAATCAACTGTCATATCATCTTTTATTGACTTTAATTGACTGTAATTGTGAGTCCTGCTGCAACTGCTAGTTACTTTCTGCATGGCAAGGTCAACTAAATTGCTTGATGAGCTGTTATGGTCTCTTATATGATGACCTTGACTTGGACGGGTGTAAAAATATCTTCCATCTGTGGTGATAAAGCATGAAATGAAACTAGACCACTCTGCTTCTAAGTGGCTTTACAACATCCACTGGTTGTGTTCACTGTTTAAATACCGTACTGTAATGCCTGGCAATATTTAGACATGGCAATATATATTTAATTGACAAATATTCCATACATTAACCTTGTTAAACAACACATATCTAAAAGATTTCAAATGAAACAGCTACCTCCCCATCAAATGTCCCTGAAGTTTTCTTCTCAAAAATGTGTTTTTTATGTAAATTAGTGTATTTTTATGTATTATAATAGGTACTTATTTCTCTGTTTATTTCAGTAATAAGAAAACCATATCTTCAAACTTCACATTTCATGAGCTTGGAAAAACAGCCTTGTTATCAGCTTTGTGACATTGCTTTGCATTTAAATGGTTTATTTAGCTAAAAAATATTGAAATATTTTCTTCTCAATCCTTTAGTTTTTCTAAAAAAGAATTAAAATAACTACATCTGGAGAAACATGTTCTTTTCTCAAGCAACAATATATTACACTAAATCAAAACTATGCCAGGTTTCCTTTTACCTGGATCTGCACCTGCTATTTAATTAAGTCAAATAACCATTAATCTGACAGCATTCAATAACTGAAACTAATTAGGCCCTTTAGCCATGAGCTGCAGATTTTCCTTTAATGTGTTTGCAGTAATAAATGTTGTCTTTCATCCTAATATATGATGTAATCATTGCACACATGGCGTGCACAAGAAGGTAAAAGGCAGTGGCAAAGACCAGACGTTGACAGTGTGCTGTGAACTGGAGAAGCTTCCTGCTGTGATGGGATTCTTGCTTTACATATCACAGTCATGTCCACGTGTACATCGCTGCCAACATGCCTATTTACATGCGCAAACCTGCTCATCATTTCCAGCGTAAGCGGTAAATGCACAGATGCAGCTAACACCTGATGCAGTGCAGGTGGATATCTGTATAAAAATAGGATTTTCTGCTCATAAACAGAAGCTGCTAGAGGCGCACCGAGCTTGAATAATGCACACTTTAAGCCATGAAAACCAACGCACAGTGTTATGTATGTAGCTTACAAACATATTCCACAACAGAATGTCATAAAATAATGATACAGTCAGTGAAAAACACTGTATCTTGCTTTGCTTTGTCTTGTAATTGTGTCCTATAGTCTCATCTTAACTCTAAGTGCAGTTTAGCTAGAACACAGAGGAATGAATAAACAAACTGAACGTCTCCCACTCCATATAATTACGATGAACATAAAATGTCATTTTCCATAGCTTCATCCACAGCAAGAAATAATATTTTATTGTTAAAAACCACAAAAGAAAAAAGGATCTTGGCAATCCAGGTCCATGAACACAAGACTTCATATGTTAGTAACTGTTCATTACATTATTCACTTGAAGGAGGAAAAAAAAAAGACATCATCACAGCTTCACAAAACGCCATATAGTGTAATTATGTTTGTGGGTGAAAATAGGCTAGATTGATTATATGCATTTGCAATAATAAGCTGTAGATGTATTATTATGTTACAGAGCCATCAAAATCTTGACATAAATCATAATTAATTTTGCCTTCAGAATTTCTGATCAGCCATTCTTTGCATTGTTGTCAGAGGTTGGGGTGTGAATCAATGGGAGATGTGAGCGGCAAACAGGCGGCTGATACCGTAGTACAGCTGTGGCAGCAGTCTCATTAGGGATTCACAGGGGTTTCTTTCGACGAGCAGCGCTGCTCGGTTTGGCTCGAGGGCAGACTACTCTTATAAATCTGCTGGAGCCGTGAGACAGACAGACAGACAGAGGGACACGCAGGCAGGCTGCGGCGCTGGGCGGGCAGAGTGTCAGCTTCGTTCGTGCAGAGGATTGTTTTGCAGACTGAGACCCCTGACTCTCCCCCAGCTGATTGGTGTGGCTTCATTAGCATGGGCTGCAGCTCCTCCGATTTGCAGTAATTAAAGGGAGAAATCAGAGCGCTTGCCTCCAGTCCAGACACAGCCAGTGCCTGTCAAGTAAGATCGCCGTGGAACAGATCTAGCGTTCCTGGCCGCCTGCCACTCCACGATTCACCCCCCCTTTTCATCCCTATAGTAAGAGTAAGTCTGGAGGAGAGGTATGGGGTGTTGGCGTCTGTGCCAAGTTACCCCCTAAGTTACCCCCGGGGTTACACAGGCACACACGCCTCTCCCCTTGGGCGCACGCTGGGCCGGTGTTGTCATGGTGATAATAGGGGAAAATGTTTAATGAAGACACTGATGAGAATTTATGAGACTGTGGCTTCGAGCATTTACAGGGATACGACCCTTACCCTATCACGCACTGCCTCCTGTGGTTCTACATCTATATCTTCACTTACACAAGCTGTAGCTGATCATTGGGGCGTATGCTCGGGCAGGCGGCCTCAATATGCAGCAAGTCCAGCGACACACAGGTACAGCTGGAGACATGTGGCTTAGGTGGTCCAATAAAGATAATCCAGTTTGAGCAGAAATACATATTGTTTTCATTTACTCTAAACTCGAAGAATCAGTATCTAGTAATCCTGAAAATGGTTCCCATGAGATAATTTAAATACAAATTGTATTCTGGTGGCCAGACACAATTGAATATGGTGTTTTTATTTAGGCAAAACAGCAGATATTTGACAATAAAAAGCATTGATTTGACCTATGGAGCCATTAGAACTGTTTCATTTTTCCAAAAAGCTCTTGAAGCTTCTTGTTTTCTGTTGTTTTGAGTAGCTTCAGGTTGCATCTTGCAAGCTCCCTTATCGGCCATGGACACTACTGAAATGATGGGGATGTCATGGACTGTTCTGGCATTTTCTGAAGACGCCATGTCCATCAACAGTTTAACAGTTACTTAGAAATAGCTTTATTTAATTTTGAGCACAAATGTTGACCTGAGTGTGGACACAAACAGTCCTTTGAGCATTACCTTTGCAAGAACCAAGCTTGAGAGCCACAGATGCACACCTTTTAATAAAGTATAAGGTGCCCAAGAAGTTTCCGACAGTTCAAGATATTTTCTACCTTTAATTCAGCCTGAACTAAAGGTGTACTTTATGGATTGGGCAGCACAACATTTTTTTCAAGATGGTCAGCATGTCAGATCAAGTGGTCACGGTTCCTGCCATGGCTTGATCCAGACTTGTCAGACTTAACATTACTTGCAGTTTTCATGACCTGAGTAGGCAGAATGAACCATAGACTGCCTTCAGAGACCAGAAATTTTTGCAGCCATGGAGTCAGAAACATCATCACACATGTTGCAGATATTATAAATATGAGCAGAGGATGGCAAAAGAATTTTAATATGGCTACAATTGGTTCTCCTCAATTATCAATGTACTACAAAGGACAAAAAAACAAATCATCTTCTCCAGTTGTCATTTTAGATCCTGACAAAAAAAAAATCCTGACATCCAATATCTCTTGAACTGAGCCATTATCAGGCAAATATTCTGTAGATGTATTACTAAATTCAGTCCAGGTAGCACACTGATTTGGCTGCCTAGGGTGGAGGGTACTGGAAAAAGCACTCATCCAACACAATAAAGACCTAAGTTCATCCTCCAGCACCAGCACTTCTGTATTTTCTTTTCTTTCTTTCTTTTTTTGAGATTGTGGTGGAACTCTTTGGAGTATCAAATTTAGCACCACTGAGAAATACTGTGTTTTAGGGGCTTTGAGATGGTATGTGGACCCAGGTGTGGAGAGGACACATCCTACTGAACCCCTGAAGTTATTCTGCGCTCTCCTCTGAACACTTCTTTGTCCCTTTACTGTCAGTCTCAGTATCAGAGTCTCCCAGCCCACTAAGTCTCTTGTGACTGGGGTTTCAATTATGAATGCTACCTTTGACTACCTCTGTTATTCCGCGGCAGCCCACGTATCCCTGCCTGCCACCACTCATGTGTGACTTGATGTATTGTCTCACTGTTTTTCCCCTTTTCAAAATTAATTGCAGTTTTATCTCTCTCCAAGATAAAAAAGCCTGCCGAGAACATAATAGTCTAAAAGTAGTGTGGATTCTATTCAAACGAAACAATTAAAACCTCTGTGTTTTCCTTGCTGTTTTTGACTGTGGAAGTGTTGGATGAGATTTTTAGTGGCGGTTCTTCTTTTATCTTTTCACTCAATAGAATGAAGTATACCCTTCAATTACCTTTTGGGATTGGGTTATGTTTTCGCAAATTCAGATCCCATTCTGTACCTGACCATTTTATTTGTTGTCTAATGACTTTTCACCCCCAGTATCGTAATTTTGCTCATCAAAAACTAATTACATCTCGAAAATAGTTCTTGTCACTCTGATTAATGCAAATCTGAACTTAATTTGGTCTTTTTCGAGACCACAGTGCAAATATCTTCACTGATACTGATTAGATTTTACTTTATTTTTTGGGTGTGAGCACCATTTGCTAACTTAATTTAATTAATTCTGGCTGGCAATTTAGCAAACATGAACATTATCCTTGCCAGACATATTGCTCTTGTCAACAAAGCTGCAGGTAGAAAGAATCATTACCGTCAACAAAAAGCATTGCAGAATTGAGGCTGCAACCTAAACAAACTAACTAATGAAAAGGTTAAAGTAAATCAACCCAACTTTCAAACATAGCTAACGGCTTGGTTATGGTCTAAAACTGACCACTCTCATATGAAAAGCTCCTCTGTGTGTTACAGAGCCCAAATTGATTAAAATACAAGTTTTTATCCAAGCGTTTTTTCATTAATTGTCTGCTAGCTTTCAAACTCTAAATGCAAAAACTAGCCACATCGGGCCTGTACAACTATCCTACTGGTGCATCCAGTATTTTGTATTTCCCTTTGTCAAAGCACATAATGGGTGCTTAAGTTTAGGGTTATGCTAACAGCTAGCCTGCAACACATTTGTCTATAGTCAAAGTGAAAACATGATCAAAGTTGCCTTTTTTTTTTTTTTTTTACTAAGATTTACTAGCGAAACACTACAATGCAAGAATAATGCTAGCTCATGATGCCATGTCTTCAATAGCTTCTGTTTTACAATGAAAAAGCCAAAGACAGCTTTTTAAACCAACTGATGGAGCTAATGTTAGCTTAACTGGCTAGCTAGCTACAGCCGAACTTTACAGACAGCTAACAATCTGAGAGGCTAAATTTCTGGTTTATGGTTATGGTTATGAAAAGCTAATTCGGTCGAGCTCTCCCAAAAATAACGAACCTCAATGTTTGAAAATTAACATTTTTTAAAAGGATTGGTATAAACTGCTTCTGTCCTGTTTGAAAATAAAGACAAGAGACTTAGCTAACAGTAAACTGATCAGAAAAGAGGCTTTGGCTCTGACCAATTCGCATAATCTGATGCAGATTAGTCCATAATTTGGCCTCTCCTTAGTTTAGCCTGTATATCATATATCATCAGTAACACTAAAGTGTGTACCACATGTTTGGTGATTAAAAGAGTGCCAAGTATGTATCACTTTGTTGTCATCCTCGTAGATTACAACAACATTTTCTTTCATTTTACTGATATGATTTGATTTTTTTTACTGCAGGCTATGACGCCACTACACTGTTTCTATTTGAAGTGCACAGTGTTGTGCATGTGTGTGGGTTTGCCTCTCTACTTTAAATATAGTCAAGATGACAGGCATAGCATTTACCTTGATGTTTACTGCTTTGAACTACTTGGCATGGGCAATGCCTGGGCTGGGATTCACATAAGAAATAGGCCTATTTGAACAAGCTCATCTGGGGAAAATACCAGAATGACATGGCTGACACACACACAGGCTTTGAATGGTTTCTCTCTGAGCAAGTGATGAGCATGAGACACAGCAATTCAAATGTTTCAAGTAAAACCCAGAAATGGGACCTTTTTGTGTCTTTGAACATCATCCATTAGGAAACATGGTGTTTCTCTCTCTCCCCCACTCTCACACATTCAACGAGACACAATGCATTTAAGACATTCACCTCACTGTCAAGTTTCTGCACCTTAAGTGATGTTTAAAAGGGAGTTTAGATATGAGAGCAAAGTGTCAGCTTTTCTATTTGATCCCAGCATAAGTGCAAAATCAAACTGCAGTGTATGAACTAACAATATACCAAAATGGCATCAGCGTACTGAGAATACAGATAGACAGACTTTCAAACCAAATTTTGGCTTTTGCCTATATGAGAGCTTCATTTCATTGTAAGTGTTAGAGATAAGCATGGAAATAAAACATTCAAAAAGAAGAGTGTAAAAACCCAGATTAGGTTAGATCTTTTCCTCTCACACACATCTTGTAATATAATTTCAGCAGTAACAGTAACAGCTGGTGGATCTGATAAAAAAAAGACCCAGAACACCCAAATGTGTTTTGTTTTGCATACATTTCTCTCTGCATTACAGTTCGAAGCTAATCCTCCAACACCTTCCCAAATGGAGCTGCAGTAACAGTCTTGCTCAGATATTATTATGAATAATTTATTGCACCCCATTTCAAAGAGCCGAGCAGAAATCCCAACTATTTTTGGTGTAACGGTTTCAAACGTTGTAAAGTCTGCAGGTACACATTGCAGCTGTTGGTTTCTTGTAGAGGGCTGTGGTGTACAGCAGTGTAAACGGCATTAGCCTCTCGCTGATATCATAATAGCATGATTGGTATGTGGACCACTGGCTCAGTGTGTTCTCGTCTGTTTGCTCAAATATATTACAATCTCTCTCTTCTCTGAGTCCATGCTAAGGTGTCCTTGCAGGTCTGCACACTCGGATACATGTATTGTGTGTGTTTGTTGCATTTGGATGTGTGTTTTGCCTGAAAGACCTCCTAGCACCTGTGCATATATATTCAGATTGCACACAAAGGGACTGGCATGTCAATATGTTCAAAATTGCCCAGCTGGTGGGTGCAAGCAAATATCTAAGCAATTTATTGTGTCTTCATCCCTTTACTCAACTCAGATGCAAAATCATCAGTGGATGTCGGTGCTCTGCCATCTCAGGTAGTGCACTTGATCATGACATTTGTTTAACATTCCTCATCCCCCCTCTCTCAGTTACACCGCAAAGTGCCGCATACCTCTTCCTACCGTTGTTTAAACACGTTCGCCGCTTTTCCATCTTTTTTATTGGAAATGTGAAGTGTGTCATGGAGGCAAACACCGGAGCACCGCAGGAGAGGAGGACAGATAAGCCTTGCAGGACTCACGACGACTGTTCGAACATGTGTCACCCCGAGGAAGTACTTACTGCTGGAACATGCAGGCGTGACAGCATCAGCGAATATCATCAGTGACCATAAGAGTGACTTCAGTATGTTCCCAAATTTGACTGCATATAGGTTTTCTGTGAGAATGAATCGATGCACGTCAAACCTCCCTGGTGTGATAACCATTAGCACTGGCCTCGCTGGAGGATGTGACATGGGTTGTGAAATCGGACTGTGTAGTGCGTAGTGGTGGCTGAAATGTGTGAAAATGTGTCCATTTACACAGAGTTCAAGTGATGAAAAACAACAGGTGCCAACGTCAGGTTTTTCTTCAAAGAGCAGGTGAAGATGCTGTCTGTTTCTTGGTAGACATTTTCTTTTTTTCCCTCCTTTTTTTTTCCCATCCGCGGTGGTGTCAGGGGAATACCCTTGTTTGGATGAGTGTGGATTTAGATAGGGCTGACAGGTGGGTGACCAGAGTATCTCATACGAAAAAAAAAGAATAAAAAAAAGAAAACAGGGCTCTCTTCCAGTTCGCCAGACAACAGGATAGATATGATCGTATGGTTGACTTAATGTAGGGACTGATTTTCTGGGGATTAACTTCCAGGGGCCACTATTTCTTTCTTTCCAGTAATAAAACCACTCACTGGCAGTCATGATAAAAGTCTCCCACCATGCATTACTCTATTTGTGCAACAGCGAGCGCTGCAGCCGATTCTTTCTTGTATTCAAACTGAATGCTGCAAGATAAAAATTTGCTTCTCCAACGACGGGTGGTCGGACCATTTTTGTGCCCTCTAGCAGGCGAAAAAAAAAACTGAATTTGGATTCTGAATAATTCCTGATAAATTAGGGTGCCAGTGTGCAGAAAGCATGACGTGAAAAGTGTCACTCTGTGGCACACAAGGACGGAATAAATTTTGTTCCTAGTCTTGTCTTTTTTTTTTTAAGCAACTAAGACAGCAAGAATTAAAATTATGCATGGATAATTTCAGCGTTGCAGAAGCCTCGTGCACGAGTTCAGGTGTTTAAGAGTTTTTGGGATGCCTGAAAAAAAATTGTTGAGTCAGATTGAGTGTGTTCTGCTTCAGATTTTGTTCCCGAGAGCTGCTTGGTTGGCTCGGCTTTTTGAAGGTGGGGTGGCGTCCGATGCTGCCACGGACCCAGGCTGGACAGCGAGCTCGTTTTTGTTCTCCCCTTCACATTGCCAACTCCAGCTGTCACACAGAGGGACAATAGAGAAGAGGAGGGGGTGCTCTCTGAATGGAAAAAATAAACTGGAGAGCCCCCGTCACACAGCCACCCCACCCCTTCCCCAAGACTCGTCATCTGCATTTGACAGGACCCCCGTTCTCCTCTGTTCACCGCCCCTTTTCTTTTTCTTTCTCCTTTTCTCTCCCTGTGCTCTCCATAATCCCCCTTTCTCTCTCTCTCCCTGCTAAGTGCAGCTGTTGCTCTCCATTGGATCTTTTTTTTTTTTTTTGAGACTGATTGCTAATTAGGATAGCTTTTTTGGTGAGTTTTATCTTTAAAACTTGTTAAACTTGCAATTTTCCTCCCCCTCCTTTTTTTTTCTTTATTCGCGCAAATCTTGGAGGGAAGAAAAGAAAAGACTTAGCCAATTATACACAATTTACTTTAGGCTGAGCATTTTTCAGACTGGACCCAATGTCCCACGCAGCATTCATATAGTTTACAACTACTGTACTGTGTGGTAGCCTTTTATTATAGTGCTCACTTCAGCTTTGAATGCAAAAGCCTACTTTGAAGAATAGACTGCCCCATCTCCCTTATTCTGCTCACATAACTGAATCCCTGGGAGAGGGAGCAGAGGAAAAGGAGAGCCTGAGAAAACAGCAATTCACACACCGAACACAGAGACCCCTAGTAGCTCAACAAATGAGTGTCTAGCCCTATGTCCATTCATATCGCCCCTCGGTCCGCAAGCCTATTAGCCAGGCATCGCTCCTTGAACATTCACTGTCGACAACATGTGGAGGCATCGCTATAGCAACCAGTGGATATGACATGTGCAATGGACGGGGACTCCTGAGCTGCTGAATATAAGGAGGGGCTCAGCCTTAACTAAATGATCGCAAAAAACCCAACCCCACCACCTCCCCATCTCTTTTCATTGGCACAGAGACGCTGAAAGGACTCACTAGTGGGGCTTCTGCACATTCTTCCGAGGCTCGGAAAATCAGGCGGGCATATCCCACATTCTTCTCCCTTTTCTTATTCTCTCCGACTCTCCCTTTTTTTTTTTCTTTTTCTTCATCTTCGTGTTGAAGCCGCGGTCTTTTGTTGGCGCTGGGGGACGCATGGGACACTCGCAGGGGAACTTTTTGGAGAAGCGGACTGAGTGGGCGGCCGGGACGCACAGACGCTTCTTGGAGCTGCGGCGGGCATCAGTGGTAAACCATGCTCTCTGGAATACAAGACACAGCGTCCTCCGTTTACTGCGAAATGTGCGCTCTGCCCCGCGACATGGATTTGGGTAATTATCTCCCGGCCATAAACGTGTGTCTGTCCTGATGGGCTTTTTTTTTTCTGTGTTCACTATGCAAGTTTTAATGCGTCAAACGCGTAAAAGGCGCCTTTAAGAACCTACTTTGAAAACTTCTCAGCAATCGTAGCATCACTTGAAAGCTGGTTTTGTTCCCACTGTGGGTGAAAATTATTTAGGGTGTTGCAAAGTATTTTAGGAGCTCTTTTTTAATGGGTTCATTTTCTTTTCATCCTTTTCTGCTGCGATAGTCTGCTAGAGATAGAATCTCCAAAAACTTAAGGGATTAAATATGATCGAGAATCTGAAATACAAGCATGCAAATTTGTGTAAGCGCATCGAAACATTTCATCAAACCTGGACCTTGAGTCCGCTGTTTTGCTCTGAGCACATCTGGCTGCAGAGGACAAAGTTTCTGTGCAGGTTCATCCTGCCTGGTGCTGCCCGGCTGCAGCTCCACATCCCAAACCCAGGGAACTGAAAGCTGCTAAATCCGCCCTGAGTTTAAATTAATCTCTTTTATTCTTGTGTTTGCTCACAAAAAACAATGATTTCTGTATCATTTAAAATCTTACTAGAATGAGCTACTATTCTTTCGTAGATTAATTTCCAAAAATCTAGATTAGATTAGATTAGAGTAGGAGTGCTGAATAGAAAAAAAAATGTTTTAGAGTTCTATATTGTAATCTAAGTTTTTCTAATAAAATTATTCATTTCTTAAATTAATTATTATATTTCAAACGTTTAGACTTTACATAAAGTAGGCCAAACAATTTTCATTAGTACTACATTTACCAAATTTCAACAATTTCACTTGGTGTTGCCAGTGTTTTCCCAGATTAAAAAATGGAACAAATTTTGCATTTTTGATGTGATCTTTTTTGGTAATTGCTGGTCTGTCTGTCACATTTTATAGACTAAAAACTCATCTAAATATATTGATTTTAGATCTTATAAATCCTCAATTAGATGCAAGTGTTCTAGAATAAATATATGTTTAAATAAAAAAACAACCTCACTTAGTTAGTATTCGTGTGTTTGAGAGGATTTTCTTCTAATACTTCTTTAAGATTTTGTAATGTGAGTGAATGGACAGCCAGCCGCCTCTACAACACCTCTCTGCCTGACCTTTCCTCTATCATTTGAATAATCCAGAGTGCTGAAATCCATCTGCCCCTTGTCTCCTCTCAGATTGGCTAATTCACCAGACAGAGGCAATATGAATAGAAGAAAGAAAGAGAGAGGAAAGTCTGTGAGAGTAAAAACTCAACTGAATTTGAATTCTACAGCAAATAGAACATTAATTTAAAGGATAAAAAAATTATTGAGGTTTAACAGATTAATTTTAATTTGAACAAAAATTTATGGAGGGAAAAATTGTAGTATTTAATGTCGATTTTCAATAAAAATATAAAAACCTGCTCTAAAATTCAAATAAGACATTTTTGCAAGTTTTGATTACCTTAATAATTAGTAGAACCCCTTGAAAATAAAATTTTTATGTAATAATATTTACCCATTTAAATCCTTTTTTTTGAGTAAATGTTATCCAGTTTAGGTAAGTGTTTCTGAACATTGTAAACATTTTAATACATCTATTTTAAGACATAATCAATTTTAAGCAAAATAAAATTATCACAAAAATAAACAAAATAAGGACCAGAAGTGTAAAGGCCCATGAAGGTAATTCTCTGCCTCACGTCTCCTCCCTTTTCCTCCTCCTCTTGTCTGTCTTTTTGTATCTCCTCTGGTTTCTTTCTAACACAATTACCGCCTTCAAACACTCTTTTATGCTTGCATTGCAATTCAAGCCTGTTTGTTCCCACAGTTGAAATGATATTTTTTATTATTATTATTATTCATTTTAAGGTGTTTACCTGAATATTTTTTTAAGTGCAGCTACAGATTGCAGAGGGCTACATCTTTGATTAACTCAATAAACTTGCTTTTTCTTTATTGTAGAGAAAATATTTCAATCAAAGGGAAAAGCTCGGAGTTGTCAAGCAGAATGAACCAATAGGTCTATAGGGGGCACTTTGGTTTCAGATGCAGCAGTCTTGATGCACACACTCTGTGTCTACAGTATTAGACTTAATGAGGGTTTTCACATGTTATATTTAGTCTTTTACTGGGGGATTATGTTAGAGAGGATGCTGGCTGAAATACATTCTCAACAAGTACTCTGGCAGATGAAAATTGTGTGTTAATTTCTAAATGTCGGCCCTGCTGTCTGTATGTTCACATTTGATCACCGAAAACACAGACGAGTCACTGGATCGAGGCCATTTCTCCCCTCTGTTAGCCGTACACGAGCCTCTTCAAACCTCTCAGTTGTTTCTAACCTCTTAATGCTTGATTGAAACTACATGCTCTAGCAACAGCAATTGCAATCAACTGCAACTGTCGTCAGGCCCAACACGGTAATCGAAAAGACCTGGGCTTCCGCACAACCGCTAAAACATTGGCAATTACGAGCCACAAGGTCAAACCATATTGTTTCTGGTCTGAGGTGAAGTGTCTTGTTTTGAAAATGGTATAACAAGATGTAGCCATCCTTCAGCCGCCCCATTAGACCCCTCAGGCTAAATGTCAGAGCTCTGCCATTTTTTTTTTTCCCATGTTGTAGATTTGATTCTCTTCACCCATCCATCTTTCAATATTGCATGCAGACAATTAGGAGCCTGCTGATGTATTTGTGCACTGTTATTGATATTGCCCTTTTGCAGATATATAGCTATTGGCATGCATGCAGCTGGCAAAATTAGATCAAAGACTGTGGAAGCTGGCTTTTACGGAAACCCCAATGTTTTTGTGTCAGTCAAAGAGGACAGTGAAAATGATTTATGCGAGGAAGATTGTGTTGGGAAAATAGTATCGTTCTGTTTTTGAGAGTTAAATGAAAATAGACTTGGCAGGATTTTCATATTTTATGCAATCAGCAGTGAAGATCCTTAACTGTAGCTACATTTTAGGTATCATTAATTATCCTTTCCAATTATTGCTCCTAATTATCGCTGTTATGCTCTCAAAATATTCTGTATCAGTTGGGCCCACAGGGAATTTATCATTACAACAAATGGCAATGACTGGACTGATTATCAACACATGGGCCAGTTCTTTAATGTGCGCTGATAAAAATCCCCTACATGTTATTACTGCACATTCAATGCAAGTCTGCCTTACTTAGACAAAGATCTATACCTTCCTGCTTGAATTAACAAGCACTGTGGATGTGAATATTTGAAAAGGCTTTTCTATTCAACCGGTGGTGGTTGTGTGATGGTCCAGTCTGGGGCCGCCTGTGTCTCTCCAGTCCCGGTAGCCATTAGCTGTGCATCTTGGTCCAGGGCCTAATCCAGCCAAACTCAGGACCAGAGGAGCTAATTAAGCACAAGCTTTTAGTATCCCAGCCTCCTGTAGCTGCACAGTGCCAGCCCGCCCCATGCCAGCACTAAATGGGGTTGTAAATATCTATAGTGGGGAACAGTGTGGAGACAGGAGCTGGTAATAGGAGCTGACTGAGTCATAATGCATATTATAAGACCAGTATTAGAGCTGGTTAATGAGTGAGGGCGGGTCAGACGGTGGCGGTGGGTGGAAGGCAAGAGCGAGAGAGGAGGTGGAGGTAGTTAAGGAAGAACTTGCAGCTCTGTTGAGTCCAGATTTCTTTTTTTTTTTTTTTTTTGCAAAGTCAAGACAAGCCTGCAGGTGAAAATTGATGCACTGCAGACTTGATGTGGAGGTTGCTGTGAATCAAAAAAGACCACATCAATCAGAAAATGACAGAATAGCATCCTTTACTGCTCTGACAGTGTGTTCTTTCTCCCTCTCTCTGTTTGTGTGTGTCCTCCAGAGGGGCAGCCTGACCCAGATCCCTGTGGTGAAGGAGACCAGGGTGGAGTCGGGCCAGTTCCTGCTACTCTCCGTCCTCTGCATGCTCTTCATCCTGGTGGCGCTGGCAGTGTCCGCCACTTTCTTCTGCGTGCGCCAGCGCTCACACCTCCGCATGAAGGAGAAGCTGGCCAGCCTGGGGACTGACACCAGCACTGATGCCACAGCAACCTATCAGGTTAGACCAGCCCCCCCTCACTGTGAGCCAATCAGAGGCCGGAACACTTGGCCTGAGCTCTGCCATTGGAAGACTGCACGCTCTGTTCGAATACAGTAGATTTTCTGATTGGTTTGTCAGAGTGTGATTGTTAATGTGTGTATTTTTTTGAGTGGTCCTCTTCTACCTGCTGTTGTGACGGTTTTTAGCTGTTGTTATGATGGTGATTAGCTTTTTTTAAAAAATCTAATTAAATTTGCTGGGCAGTAATGATATATCCAGAATCATATTTTTGGGTGTTTTATATAATTTTGCTGCTTTGTATTTCTTCTGTTTTTGACATTTCGCTCCACCTGATAAACATCCATTCAATTATTCAATGCTCACCCTCGCCTGAGATGTGTGTATGTGTGTTTGTGAGTGTGTGTGTGTGTGTTTGTGTGTTTGTGTGAGAGAAACAGGGGAGTAAGCTGCCTCTGTGACCTATTCCCTCTGTTCCTCCAGGGCCATGGGCAGCCATGGCTGTATTGATTTTCAGCATTGGGGCTCAGCTGTGCCCAGCATGGCACTCAGAGCATATTTATCTGCATGTCGCGTTAACATTTTCAATATTTAATCAGGTTTTCACAGGGCTGCTCTATTTATCAAAAGCTGAGGGTTTGACAGTGTTGTAATGATGGCCACAGAGAAGCAGAAAAAACATTTGAATATGAATGTTTTTTATTTTTGATGTGAAAAATTTATACAGTTTTGTTTACTATTACCATCTTTTTTAGTTTTATTGTTGCATATTCATGCTTCTGTGCAATTTTTAGGTTATATATGGCACCTGTTTCTCTTTTTTCTGTCTCAGTCTACCTGTGGAAATGGATTATCAGCTTTGTTAGGTGCTCATGGAGGTGTGGATACAGTTGTTTGCTGTAGACATAGTTTCCTCTTGACCTGTCTTCATTCTCATTAGCAGTCTGAAGGAGCGAGGGGGCAGGATAAACTGTAATCCCACGACCAGTGTTTCTCTCTGGGCTCCATGTGTCGCTTCTCTGGCCCTCTCTGGTGCTAACTGCATCCCCCTGCCTTGCTCCTGGGACGAGTTCTCTGAGCCTGTACACCACGGCGCTTTGCAGAGGTGTTGAGAAGTAGGATGAATTATGAGGTGGACCTGGACATTGCCCCAAGGCCAAGGCCCAGGGCACCGCTTCATGGCTCTAATCATTAAAGTCTGACGGCAGGAAAGCTGATCCAAGACCAGGGCTTAGAGGGGCCTGTGCTCCAGAGGGAAATATCACTATGATAGATCATGAGATAGCATGTGCTTTCACAGGGCATTTTCTCTGGCCTACGCTGCTCTTGCTGTTATTAATTGAGAATGGAAATGAATTCTGTGGAGATGACTGGTCTTGCCTCATAAAAAACCAAACACATTGGGGTTTACAGTTATGAATTTAACAGAGAAAAACTAAGTGTGACCACACCTTATGGAGGAAATCAGGCAAAGTGTGTGAGCATCATTGTGTTTATTTGTGCCTAACATGCCACGAATTTGGCAGTAGTTGCTTCTTTTCTTTGGTTTTTCATTCTTTTCATTTTGTGTAGACTGTGGCACATAATTCCTAGTCTTTCGAAATTTTGATGCCCTGTCTCTGCACTGAAGCATTATGGGAGAAAAGCTGAGTCATTGGGAGCGGTGTAATCTTCGTCGCAGTAGGTCTTTTAGCAAGTCTCAGAAGCCTGGAGATATCAATCAAAATAGAAAATTATACTTTACAATTGTGTCAATGCATTTTTATCTCCCTGGGTTGTCCGTGGTTATACATTTACAGTGTAACTCCCATTTGATTGATGGATAGATTCTCCTCTTATGTGTCTATCTTTGCAAATTTTTCTTTTTAAAGAATAAAGTTTTTGCTCTATAGAGCTTGACTGTGCAGGATTTTTCTTTAAAAGATCACTTTTTTGACAGCTAAATGGTCCATTCTTAAACAATGGAGACAGTCACTGTGTTGCAGCCAGGTGTGACACACTACTGAATTTATTCTGTAAATCGTGTAGGGTTCCTCAACCATGTATTTTTGACATAATTAGTATAAGCTCCATAATCCACCGGGATAAGCCATTAATCTACAGGCAAGTGAGGACAGATCAAGTAAGCCGACATACAGGATTTTGCAATGTGCATTTACAGAATTCAGCCCCTAACAGCAGGGATAAGCACATAACATACATAAAACTATTGTTATGTGAATGAAGAGAGGATTAATACACGAAACCTTGAAAAGAAATCTTGAAAAGGAGCTGCACATTTATGATAAGTGCTTCATCGTTATCTCCTGTCGTCCTCAGGAACTTTGTCGCCAGCGTATGGCAATCCGGACGTCAGAGCGTGTCGAGCGACCGGAGACCCTGCGCCACTCACGGCTCAACAGCGTGTCATCCCAGTTCAGCGATGGCCCCGTAGCCAGCCCCTCCACCCGCAGCAGCACCTCCTCATGGTGCGAAGAGCCAGTGCCATCCAACATGGACATCTCCACTGGTCACATGATACTGGTGAGGAACTTACTTTGACTCCAGAAACAGGATCAGTAATGATTCATGTGGTGGGGGAAAGTGGTGAGGGAGGAGAGGAGATGGAAGTTGAATGAGGTGGTGGTTTGTTGTCAGGCCCCTCAGAGACTTTTTGTGGTTCTTAGCATCATTTTGTTACAACTCAAAAACCACAGCATACCATGTCTCAGTGACTCTGCCCTAAAGCTGCCAGGATGGATTTAGTGTGGTTTAAGACACTCCAATGCTTTTAATAAGAATACAATCAGCCATAGATCTACATCTGTGATTCCCAACTTAGTCTAAATGTGTCCACAAATTCAGTCAGCTATAATGTCTATACAATGTGTATTGTAATTGAGATTAAGTAAAAGCTAGTTAGCAAAAAAATACACAGTTGAATTAAATGGATGCATTAGTTAGCTAAAAGAAGCTGGTGGATAACCAGCAAAACAGTTAGCTTAAAGTAATAGATAAATGGTTTAAATAGGTAACTAAAAGTAATGGGTAGTTGGTTAAAATTGTAAAGTAA
>JAQNCA010000015.1:6933558-6973666 GCA_029783725.1 Acanthurus tractus
AAAACGCTGAAATACTTATCTCAAAAGTAAAGTAAACAAATAGCTTATTTAAAAAAGAAAAGCTAAAGCTTAAAAAAAGCTAAAGCTAAAAATTATTTGTGAGTGGTTGAAATGCCTTCTGTTGCTTTACATTGTATCAAGAAATTTGATCAAAACAACTTGAATTAACCGACCTTAAACACACAAAGTTCAATTTTATGAAAAAAAAATGTGATCAAACCATTTTTTATATAGCTAACAATATTCGTTTTCAAACCAGTTCAAGTGAACACATTCAGAAAAGGAGGGGTGGGGTAAATGTAGGTGAGTAGAGTTTGTTTGGAGGCCTTTGGGGATACATCAGACAGAAAAGTTTGGGGATCACAGATCTACAGAAATTTTTCATTTGAGCATACATTATATACATTGTCATGAATGCTTTTAGAGCTCCCTATGTCTATGAATTATGCTATGCCCTGTGCTGAAAACCAACAGCTTGGTTTGCCTTTGTTTATCTGTTTGGATGCGTCTCTCTTTCATCCCTCACTCACCTCATCCCCCTCCAAACCCTGTTATATTTGTTTTGTTTTTTTCATCACTCTTCCTGCTGTTTTCTCCTTTTTTTTGCTTTATCTCGACTCTGTTGTCTTCATTTTTTTCCTTCCAACTTTTTCCTCCCCTTTAGTGTGTCATTTTCTCTCTTTATCATTCCATCCTGCTTCTCCCCCTACTGTCATTTTCATCTTTTACCCCCTCTGTCTCTCACTGCTGCAGCAAAATAAGGCAGACATTGTTTTGCGTGATAGGAGCTGCTCAAAACTAAAATATGATTATGCATCTGATTGTCATTTGGATGTTTTTAGAAATTTTGTTAATTTTTTATTTTGGTAGAAAAAGCTTTTGGTTGCCAACGCTTCCTGAAAAACACAATAGATTGTTTTAATTTTGCACAACTTTCACTTCATTCATTTGAGACAAGCTTGATAAAGGAGATGGATAGATGCCTTGCAGTGTTTCCATTAATGGAGAGAGCATTCATCACACTGCACGTCTAGCTTTTATATTGGGAGGCTATAATGAATGAGAGTGAATCTGAGTAATGCCTTGTATTGGTGGTAATAGATGGGTTTTGTTGCACTCGTCAAGGCTTGTTTGTGAAGCCCCTTTTGAAAACATTGACAATAGAAAAGCATTTAGCCCTGCAATAACAAAAGAGGCACTGTGAATCATTTCTAGGAGCTGTTATTATTAGCCCCAGTTTCTTCACAGCAGCAATGAAGGCATTGCAAAGTAGAAAGGTAAAACACACAGGGACCTTTACTTCTCTTTCATGCCGTGATTGACATGGAGATGTCCTATAGGGGTTCTTCTTTAAAATTCCATCACCATCTCACATGAAACCATGTGTGAGATTGCCTTGTTATCACTGATCTCAGACCTATATTTTCCCATCTCTGCTCTCTTCTCCTCTCATCTCCCCTCTCTCGCTCTTTGGAGCTCACACCGTGTGGAGAAGGATGATGAATACCCGGCTTTCCAAAGCTCATATGCTGGGGGTCCTTTTTCTGAGGCTCGATCACACTCAAACACACACACAGACACAGACACACACACGCACACACACATACACACGAACACACATGCAGCCACATCACTTTGGAGAGAGTTCGATGCTGTCAGGATAAATGAACTACGATGTTGTGACCCAATGATTGGCCCACCTCAAGACTTAAAAAGTCTTGCATAACGACTTCCAACTTCAAAATGAAATTGGATGCCTCTGTGTGCTGAGTCATCTGCTGTGTTTTTTCATAAGTATGATACAACTCTGCTCTCAGTTTTTTCTGCCTTCTCTTTTTTGCCTTTTTTTCAGCTGTAGTAGCCACAGACATGCAAACCTTACCCACTGCATGATTACAAACATCAAAAATGAATACCAGATGTTGCATGTTAGCACGTGTTGCCGATGTGAGGATATTTTCTTGTGTATGCAATGCAATGTCTCTTCAGCACCACGGACAGCACTTTACATCTCTAAACTTGCTTTTCCTCACAAGAATTTAAAATGAGGAAATATCTAGTGTCAGAATCAGGGTCTAAATGTTGACATAGTTCTTGCTGCTGTTGTGCTCCTTTGGCTTAATCACCTCTTGACTGAAAAAAATAAAGAAATCAATAATTATGTAGCCAGAGGCCCTTTTTCATTATGTTGAGAAGTTGTTGTTAATTTTTTTCTTTAAAACGGTGAATTATTTGCTCAAAAGGAAAATAGACTCAGGCAAAGAAATAAAGCCACTGACTCATGCAACATGTTTTGCCCTTGGTGGCTTTTATTCACAATTCAGAATTTAGTTTTTCAAGCAATTCATATTCAATTTAATGCAAAACAATGTGTTCTTTTCATTTAGCTATTAGTCACACAAAAACATACGTATTAATACAGTTTTTAACCTCTCGCCGCTGTTTATCATATCATAAAGCTCCCTGTACAAACTGTTACCATTATTGTTGGTTTTAATTTGACAGCGGAGCTTGACAGTAATGTGTTACCTGTTGTGTCTGGCTCCCCTGGTTGTCCCTTCATCCTGATTTCACCGGCACCCTCTGCTGCCGAGGAGACTGCTTAGGAAGGATTAGACATTGTTTCCCTGACACCCAGGCCTCCCATCCCAACCCTCTGATTGGCAGACATAATCCCCCCATTCACTAAACCTTCGTTACCCTGTCTCTGGAATACGCCATGGTCCACTGCCTCCCCCTAGGAGCGGGAGGGCTTGATAAGGGCCTGCTGGCTGCATTGCATTAAGCTGCAAAAATATGAATTTGGAATGCAATCGATTCAGGGCATCGTTTGAATAGAATGGGATGCAATTCAGAGTGGATTTATCAAGTACATGGAGATGTAATATTGGTAGGGGAGGTGGAATGCTGTCAGGCTGGCATGCAGAGAGTACTTGTACAGGGTGACAAGAGCATAGTGGTGACAGGCTCTGTCAAGTGGCCATAATGGCATGCTGTCATTTTCCTGGGAAGACAGCACTGTGTGTTTGCGTAGGCGATGCACAACAACACACATGCAAATATATGTGTTGTTGCCTGCTATTAGAATTGACATTAACTTTTTTTTTTTTTTAAATATAATGGACTTTTTTGTATGCAAAAAAATTAAAAGCTCAAACAGGGATGGTTCAAATCTGCAATATTGTTTCAGTAATATATCACTTTGGGTTCAGACAGAACACATTGTGCTATTGTGGTCTTTAATTTTATAGCTGCATTAATCGCAAGAGCTGCTTTTTTTTGTTCTCAGTGTGCCTTCCAAGACCTGAGTGACACCTTCGCCGCTGTATCTAACAATAAACTTTGATTTCCATTGTTGCAGGATTTGTAATGTTCTTATAAGTCACCTAATATCGTTTGCACGCATGCAAGAGACATCTGAATTCATGAGCCATCAAAGGGTAATTGCCTATTATGTGTTGGACAAGCTTATTTGTGATTATCATCTAGGTAGGAATTGTATATATTCAGCAAAGGCTTGGATTTTCCCTTTTGACAGAAAGGAGTGAATAAGTTGGATGCAACAATGGAGTGTCACCTCTCTGCTCAGCCTACCTATACTGCCTTTAATATGGGATAAAAACCCCGCACATCTGGGTATCACTTTCATTGTATTAGCCAGCTGATCCCTGACATCAGTTTATGAGTCTGTAATCTTTTGCCTCACACAATAGCAGGCTAAATCATTTAACCCCATTGGAAGGGGAGCCATGATACAGGAGCGAATGCAAAACATGGCGTTATGCTAAAAAAAAAAAAAAGTCTTGCCAGCTACAGCCTCTAAGCTTCCTAAGACTTGCCCTGGTTTGGGAGAATACACACATGCGCACACACACACATAAATACACACACACAGGCCTCCTCCCCTCCCCCTTCTCTTTTTCCATCTTTGTCTCTCTAGCGAATTCAATTTTGTCTTCTCCAAGCGACGGCTTAAATGCAGACAATCTTATCAGTGGCTGTGCAAGCAGTGAGGGACGTGATTGAAACACCCCTGAAGTATTTCCAATGCAGACAAACCTTTCAGGAGTCTTAATTGTGTGTGTGATTTTTTTTTTTCTCTCTTGGTCAAACACACATGCACAAACACACAAAGAAGCAAACATTAGCACACCTTCACTCATAGTTTCACCCCCACCGAGATCTTCAGCATCCTCCTCCTCCTCCTCCTCATCCAGTTGTTACGCTATACAACAGCTTAGGACAATAATGCAGCATGACACCTGATCATGGCTTTAATAGAGAGATGCTGTTGTCAAGGGTTTAGTGTTATACTCAGGTTTATTTATTGGTAAGCTCATGGTGAAGAAAATAACAATGGAAAATAACAGCAAGCTATTTCAAGCCAGCTATGATATGCCAAGAAGAATTTATTCAAGTTTTTCTTTTTTTTAATCTAAATTTGCTCCAAAAATGAAAACAAAATGTCTTTTTACAGCCATATTTTGATATTAATTCAGTTCAGCTGAGGTTTGCATGGTTGTCTGCTAGTTAAATAAAATGGTGGCTAAGGTGGTGTCTCTTTTCTTCACCAGTCATACATGGAGGACCACTTGAAGAACAAGAACCGTCTGGAGCGTGAGTGGGAGGCCCTGTGCTCCTACCAGGCAGAGCCCAGCGCCTGCAGTGTGGGACGGGGCGACCAGAACTCCAAGAGGAACCGCTCAGACGCCGTGGTCGTATGTAAGTCCATTCATTTTTTTTATATTTTTAGCTGTGAACAAGTCCTCATTATTTATAAGGTTAAAGCAATGCAGGTTTGTCAGTGTTTTGATGTATTTGTTAACGAATGCTTCAGAGAGCTGCATAAAATCAGTCTATAAAACAAGCTAAAGTTACACTGTAAAAAAGTTACCAGTTACTGTTTCCCTCATGTGGGTGAGAAAATGAATTTCTGTTTAACATAAATCAGCATAAATCAGCTTGCTTTGAGACTTCTCTTGTATCAAACTGACCAAAGCCAGAAGGCATGTTATTAGCTAGTAACTATATTATTTAAAAATGGTTACATAATTATATGTTTTTGACCTGAACATTAACTGTGTGGGAGCCAAAATGCTGGTATACCAGAGTTAAAAGTTGCAGTAGAGGCTTCATGCTGCCATGTATATTATTTGGAAAAGTCTGTATTCTACCAGCTCCAGCCAAATGTGTGTTACATAGTGTTATGTTTGCTTAAATCATCAGTTACTCCTCAAAACCTTTTTTCTTGTAAAAGTGAGGTAAACTGTTATGAGAAAAGCAACATTAAGGTATAAATCTGACTAAGTCTTCCTCGAGTAAGCATTCAAACTCTCAACAGGTTAGGTTAAAGGCGGCCAAGGTAACATGAATTTAAATTTACATTTTAATTAATTATACTGTCTCTTAGCCAACTAACTCTAGTCTAGATTATGCAAAAATATGCATGTTGCCAGCAACATGTAACTTTAGCCTCAGTTTTTTAGCATGATATTTTGTACAGACCATCTAGTGCAAAATGCAAGACCCCTGTAAAAGGTTTTCATTTTTAAAGGATGTCAAATGGAAACATAAAAATCTGCTGGAGACTGAGTCAAAGTAAACACTTTTTTGGCTTTTGCAGATGAGAGATATCTGGTTTTCTCTGTGCTTCTCTTCCTGGTTTGAGGTGGGCGGGGCTTGGCTAGAACTCAGTCATATCACATGATTCCATGCACCAATCAGGATTTGGCAGCATTCAAATCTGATCAAACCACACCCACACAGTCCTAAAAAAAGAGTAGTTTTTAACAGTTAAACTGAAATTTATTACCCTTAATAACACTTCAAGGTGTTTTTCAAACTTTGATTTCATCATAATACATAAAAAAAAATCAGCCTAAGTTTGTAGGAGTTTCAGTTTGAAACAAATGTGTTTAATAAGACTACTGCAGTGGATTTGACCTCATTTGTAACAGGTAATATGTTGCAACAGTTTTACTTGTTTAAGAAAAGGAGTTTTTTTCAGGCTCACTTAAATGCATCTTGAGATAAAGTATTTTAATATTATTTCACTTGGAACTTTCCTTATTGAAGTTTGGGCAATTTGGGACTTCAGGATAGTGTGTTTGTACTATAAAAGTGTGGTGAAAATGCCCTGAGGCCTTTTCAGTTTCATATTCCTGTACTGCTGCTCAAAATTCTGTTGTTATTGTGTGGGGAAGAGAGACAGTGGAAAAGTATGTTGATGAATTATGCATCTCTATTACAGACGATCATTCCAGGATCACCTTGAAAGCAGAGAATAACCACGGAAACTCAGATTACATCAATGCAAGTCCAATAGTGAGTATTCTTTATTCATTTAAGCTCTACGTTGTGGCTAATATCTGTTGTCTCTGAAGCCTTTTTTGCACCAGGAGCACCTGTTGTGGTTGGATTTTCTTGGAGATAAAAAGAGGTTTCAAAAGACTTGGCACTGATTCAAGTGCATTGATCTTTTTTTAAACTTTGTTCTCCACGTTTGGAGCCTCGCTGGAGTCGGTGTGTCTTGCTGAATCACATTGCTACTTTCACTGCTTTCAAAATGGCCGCTCCCTGGAGATGCCCCCTTTTTTTTTTCATCTGTACAAAAAGTAATTATTCATTATTTTTGACTAAACAAATGTAACCCACCACAAATCCAGAAAGACCTCAGTGTTGGAAAGGGGCTTTTTTTTTTTTTTTAAGTATTTTTCCCCAAAACATTGCCAGTCATGATTTCCCCTGAGGCTGCTGAAAAGGGATTCCATCAAAGAAAACAGGAAACTATGCATTTCAAATACAGTGCCAAAATTTCTGTGGAGATAGATGAGCGGGGTACACACAGCTGCACTAAAAGCCTATTACTCTTCAGAAACAAACAATGGAGACTTTTAGACGCTCTATTTATTCCTCCATTTTCTCTAATGGCATATTCATAGAGGTTTTTAGCTTATTTAAACAGTGCTGTATTGCGACGTTTGCCATGTTTTAGAATAATATTATAATAAACATAATCAGAGGAAAAAAGTTTGCAAAAAGGAGACAGGTGCATTATAAAAAGGGGTATAAAGCAAAGTTAGCCAACACTGTTTTGGTGCAGTTTTAAAAAAAAAAGCATCTAGAAACACAAACGGATGTTGAGGATGGGTGAAGTAATGGCGGATGCAGTGGTGTGTGGATGAAAGGACAGTAATTACACCACAAAAGGGACCCCTGGCTGAGCCCAGCAAAACTGTGATAATTATGTCTGTCAATGCGGCTTCTTCCTCCTCATTAGCTCCAGGGGCAGTGGCCTACGAGTAAATAATCTGTCGCTTCTTTCTGGGAATCCGGGGTCAGAGAGGCAAAGGGAAGAAGCTCCCTGCAAAGCTGAGGGTGACATGCACACAGGAAAAAGGCCGGGATAATGGTTAATGCCTGACCACAAATGATGCAAGCGCTCCCAGATGTATGGTATCATTAGCGTGAGAATGGTTTCCGAGGAATGTGCAATGGCACAAATTGTGGTCACAGCCTGGTTGTCTTTGTCTGGCCTTTCTTTTTTTCTTTTTTTTCACAAAGTCAAATGCTGGGGTGACTTTTTCCATTTTCCACCTGTTCTCCATGCTTTTGTTTTCAAACTATCTGGAATGAGCATAAGCCGGCGTTTAGCTTCCTAGCTCCCCATCTTCCATAAACACCAGATCAAGGTGTTACAGCAAGGTGTTGAAAGTTGAGACGCTGCTCCAGGAAGAGAGATATTTGTCCAAGCTATTTTAGCACAACCTATTTTACTTCAAACCAAAGAGCACTTCCTTGCCTTTTTTGTTGTAGTCTATCTTCTTCCCACAATGGCAAGGGGAGGACAGCTGAAACGCAGGGCTACTCTTTAATGTTGCGCTTTAGTATTCATGCAGGGATGTCAACACACAGCTACAGCATGTCTGTGTCCTTGAGATTGGCTAAACGGAGTGGCAGCACCAGCGTTCGGCACCTCCCTTTCATTTCTGTGGGGGAGATTTTTTTTTTTTTTACAAACCCACGAGAGGAATTTCAACCAGGAAGGATGAAGGGGAAATTGAAGAACACGGTTATATCTAATTGAAGGAGAACAGTGGGTAATGAACATAACATTTCCTGCATGTCCTTTTGGGAAATTTCTTCAATAGAAAAGGCAGTTACATTTTCAAATTTCACTCAGCCCTTGTGTAGGTGTATGTTTAAAGAACATTTGCAGTCACTCATGCTTCACTTCTGCCCCCCAATGACCATTTAGTTACAAATGCAATACCCGTAATGAATTTTGACATCCTGCCTGACATCTCACAGACACTTGATACAGATAAAATAACCATAAAAATCATGAATTAACCATAAAAACGATCCAATCTGATCCTGTGTAACCTGCATCATTAAATATTTCACTGCTAAATTCAGCAGAAAATCTGTAAAATTAAGTAAATTACTAAGGTACCCAAGTACTAAAGATGATATTCAACCGCAGCTGTGCCTTTTAAATGAGCACAATAGTCTTCTTTTACTGAGCCATACTTATAATTACATCACAGTTTGGAAGTAGATAAAAGGCAGAAAACAATTTGACATTTTTTAATCCACTATAATGAAAATAAATTGCAAAGAGATAAATAATAAAGGAATTGATTTTTGTTTAAAATTTTGGACTTAAGTTGGATGTCTGCGTTATCAGCCGTTCAGGGCATTAAGAATTAATCCTGTTGTTGTGGTTATTAAACTTGAGGAGAGAAAAGCATTAGGGTAATATTAAAGCCATGAAGAAATGCTTTATAATTAAAGCCTGACAAATGAGTCAAAGACAAAACACAAAGAAATTAAAAGA
Source organism: Acanthurus tractus (assembly GCA_029783725.1). Taxonomy (NCBI): domain Eukaryota; kingdom Metazoa; phylum Chordata; class Actinopteri; order Acanthuriformes; family Acanthuridae; genus Acanthurus; species Acanthurus tractus. Next base: position 6,942,398 of record JAQNCA010000015.1, read on the forward strand.
AAAACTAGATGTGCCTCTATGTGCTTGACAAGTTGTTCTTCAAAAGCAAGTTCATAATGAAAGGCAAAGGCATTACATACGACCCTGTGGCCTTTTGTCCTGGTGTTTCTTGTTGTAATGCTTAAAAATATCTCCCTTTTAAATCTCTGCTGCAAATAGATGCTGCAAAAATCCTCCATTTCTATTGGCAGATGTCGGTTAAGTTATATGCAAAGAAATGCACCATGATTTTATTAATATCCTACTGCATTCCCCTCAAATAAGATCTTTGGAAGGTGTGGTATAAATAACAGGCTCATAAAAATACAACACTGTTTGACTGCATCGTCGATCATTTTACCACCAAATATACATCAAGAATGCACTGAAATGTACCCACCTGCTTCTTTATCTGCAAAATATGTCAACATCTTTTCCTTTGATGCATCTGGCACTCGAGGGTGTGAATAAAAATTCCATTCAATAATATGTGACCATCGATTTTTGGGGGGTGGGGGGGGCAGCACAACCAAACACCTACTCAATCAAGTCTCAATCATATCCCGTCAATTCAAGTCCCCCATGTCATTACGTCCCAACTCGACATTTCAGCTCCCTCACATCAGCTGCCTGCAGGGCTTTACAGTCCTACCACAATATCATGTTTCATGCAAAAACACACCAAAGCAGGACAAAAATGGTTTCATGGGATCTTTGAGGGTAATGTAGATGTAGACTGAACACGACTTAAAGGTATTTCACCTAACATTTCCACATTAAAATGTCCAACAGGGGAAATATCAGATAAGATTCATAGAATGAGGAGGGAAGTCAGGAGTGAATTTCCGAGTCTCATTAGATTTTCATCGGCAATGATTTCTGTTTAACAGGAAAGACAATTCCCATGTTACCTTTTGTCACCCCTCTACATTTTTGTTATTGTCTTTGATTTAGAGACCCCTAGTGGCAGAAATTACACAACGCAGAAATTCTTCTTGAATGATGATGATATTTAAATGGTTTAAAGTTGTGTTTCAAGGTTTGGGTATTAGCTCTATTGTTATTATATAATAGAGTTGTAGCTCACTCCACACTTCATATACAAAAAATGTATGGAAGCAGAATTTTAAGCATTCAAATATCTTAAAATTCTGATAAAATGAAACAAGATAGAACAAACAGAAGCAAGCAGAAGTATCTCAATTGTAAAGAATGTAAGTAAAAGTGCATAATATTCTACATCAACGAATGTCAAATGTTTGTACATGTGCAATATAATATGTGTAATTGTATTTCGTATAATTGCAAAATATGTGTAATATATAGGTGTAATATGTAGCTTCAACTTTAAGCAAAAATCTTTTTCTTTTAAATAGCTACAGTACCTTTTAGAGAAGATTTTTTTCTATTTGCCGTTGATGAACATCAGTTTGTTGTGGCATAAAAACGAGAAGCGCCTGCTTGTTTAATTTTTCACCAAATAGACGAAGGTCTTCTTCAGTCTTTTTAAGCAAACACGATGTTTAAAGAGAACTGATCTTGAACATTCTGTCACAAAAACAAGTTAAAATGAAGGCACACAAACCATCTCCTTCAAAAATGTGTTCAAAGCTTATCCGGTGTAAGTCTTTGTGACGTTCACAGTTTACCAATGACAGTGTGGGTTTTTTTTTTTTTAAGTATATCCCATTTGGTGTAATCAGGCCCATTAAAATATAGTCAGACCTTGAGGACAGAAGGGAAGTGACAAGGAGGAGAAAAACTGAATCAATGAATGAAACAGAAAGGGAACATACAGCAGAGACAAGTGTTTTCTGCTCCCACTGCTTCATCCAGATGGAGGCTTTGATGGAAGTCTTTTACTCCGAGTGTGTGTTTTCATCCAACAGCCTCGCCCAAACACTGTGTCACACTCTGTTCCCTCTCTCCCAGATGGACCATGACCCTCGCAACCCTACGTACATCTCCTCGCAGGGTCCACTTCCCTCCACTGTGGCTGACTTCTGGCAGGTAATTCTCATCTTCATCCACTGTGGTACTTCATCTCTCACCGTTTTCTGTCGACAGAGGAGAGTTTGGAAGAGCCACACTTTCTCTTGTGTGATTCTGATGTCTTTTTGGTCAAAGACAAGATGTCTAGATTACTGTTTCTTTAGTGTTTAAGCTACGGTGGGATTTTCAAAGTGGGATCAATGAACTAATTGAGCCCCTAGTTTGTGTTTGTACTTTAGCCAAGTACTTTCATCACATTCAAGTCAAAGCATCCAAATGTCCTGAAACATAATGAAGAACCATAAAGATTTTTTTATTACACTCCTTATAATCATCAAGACAAATATATTTATATATCTGGTTGACAATAAGTACATTTTAACATGATCATCTCTGGTGTTCACTTAAGAAATCAGAAAAAAATTCTTTTACTCCAGAACTTGCCTCATGTTTTGTAGCTTTCCTTACTTTCCCTCTCGCAACTAATTCTGCATACTTTAAATCTTCAAATGGTGACAGTTCGCCAAAATGTAATCAAATAGAGGCCATTAAAAACAGGGCTCAAGTTGACGCCTAAAGCTAACGCACTGAATCTTTTGGTACATTATACCTTCTATTTACATCCCCCAAATTATGGACCTGTAGTTCCAAAAGTCAGAGTTGGATTATCATGCAAATCAAGATAAAACATAGTATAATTGCATATTTATAGAATCATTGTATGCTAGGCTCTGTGACTCAAATGCAATGATAATACATTAGAGGCACATAGCAGAAGCGATGGTGCTGCTACTCATCAATAAAATGGTTTCACTAACTGAATTAAGTACTGCAAACCTGCAGCTTTTAGTCTTACAGAGTAGTTTACTTATGCACATCCCAGAAAGTCCAATATTATTTAAAATAATGCTGATGTTTGCTCATATTTACATTTTTCTCACTGCTATTTGCATTCATTCCCTTGTCCATAAATGTCAGATAAACCTGCCGTAAATCACTTGATATAGGCGATTGTAAAACATGTCTTCTTGTGTGGAGGTACGCCTCAAATGATGCATGGATGCCAAATGGTGTTCTTATGTGTTAATAGGACAGCACTGTAGTAATTAGTGGGCCCATCACATCCATATGGTGAAGTAAGTCTGCTCGCCGTGACCAGGATGTAGAAGTGTGAAGCATAAATCCTGGCAGACCAGCTGGCCCTGCACTCTGCACTCTGCATCACACACTGAATGGATGCTCATTTCCAATCATTATGATAGTGCTGACTTTGTGTTAGCACAGACGTTGGCACCCGTTTGTGACCGTGGGAGGGTGGCAACACCAATTTTAGACCGGTCTGGTTGGGTTATGTACACCAGAAAGAATTTAGCATTTGGTTTTTGTTGTAAATCAATTTTTTGAATCCAAAAACAAACCTGCTTACAAGCTCTGTCCATTAAAAAAGAATGCACCAATTATCTTTTAAGTGTACCTTAATTGACCACATCAAGTCAAAATTGGAATGAAAGGAGCCCTGTTTTCTGTATTTAATTTGTAAATGGCCCAAATGAAACATCTGATAATTATCTTTTTTGTCAAATTTGTTTTTTTGTTTGTTTGTCTGCCGTTTTTTTCTGTGCCAGGTGAATAAATGCATATCCATTATCTGATTAAATGGGCTTTGTAGCCATGAACTCAACCCTAAATATTTCCCAATTAAGCAGAAAATAATGGAAAATTAGACACAGATTGACTGACACAATGATAATCAGTTCTGTGTCTGCGAATAAGAGGTAGCCATTCATTATTCAATATGGTTAACCTTGGATTGTGGCAGGAGAGGAAAAAAAACACACTCTTTCCCCCCATTAAAAGTAAACAAACAGGGGAAACACTGCCACTCTCATGCAAATGGACCGTGCAGGAGGCAAATCTTTCTGCTCTGTCCTATCTAATCCACAGCAGCCCCAGGCAGCGCTCTGAAAGGCGGCTCTGCTCTAATCCTCCACTCCTCATACCTCCATCCCTTCATCCCTCACTCCTCCATCCATCTCCCCTCCCCTCTCTCCATCCCCGGCTATTACCTTGGCTCTGCTGGGCCTTGCTTTCCTGCTCAGTTCCCCTCAGAATTAAAAAAAGTCAGAGTTCACAGAGCAGCAATTTTAGCCATTTTCACTTTTTTTTTTGCATCCTGCCTTCTTCTCTACAGATGATGTACGCCCGCTCTGTGTTTTCTGAGCCTAGAATTTGTTTATAACATTAAAAAAATGCTGATTTTGGACTCTACGAGCTAGAAATAGAGACAACAGAATACACTTGTTCCTCACTACCTACAAAGGTTTTGCCAAACCTTACAGCACTAAATGGGTAATATTCCCTTCCATTATCGCCTTGCCTAATCTCATCACATCTTGGCGCAGTTGGTGCAGTTGGCGTGTAATGTGTCCACTGGGCTGGATCACAGAAGCTTGTGATTAGTGTATAGTCAAGGCCATTGTGTTTTTATAGCAATCATAAAAGCCGTGTTTCCTCCTCATTTTCCTAATGGCTGCCGTGGGCCTGTATTTTTTTCCCAAGGACACATTAGCTTGTGATAAGATGAAATGGAGCAGCAGCTCAGTAGATGTTGTGATCCCGCTCAGACGACTGAGGGGGCGTCACGTGACGCGCCCTCCCGCTGCTCCGCCCTGCATTTATCATTTGTCGCACGCCGAGAGGTGACATTTATTCATACTTCCTGGACCAAGATTAAGAAATCCATTTCACTCTGATACAAAGCTGACATGTAATGCTAATGTGCAATATGCTGCTCCTAGTGGCACAGTTCAGACACATATTAGTGTTATTGTAATGTGACACAGATGAATGTGAAAGGGGTCGCTGTGTGAGGGATGTCTGACGTCTCTCTCCCTGTGTGTAGATGGTGTGGGAGAGTGGCTGCGTCGTCATCGTCATGCTAACCCCGCTCTCTGAAAACGGGGTGAAGCAGTGTCATCACTACTGGCCCGACGAAGGATCTGACGTCTACCACATCTACGAGGTACGACAGTGAGCAATGAATGTTACGAAGCTCAGACACTGCAATTTTTTTTAAAGAAGTTCACCCAAGCTACAAACACATATTTTCTCCCTTTAGTGGTGTTTTGCCATGCAGACAGTTTGGGTTTTATGTTCTCAGGTATTGAGATTCCCTTTTGCATCTCAATACAGTCAAGATGACTTTTTATTTGTGGTGCTCACAGCGTCGCAAAATGACATTTAAAAAATTCAACAGACACGTCTTTCTCGGAAGACGTCTATAATTTACTAACTTCACTGTGAGCAGTTTCAGTGGAAACACTTACTTTCAAATAAAATAGTACCTCTGACAGATGTTGAGTAACAGAGACACAGTTTTTGTAAACAGGTGCTGCTGTTGAGTTTTTGAATTTAATTTGTATTTTGGGTTCCAGTTACAAAATTCAATCAGCTGTAATTTTACCACGGTGTTGGCAGGAAACCCAGAGATCGATCTCCTAGAACTTTTAATCCTTCTTTTATGAATAAATCTGTTTATTTCAAACATCTCAACACTTTACAGATGCTGCTCTTCAAACTAGACTCCATTGTAGTCATAATCATAAAGTATCAGAGCAAATTAAACTGTCCAATCAGCTCAAACAGTAAAAAAGGAAGCATATAAGACACATGCACTGGTTACTTTAATGGGTAAACCTCAACAATTTAATGCAATTTAGTACAACAGATGTGCCACAAGTCCTCCAGTTATGTATATTAGTAATTCCTCTCTGTCAGTATCCCTTAAAACTAAACAATATTGTCTTTCTTAAGGAAGAACTTGTGTCTGAGGTGTTTAATTGGATTAGCACTTGATTGTACTGTTGTACCTAGAAGTGGCCACTGAGTGTATATTCAGCTTCTAATTTCCTCATAACAACAACGCCTCAATTCAATGTTTAACACTTGAGTGTAAACACACTCATAATGAGCAAATTATTTTCACATTATTTGGTTTCTAACATAATTACATCTCATTTCACCACACAAAGTTGGCCTGTGATAAAAAGGCAGGCTCTTAAAAAAAGAACAATTTTACATCTTTGATTACTTTGTGTCATTTTTGTAAACCCTTTTAAACAAATTAACAAATTTTAATGACAACTGTACATAGAAATGTAAGAGAAAATGTCCACCTTCCTCCTCACAGTTTCTTTCTGAGCAAAAAGACTCTTGTATGTCTGTGAACTGGATGACACTTAACCTAAATGCATGGGCAGATACAACAAGAAATAAGTCAGGAAATGTGTTATTTGGGTAAAACTAGTCATTTCTAAACATTTGGTGCAAAATGTGCTGCAAGATCATTTCTGCAGGTTGTTTAATGGTTTTGATTGCATTCCTCATTGTGAATGCTGGTGTGGAAATGTCATTAATTAGTTGAATTTTATCTTTTTAGGTCAACTTGGTGTCGGAGCACATCTGGTGTGAGGACTTCCTGGTGCGGAGCTTCTACCTGAAGAACCTGCAGACTAACGAGACTCGCACTGTCACCCAGTTCCACTTCCTGTCCTGGATGGACCGCGGCATCCCGAACTCAGCCAGGACCCTGTTAGACTTCCGCAGGTAGATTGAAGGATCCTGCAGGTTGTCCTCAGACACTGGAGCTCAGCAAATTCCAGGCACATTTACCCCCATTAAACTGGCCTTTATCCCGAGCTTGTTCTTAATCATCTCTCCTTATATTCTGTATTCTGTCAGCACCTTTTTGGTCCGTCTACCTCTTGCCCCGCTTCCTTTTGGTGTCCTAGAGAACGGTTGTTCTAATAAGGACTGTGTTTCTGTACTACTCCCCCTTTCATCCTGGGCCTATTTCCCTCACCTCCCTCCAGCACATGTGATGCAGCAAATTAACAGCCCCGCACTGCCTGGCTTGGCTTGGGAAGAAAAGAAATTAGAAAAAAAAAAAAAGAAAAATAAAAAAAACACCAAATTCAAACACCCAATTAAATGAGAGCTGTCTCACTAAAAACACGGGAGAGGGGGAAAGCTAGTGACTGAATAACCTCACTCTGTTCTCCACATAATGTGTTCTGGCAGAAGAGCAGCAATAGCTCCTCTGGGAGAACCCAGGGGGATAGGAAAAGCCCTCCAAATGAGAATAGATGCATCTGATTTGTGGATGGAAGTCTGTCCCTCTGGTTTGTAATGCAGATGAGAGAGAGGAGAAGAAAAAAAAAAACAGAGGATGTGCAGCGTTATCATGTCATCCTTTCCTGACAGAGTTGCTGCTGTTTCTGTTTTGTTGTCTTTTTCTTTTTTTCTTTTTTTTTCAAATTAAGCTGGGTGTAGCTTGCAGTCAGTTCTATTTATTTATGATATTGGTTTGCAGGTTTGAGCTGTGTTTTGATTACATACATACATTTTCCTTTGCTGTCAAAAAACAACCAGATAGCCTCGAGTAAAGCCGTGAATTCTGCTGTAGGTTATTGGGAATCCAAAGCTCTCTGATTATGTGATTCAGAGGTCCACTTCATGCACTGCACACTCACAGTTTTCACGGTTTCGGCCAACTCTGTATTTTGCGGTTGCCAGTGTCATTTTTGTGATGTTGCAGCTAGTAATATGAGCCCAGTTGCATAGTCACAAAAGTGATCATTGGAAACTGTGTCTCCTCAGCCAGGCCTGTGCACAAACTGTCTTTCTCTCACTCCTGTCTCTCCCCTCTCCTCCTCTCACTGCTCCTTCCTCTGGCTTGCATGGGAACTCCAAACATCTTCGTATGCTCTTTAACTCAGGACGTATTCTGATTTTTTCTGCTATTTGTGATACATTCACTTAATATGTAGAAGAAATACATTGATGAAAAAATAGAAAATGAATGCAAATACCCACCAATTTATAAAAAAGGCAACATTGCTCCTGCTAAATAAGCAGTGATGTGCTTGCAAAAAGTAATTTTATCACATTGCAATATTTAGCTTTGCCCACTGTGTGTTTTTAGATGATTTCGCCAAGCTTTCAGTCACTGTAGACCTACAGCTATAAACACACCTCAAAGCTCATACTGACATCAAACAGAGCAAGAGACAGATAGAGAGATAGAAATAGAGAAAGGGCAAGAACACATGGGAAATGCATTATACAGTTGTGGCTTTTAAGGTCCAAATACAAAGGAAACTCACAAATGCAACAAAAAATGTACAGAAACTGAGCTTTGTAAACACAGAAAGATGTGGAAATGGACAAGAAACATATGTGAAGCAATGCATGAAAGGAAAATATAACAAAAAGCCAGCATTATTTAAATGTTTGTGTAACATCATTCAGTATATTTAACAATAAAATATATAATTATGAGCCACAACACATTATATGTAACTTAAATACAACTGACACATCCATTTATAATAATGTGTATTCATGCATTTTGCTTTATTTTGTATGTTTTATTTACAGATTTCTAATAATTATAATAAATTCTAAGTATTAGTGATTTTGAAAAGTAACAAAACGCTAAATAGTTCGGCACAATGAGATACTCAGACATTTGTTTTCCAGGTTGTGGCTAAAAGGTGAAAAACGAGGGAAAATGGAAAGACACGGAAGCTCTCAGTGTAGTCAGTTTCCATGGCAACGGCTGGGTGTGAAAAGGCTTGTTGGCCTTCGCCGCGCCTGTGGTGTGTAACATTCATAATTGGCCGGGGTTAATGCGTCGGCGGTCGGCAATCACAACATCACACCGGCACATCCATCAAGCGCACATGTCACAATAACGCCGCTTGAGACGATGCTCCGTTTGTTTGGGTGGTGCGACACGGATTTTCTTCCTCTGCGCTCAAATTAGAGTGATTGATTGACAGGCGTTTGCATCCGTCAGGAATCTGTTTGCTCCTTTGATTATTGCTGTCGTTAATTTCATCCTGGACGCAATGCAGAGGTCTTTAATTGTCAGTTATTATTCATCAAAAATCATTTGTTCTCAGAGTGTGTGTGTGTGCATTCAAGACAGCTCGCCATTAAGCTTGAAATAATCTCCGATTTCTCTCTTTTGTTTATTGCAGAAAGGTTAACAAGTGCTACCGGGGTCGGTCTTGCCCGATAATCGTTCACTGCAGGCAAGTATAACTGTTTGAACCCTGTGACAGTGGTTGACCCCGCTGAATCATAGCGAGTGTTTGTCGTGTTCTCTGTGTGTGTGTATGTATGTGTGTGTGTGTGTGCGTGTGTGTGTGATGGAGGGGAGAGGCTGTGTGTGTGTGTTTTTGTTTTTTTTTTTCAAACTCGCTCAGTCCATTTCCTCTATCTGGAGCTGCCGTTTGTTCCACTGGCTGTGTCTTTATGGAAATGCTGTGGCACAAAGACACTTCCATTTCCCATTTGGTTGGGTTAGTTAACTGGAGTTGATTGGTTTGTATTAAACACCAGGTATCTGTCTGACCACTTTTAATAGTCACATCCTGTTAAGTCATGCGTGGGGCCAGGCAGCCCGCTCTCCCTCTGAGGGCTACGAACTGAGTGTCTAGCAGTGGATTAATGAAGCAGTGGTGCTCAGGCCTGCTCTCCTGTTTTAGTGGCCTTGCCTTTATTAGAGAGATGTGCACGCCTTGTTTGCAATTAACATGCAGAGCCGTTGAATGGCCGGCGGGCACAAAGGGAGGCTTTTCATAAGACTATCTCTGGAGTAATGGAAAAGCAAGGCCCTCCAAAAGCTGTTCTCGAACCGCCCCTGGCCTCTCAACCTCTCCTCTGCTCCTGAGGTGCATTCATTTAAAAGCCTTTGTCCCCAGTGTGCCTCAGAAACCATTCCCCTCTCCCAAATAGCCGAGCAAGTCTCCAGACCACACATGCACTCGTGTGCAAAGGTTTCAGCATACTCACATTTATTTGAGCATCAAATATTCAAACCTGCTCAGGCAAATTGCACACGAATACTAATGATTATTATTGATTTTTTTTTTCTTTTTGCTATTTAAGCATTCTATTTTACCTGTTAATATCGGGTTTTGAGCAGATGGAGCAGTGTGTTTCTGTATGCGCGGCCTCATTTGTGTTTAAATATACTCCACAGCCTCTCAGCAGATGTAAATGAGCAATTTGTTTCCTTATAAGAGAAACACTCTGAGATTAGAGCATCACTCTGCCACCTTAATGATCTCCATCTCTCCCTCTCTCTCTGACTCTCTGCAGTGATGGAGCTGGCAGGAGTGGGACTTACATTCTGATTGACATGGTCCTCAATAGGATGGCTAAAGGTAACGATCAATGGCTTCCCTTTCACTCTTTTCTGCTTGCGTTCAAGTGTTGCCCTGGCAACGCTAAAGCCTGCCATTCTCCACAGAGGGTCTTGGGGATGCATTAGAGGGTGACTTCTCTGAGGCCTGGAGAGGCAACGAAGACAGAGGCAGACACGCAGGGAGCTGGAAGGAGTGGAGGGAGTGGGGACAAAGAGAAAACAGAGAGAAGGGGAATGAAAAAGAAACCTGCACCCACATTAGTAATTATCTGTTTAAGCTGCCGTCACGCCATATTGACCTGCAGCACAACTGCAACATGAATTTAGATAGCACATGCATGGAAATGAAATGTTTAAAGGCCAAACACTTTGAAAATCTGAATTTAAAAAATGTTGCTCCAATGGTTTGAATCAATATTTAATATTTAATTAAAAACAATGGGTTTCTTTTATTGTATTATTAAATGTTTTCAATTATTTTTAGGTGGGCTTGCATCTTTTATATCGACTTTTCTTTTTTCCTGTTTTACATAAATATAAACTAAACTGCAGAAGAATGTAAAACATCTGTTTGTCCGGGTTGTTTTTGGGCTTTATTTTTCTGCAGTTTTGTTTGTAGAGTCAGGCCCTGGTTTGCATTGTATAATCAAAAGAACACAGTCAGGGCAGATCCTCTGCAATTGGTCCCAAATCACAGTAACTTGGCCCCATCATGGCTGGGCGAGAGCAGCTACCTGGATGGGATCTTTGTGGGTGTGTGTGCATCATTATGTGGAAAACGGGAATGAATTGTAGCTTCCTGTAACAAGGCAAACACTTGTTTTTAGCTGCATGTCAAATTCAGAGTTGAAGCACAAGAGTTTGTATGAATAAACAGTAGTTTTCATGTCTTTCATACAGACTTTTAAATGTGAACATTTATTGTTGCACAGGAGCTGAGCTCTTCCAAAGTTTGCCTTTGCCCCCTAAAGCTCAGCCTGCCCTCTATCTGTTGCCCTTTGACCTTTGCCCTTTACCCTCACTCCTTGCCACCCTCCTCCTCCTCCTCTGCCATCTCAGCCCATCAGAGCAGGTTGGGAGGAAGTGGGCCTCTGGTTGCAGACCCTCTCTTCACTGTCTGTAAAACAGAAATAAGACCAACCCGTCCTGATGGAGTTCATGTGGTTCTGTGACAAATGCGCCGTTGTCCGCGGTGATGAAAGGTGCCACCCGGTCTCTTTTTAACCTTTTGTTTGCTGCCCCAGAATCAAACATATAAAATGAGCATTATCTCACTCTCTGAAGCTTTTTTTTTTTTTTTTTTTTGCTTTGGTCGAAGAGCCTCTCTTCAGCTTTACTTTGGAATCCAGCCCTTCTGAGACATGAAAGTCTTGTCGGAGCACTGGAGTACTTTGAGTAGTCCAGCTGCATTAAATCCCTCTTTTTTACTCTCTCTCACCCACACACTTATATACATTTTCACTCCTTCTCCATCTCTTGTGCTTCCTTTCTCTGCCTCACTTTCAAAAAAAAAAAAAAACATCTTGAGAGTTCAGGGGCTCCCTCCTGGTTTTCTCCCTCCATCTCTGTCTGTTTTTATCAAATGAGCTCCGGCATTCTGTTTTGAAAAGCCATAAATCTGAAAGTAGAATAAGATTTCCAGATTAACATCACACACTTTCAAAGCCTAAGCAGACTTAACTCAACAGCAGCTGATCAGTGGTGAAGGCAAGCAACTGTTGCATAGGTTAATCATCAGTATGGCTGCTGCAAAGGCTGTAAATCATTTTAATTAGAGAGTTTGTTGGTTCTCAGACTCGCACACACACACACACACACACACACACACACAGATGCACACACACTCTGATATTGTTGTATCAAAAAGCTCTTAGCAGACTTCATAGTCGGACATAATCTAAACCAATTTTTGAGCAAGATTCTCACAGAGAAGCCGGCGCTTAGCGTCTTTTTTTTTTTTTTTTTTAAATGCATTATTGCACATTTCCCAGACCCCAAAAATATCCTCTTGCATATTTTATCGAGAAACAGTCTGTGGCTCTCGTCCAAGTCTTTCGAGGGATGAATGTAATAATTTTCAATCGCTGCACTGTTCCAAAGGGAGCCCAGTATAAAGAGAGATTGACAGATGTGAGCTGGATTACTCCGCTGCTTTGAACTCAGTCCAATTTTCGGTCTGTTGCAGGTGCTAAAGAGATTGATATTGCCGCTACCCTGGAGCACTTGAGAGACCAGAGAGCTGGCATGGTCCAGACAAAGGTAAGGTCCCCAGCTTTGAGTGAGAGAGGTGGGGGAGACGGGGGAGGGAGGAGAGGGGAGAAGAGGGAGAAAGAAAGAGAAGGGGGGAGGGGTTGCAGTCATTCAAACAGACGATTGTCTCCTTCATGTGCACTGGATCAGGGGAAATGATGTGGTAATTGATAACTGCTTCAGAATTAGACAAACATTGTCTTGGAAGATAATCGCTCACTGTTCCACATTTATCACCAGACACAGAGAGGCTGACCAAGATCTTCTGCTGTAGTAGCATTTTGTCTGAGACTCTGCAGCAATTTAAGAGTCTCACTTCGTTTCTCTCACTTAAACAAACATTTGAAACATACTTTTTTAACACCAGACTGTCAGATCTGCTGTTTTGATGGAGCATGATGTAAATTAATCACTTTATCAAAGGAAGAGTCAAGTAGATATGCGACTTGGACTTAAACTAGGTTTTTTAAGTGTAGATGAATCTTTTAGTCTTTAAAATCTCAGAAAATAGTGAAAAATGCTAATCATTGTTGTTATGTCTTATGTCTTAAGATGTCTGGTTTCATCTGACCAACAGTTAAACATCAGAAGATATTAACGATGTGTAGCAGGAAAAAGAGACAAACTCTCACAGTTAAGAAGCCACAATATGTTCATTTTTGGTCTATTTGTTCAAAAAATGAAAGAAACAATTGCTTAAAAATATCACATGTTGTTTAACACCATCTTTTTTTTTATTCACCATTTATTTTTATACATTTCATCTGTCCAGGACTATAGATTTTATACAACTCTTTAGTCTCAGCAAGTTAATATCACTGTGGACTCTTCTGCTTATAATATTTTTGGGAGTAGTTTAGAGTTTGTACAAAGCATTTTCTCTCACCCACTAATGCAAATAACAGGTAGGACGTCTGTTTTGTTGCTCTCTTGTAATTGGAGAGAATAATAATAACAATAATAATAAACCTCATGCTGCAGTGGGTGATAATATTTATGGACACAGGCCTGCTAACAGACTCCAGTGTTCCTAGATGGTTCATTAATGCAGCTTTTACAGCCTTGTTCTGCTCAGCACAGAAAAGCCTTTCAAGCACTCTCTCTTCTTCTTTTCTAACAAGTCTAAGTGAAATTATATTAGAGTATTGTTGATTCCACTTTGTGGCTTCATGCTGAGTCTACACAGAAATTAGATTGTAATGAGGTATGAAAGTTAGAGTTAGGTTTCAAGGATTGAACAACCAATTATCTTTTCTGTTTTTTCCTCCTTATATTTTTGGATAGAACTCGCTAAGAAAGGGGAGAGAAAATGTAGTGCTTCTTCTTCTTCTTCTTCTTCTGGTCACTTCTTCTGACAGACGTCAACATGCAGGATTTACAGCATGTGTAGCCATTTTTTTCTTCCTCACTAACCATGCATCTCTGATCTATCAAGCAGAGATTGATCTCCCCCCAGTGGTGTGAATGCGAACAGCAGAGCACAAAACCTGTTTTTCTTTTTTTTAAAGCAAAACTTTAAAACTCAACATGAGATCAGATACAGTGTAGAGATACATACATAGATGTACCTAGATATTTTACTTTCCTATCACAACATCAGAACACATAAAAATAGAAAACCTAATCACAAATAATCTCCAGTGCAAAGCAGACATGGCCACCAGCGACTCCTCTGTATTGATTCAGCCTATCCTCAGGCCAGACTGTGGCAGGCTATGTGTTGACACATCTAAAGACTGCTCCCTGCAAACTCCTACGTACTTTTTCTCTGTGAGAGGACCCCGTGGCCTGCAGCCTGGGGAGAGGAGAGGAATATAAAAACACCAGGTCCGTGGGGCAAACATCAGTCAGCCCCTTTTGTGCTCCTCTGGGAAAACTATGAGTGGGATTCACAAACAAACACACACATAAACACCCACAGAGAGAGCTGAGAGACAGCTTGACTGAAAAGCTTTATTTTAAGACACACCTGGCTGGATCGATGGCGGTGCCAGTAGCTCGTGCACCGCCGAGTTGAAAGCTCAGAGCACGGCTAACCTTCACCTCGAGTCTGTGGCCAAACACATTCAGCGTAGGGTCAGAGGAAGAAGAAGAAGGAGAAGAAGAAGAGGAGGTAGCGGACGCCAATCAAGCTGAAATGACATTCCTGAGCTTTTTTATACACTAAAACTTTCCTTCTTCCCTTCCTTCTCTCCCTGCTTCTTCTCTTCCCTCCTCCTCCTCCTCCTCCTCAGGAGCAGTTTGAGTTTGCGCTGACAGCCGTGGCAGAGGAGGTGAACGCCATCCTGAAAGCACTTCCTCAGTGAAGGCATCGCTTCCCCCTCCTACTTCTCGCTCGCTGAGCACCGGTTTCCTCTGCCCACTCAAGACTGACATCCCTCTCTCTCTCTCTCTCTCTCTTCCTCTCTGCCTTCTCCCTGCTCTGTTTCTCTCCTCTGTCTCTGCCTCCTCTTCACCTCTATATATACTGTATACTTATGAATGTCGTGCCAGATCTCTCACCTGGATCCATATTCGCAAAGATTTTGCCTCAGAGTACGACTGTTGATCTGGGATCTGTGTCGTTTTTTAAAAAAAAAATTCAGGAAAGATACGGACCATTAGAGCTCGATCCGATGTGATGTGTGAGCAAAGATCAGCCGTCCTGCTGTGAGACGTTTTGTCAATATGAACCCTGGTCTTCTATTACTGTGATGTTGTTCCTGAACATACCGTTTTAGTGCCACTGACGAGCTGTTTACGTGATGTCAGGTGAAGACTTTTGTTCCAAAATCTGCTATCTCCTGTTGAAGGAATCTCTTAAAAGATGCTATTAATAATGACTTTTAGCTCATTTAAAACAAACTTCAGTAGGGCTGCAACTAACAATTTATTTTTTAGGATGCTAATTATTTTTTTGGTTAAATGTTAAGTCCATAAAATGTAACAAAATAGTGAAAAAATGTCATTTACAATCTCTCAGAGGCCACAGTAATGTCTTCGATCTGCTTGTTTTTCTTTTAAATAGTCAAAAATCCTAGAATATTTGGTTCCTTGTTACATATGACAAAGAAAAACAGCTTATTGTCGTATATGAGAGGCTGGATCGTGAGGATTTCTGGCACCTCTGCTTAAGAAATGACACAGACACTTGATGAATCATCAAAATGGTTACCAGTTAATTATTTGCAAATCAATTAAACCGCAAGTTGTTGCAGCTCTCAACTGTAAAACATTTAGATTAATAATATGTAAAATAAATTAACTCATTGTCTTTAAAAATCATAGTTTTGTACAAAATTATATTCACTCGAATCACTTGAATCGTTTGATTAATCGGATAGCGTTTTGGCAACAAAACTCGTCACGTTTCCTCTCCTCTCTGATCTCAATCAAACACTATATAATCACCATCACATGTTGAAGTGAGTGTGTGTGTGTGTGTGAGCGTGCGTGCGTGCGTGTGTGTGTGTGTGCGTGCATTGTTGTGTTTTGGGTCCAGACGTCTCACCTCTGTAGTTGAAACCGCAGACGTCACAGCTCATGATTCCTGCAACATATCAGGTGTTTTTTTACTCCTCATTGCATTGATCTTACATTTTTCCACCATGAACTGTTTTGTTCCATGAACATCTCTGTTAATATTAAATGTAATAGAAATATACCTACTGAGATATTCCTGTATATCAATAGTAACAATATGATATATATTTAAGCAGAACTTATATTGGGATTGTTGCTAAATTTGTTTGTCCCTCCACCACTGGTATATTGTGATATTTTGTGCAACATGACAGATTATTCCTTCCATGTACTGTAGAGACAATGAATGACTTTATCAATCCCTATATAGTGTTATATCTGAAATGTACACTGAGAGCCTCAATGAGAACTATATATTTTGTGTGAAAAGTAACAATAAGGTTGGTAATAAATCAGAACAGATTATACTGCTCCGCTGTCTGTTGTCGAATGCTGTTTTTTGATGCACAAACAGGAGGCAGAAAGCTGCTCTCACAGCGAGTGGCGTTTGATTGAACGGGAGCCTTAGTTAGGTCACAAATAAAAAGATGTATCGTGCTCCCTGAGGGTTTGTGTCTGCAGGAGATTCGCAGGTTTGCACAGATGAAATGTGTGGTTCAGCAGCTCTGTCAGTGGAGAAAGTGGCTGGGATTTAAAATGAAATCAGTCATGTATTTCAGCCACAGAGGCCCTCTGGCAATACTAAAAGCGAGGAGGAGTCGCTCTAAAAGTCCAATTTTATCAATATTTACTGAAGGATGTAACTTTAAACTCACTGGTGTCTGACAATAAATTGCCAGTTTTAGTGTTTGTGGTTTTTTTTGATATTTTATTATTTCTTCAGCTTTTTTTTATGCAGCTAAAAGAGGTTTGTGATGATCTTCAATGTTTCTTCTGCATTTGCTTTAATCATTTTTGTCGTGTTGTGATGATTAAGGAGAAAATTTCAACAGTTCTTACATCAACAAAAAATGCATAATACCCCCAAATAACTGTCAGCACTTTAAATTGAGGGTTTCAGTCATTTTTAGAAATGCTGGTGCTAATTACATTTTTAGCAGAAAAGATCAAACAAGGGCCTCTGACTCTGTGTGTCTGAAGCTCTCTTCCACATTTCATGACATTCCTCAATGAATTAAGTTGCTGTCTCATGTCATTAATTAAATGTACTTTATTTTGACATAATAATTCACTCAGTATTAATATTTATCTTTCAAGTTTAGTTTATTGTTATCAAACATAACAAGAAGTTTTGGTCTCGTGATAAAATGTTGGCTAAATATTTTTGTTTTTCTACATTTAAGTGGCACAAAGGAAGCTTGATTGTATGAATTTGTCACTTTTTAAACTGAAAATATGTCTAAGGAGAATTAAATAATGACAAAAACTAAGGATCCTATACATTTAACTAACTAGCTAAGGATTCTGTCAGTTGTTCATAAATCTCTCATTAATGCTTCATAGATGAGTTATAAGCCATTTAAACATGCACATTGCAGGACTGTTAAAATACCTTTGACTTATGTTTATCCTCCTGCATGACAGTTTCTCATTAATAAAATTTAATGGGTCTCACTTTCTAATAAGCCCTCAAGTCCTCAATAATAAGGCTGATATGTCATCACGAGCAAGTGATGATGCTTAAAGAGGATAAACAGCAGCTAGAGGCATTTTTCACGACCCAGCATTTAAAATCTTATTATATTAATGGTCTATAACTGATCTTAAAAGCATTATTAGATAATCTATCAAGTCATTTATCAACACTTATAAGCTGGTTATAAAGGGCGCATCATTAAAGTGGTGCAAAAATTAATATTGTAATTAAATTAAAAGTATCTGCATTCGTTTCTCTACCCACTTTTTATCAGTTTATACTCTGACTTTGCCAGAACCATTAATATTATTGATTAAAATCTTTAGATATGAAGCATCTGCAGCCGAAGGTGAAATAAATCTGACACAAAGTATAATAAAGGTTTGGCTCCTCTGTTCGGATCCTGTTGAATATATAATTTCCTTTGAACAATGCACGTGTGCTTCATGTGTGTGAACTCATATTCATGTGTGTGTGTGCAGCCCGATGACATGTCCCTCCCTCCCCTGACAGTTCTAATAGCTAGCAATGAGGCTCCATGCACTTCCTGAGGCCTCATTTGCATATGACTCGCTGATGAGCTGCCACCGCTAACCAGCAACACCAAACCAAAGCCCTATTAATATTCTCCCATTCAGGTTGTAAAGCACACAAACCTAATCAGCTTAGAAATTACTGTATGGATACCATAATTACGCATGTTTAATTGCTTATCATCTGATGGGTACAAGTTTATTAGAAAATGTATTCATGGTAATTGCTTCCTGAGGTATCTGGTGTGCTACAATACCATGTGATATCCTGTCAGCTCCCATTTGGGAGGATTAATGCGCTCTGAAAAAGTCACAAAATTAGATACTGTGTATTGACTCTTTGGGTTCTTGGTTTAACTCAAAGTGAATTTTAATTTAGGGATTTTTAAATTACTGCTTAAGCTCGGCTAATTCTTTGGAGTGAGATCCGTCAAACTCTGCACGTCTCTCTACTGAGTGCTGGCAAATCACAGGGATATGAATGACTATAAAGTGAGCGAAAGCCACCAGAAAAAATACTCACAAACCTGCTTGGCATTGTGGAGACTCCCTTTCCACCATCAAATAAAGAGCTGTGAAATCAGGGGGAACACAGGAGCGACACAAAGGGGAAAGTCACACACATCAAATGAGGAAACTCATCTTAAAAGAGAGAGGTTTTTAAAGCAAAGCCATCTAAGAGTCGCTGAATGACTCGGTCCTGAAACAAGCAGATTAAAACACACACAGTGCAGGTTCCTCAGAGGAGCCTCCACGCCGCCAAGAACGTCGAGTGGGCCTTTTCAGCCGTGGACCTCAGTGAGTCGAACAGCTCCTGCCCACTCTTTGATGATCTCTCTTTGGTTTTTTTTTTCTTTTTTTGTGATCACTGTTGGCTCTCACTCCTTCTGACACACTTGTAAATTCATGCAGTTTTAAAAGGAAACACATCGACCAGCCAGGAGTTCCTCTTTCTTTCATTAGAGCTGTGATTCCCGACCAGAGGCACTTGTGCCTCAGGGTTGCAGTCATCAGTTTGTATGTGGAGAGATAATGAAGCAGGTCAGCTAATTAAAAACACTGATAAAGAATAATTTAGAGATGAGGCTTATTTGCGTTCAGGAGGACAGCAAATATTCATAAAGCACTACAAAACGGTGTGAAGCTGATCTTTAGTACATTTATTATCCAACTTGAGTTAGTTTTTATTCATTTGTATCAAGTTAACTCTAAAATCCTCTGCACAGCAGTAAAATGCAGTCAGACGCTGGTCAAACACAGTGACGAGATTCTATAATGAAGAAGCTGCCTCCTGCACAACAAAACACGTTTTAAAATAATACACAAAAATCTGATGGTCTTATGTGTTTATTTTAGCTCTTTCTGCACGTAGAAGAACAGACATCAGGGAGTGTAGCTTTATGTTAAATAAGGCGTGTTGCTTGTTCACTTTTTAACTTGCAGAAAATGCTCAAAGCAGTTATAATCAATATTTCATATTAATAATGGGTCACAAATCCTTGCAGGATTAACTGTGAGTAGTTTGTAGTGATGAACTGAAAGAGAAATGTCACTTGACTCTGCAGTTTCCATCTTTGAAGCATCTTTCAGCTCAGTACTTTAATTCTACACAATAACTGAAAAAAAAATCAATGTTGTTAGAAGTGAATGGAAAGTAGTTAGCAAGCAAAGCTTAGCAAGGTTTGTCCTCTCTGGGCTTCAGTAGAAACATGGCAGGTATGATGGCAGACTGTGAAAAGGACCTGCTTCAGCTGTAGATATAAAAGGCTCATTTTACACGACAATTCTTAAATTCAGCTGGAAAAACATCCTAATGCATATCATATTCCATTTCCGTCAATTGATCAATCTGATTGCAACCAGTTGACCTTTAAATTAAAAAATAATGAACCAACATGCTTACGAATGGTAGAGCTATAACAGCAAACTTGGCCAAAGAGAGAGAGAGTCCAAGGATCCACAGTGGATATATTTATAATGAAAGAAATCTACTTCAGCTCATCTCACAGGGCTGATTTGGTTTGTTTTCGAGGAAAAAAAAAGTTTGTAATGCTGCATTGAATATACCTCAGCTGACTCGCAGTGTGTCCTGTTATTAGTATTTGGTCCAAGAGCCTCATGGGTGAAGTTTCCCCTCAAGATATTGTGGACAAGCCAACAAAAATAATTGATTTTGCTTATTAAATCACGTTCATTTGAAATATGGGGGGAAAACTTGAGTGTAGTTTTAATCAGATCTGCCTGACTGCTTAAAAAATAATTGCTGAGTACATTAAAAAAAACTGCAGCTACTCAGTTTTTCAAGTCACGTTTGAGTTTCAGAGCCAAGTTCGAGAGGTGCTTTAGCTTTTTTTTTTGCACTCGCACAGAAAGCCCCCCCCCCACCTGTAGATCATTAAACTTTTGAATGATGACACACAACAACATGCTAACAAACATGTCATTTCCCCGTGGAGAGGGCTGGGAGATCCCAGAGTGTTTGCTTGTTGGAAAAACTGTCTGGGATGCTTTCCAGGATTTTCCAAAGAGAAAAGCCTTGTTTTTCTTTGCTGATGTTGTTGGGAGTGAATGGAGAGCAGATTGTACAGGCTGTGCCTCTCATGTCTGTCCAAGGCCTTGATACCTTTGATCTTCTTAAGAAACAAACAAGCTTTTTAAACCAGGCACTCCAGGCTAGTGTCTCTCTCTGTCTGTGTTTGTCAAATGCTGATCCTGAGAAAATTGATCTTGCCTGAATAGTTACGCACACCCGTGTTTATGCAAAGATTTGTGTTTTAAAATGTGGAGTAAGCTCGGCTGAGATAAAAACTGATGTGATTTTACCACATTTTTTGTGGTATAGCTTTGGGATAAGATTGTGTGTGTGTGTGTGTGTGTGTGTGTGTGTGTGTGTTTCTTATCTTTGAACAAACTCTGGAGTCCAAAAACAAAACAGTTTTGAGCAGTTACAAACATTGTTTCAAGCATCAGAATTTGCCTCTGCGAGTAACATTTGTTTGGCTTTTTGTAAAACATCAAACAAAGATTAATTCTATGCAAACACACTTTTTTTTGAAAAGAGGGATTCCACATCTGAGTCCTGAGATGATTCGTCCTCAGAAAGTTGCACCAGCAGTTCATCAAGTTCAAACCAGTTTCAATGCAAGTGTCCTGTGCTGCTGCAAGTGGAGCACTGATGCTAGTTTGTGCAACCGTGACAAGCTAAACTGTCATAACTAACATTAGCATGCTAATATGCTAATATGGAATAATCAACATGACACATGATTTTGAAGCTGTTTAGCAGAGATAACACTGAAAAAAACTTTAAGTTATATTTTGCACAACAACACAAATGAAGGTCAAATGACAAAACAACACAAGGTGCTAATAGCTAATAGCATCAGATTAAATCACCAAAACTTATGTTAGCGTAATGTTAATCATTTTCACGATGTCTGGGATACATAAATACTGCTAACTCACGTACTCATGTACACACACAGCAAATTGAACTTAATATTACAAAGTAATTGCAACAAAGTTCAATAAATGATTTAGACCCCTAAAAGATTTTTTTAAGTTACACTGCAGCTCTGATGTCACTTCCTGTTCACCCAGACTATTTGATACAGCTGTAGATGCTAGCTAACATTTCTTGTTTCCTAAATAGTGCATACCCTTTTGGTTTAGTCAGTAATTTGAAACTACCGTAACTAAAAATGTGCAAAGGCAGAGACAGGTAACTCCAGGTGTAAAAACTACAGGGTCACATGTAGAAGTGACTGTTGGATCCTTCATGGGACTTGTGGTCCAGTCATGACAGGTCCAGTAAAGGATTTTGGGATGTTAGCAGCTAAGGGTGGAGAGTCCAACGAGGGCCAACATCTGGCTGAGCAGAAAAGGCAAAGCCTTCAATCAGCGAGCAAATCTCCTCTCATTACACCCCCACCCCCCACCCTTCCCCCCGTGCCCCTGCTTCCTCCTCTCTGGTTATTAATGGGCACACAGCAGCCACAATGACATTTTACACTGTTTCATCCCTGTCCCATCATGCATCTGGGGATACCCTGGCATTTGGCGGCGGTGTTTTCATCAGTGTCTGCGGCAGTGCTGACCAGTGCGACTTCAATCCTGCTTACTGTCACTCATCATAAGTGAGTTTATCAACACACATCTAATCGCCACACTCCGCAGGGACCTTAACCATTTGCATACTAAGATTGCTTTCTTTTGCTCGGCTAAGAACGCGCCTCCTTTGCATAATTATTAATGATAAAGAGTCTGTGAACAAATGTGTCAGAAGGTATTAGCATCACGTATACAACTAGATTCTAAAGGATACGTTTAGTGACGTGCCTGGAAGAAAGATGAGGGCAAAGGGTAGGAAGAGGAGAGCAACACTGTCAAGGGATGCACTTTTGCATGAAGGAAAGGGGTTAATTAAAGGGCCATGGATGGAAACTATAGTGTGTGATAATTTTTTTTGCAGCTTAAAATAATTGTTTGACAAGGAAGCCCCCGTGAGATCAAGCGTGTCTGTCAAAGAGAATACAAAACAGGGGCAAGAGGAAAAAAAAAAAAACACAACAGTTGCAGATAAATACCAACAAAAATATGAAATAATAAGCCAAAAAAAAAAAAATCATAAAAGCACTCAAAGGACTGAAGTCGTGCTGCAGAGAAGCAGGATGAGGAGACACTCCTGCAATATAACATGTAATCACAACAAAGAAAATATTGCTCCAGCAGAAGGAAAACCCCACAGCGGTGAACAACACAAGATGTTTACATACAGCAGAGTCACTGTAGCTGCTCATTTCAGCATTTCTGCTGTGTACCATTAAAGCAGCAGGCCCATATTGTCTGTCATCTGTTGTTGGTAATTACCACTTTTTACACTGTCTTACCCTCTGTGGATAATGTTCACCGTCTACACCAGAAGTGTTTCATATGAATAGTTTAACTGTTTGCCACTTTATATGAAACAGCTGCACTGTTTTTTACAGGACAGGAATAAATAAGTCATGCACACTATGGTTCAATTGGGGGTTGAAACGCCCTCCCCATGTTCTCCGTTAAACACAGGCCTGTGTACCCTCTGCACACTATAATAGCATGATATTAAAAATGCCCACAGCGATTGTTAAGTCACGGCGGCACATTTGCACCACGATGGATGACCTTTAGTGAATCCTAATGAGGCTTTTTCATGACTTTCAAAAGCAAAACATACTGTAGCATGTAGAATAATAACTGCTGTGTGAGAAGTCTCCTCAGTTTAATGCTTTCACGAGCGGCAGGATGTGAAATCACAGTTTTCTCTAGTTGCGCAGACAGCTATTAGCTATTTTTTCTACTCTGTTCTGACTTCAAAACAGTGAAAAGGTTTAAAGTTTTAACAAACTAATGAAGCTTCTACAGTTGATTACTTCCATTAAACCAATTATTCTTTGAATTGCAAGTTTTCTGTCATTTTACTTGCATTTTCTTATTAAATATGTGCTAATTTGCATGAATTTCAAGAACTTAAATAAAGACCTAAATGTGTGTTGGAACCTTTTTCTTCCTCTATCCTAAAAGAAAAGCCTTTGTTAAAGGAAATAGGCTAAAATCTGAAAATTGCATTAAAAAACAATGTTTTTCTTGCATATTTCTGGCCTTATGTTGATCTTTTAAAGCACTGAAGTGACATTTTGTGAATGGTGGTTTGAATATCAGCTGCGGTTTGCTTGTATCTCCCCTCTCAGGAGGTGTGAAGCTGTCCAAACTTCACAAAGTCACAGCAGAAAGAATAATCTCAGGGGTCAGGAAGGGTCGGGGCCGATCTCCCTCTGGCTCTCCTTCAACAAATAACTGATGATGACCTTTGACCTCCCCGTTTTTGCATGAGAATTGATATCAGTATTTCACACACACACACCCCCCCCTCTGTAGCAACCTCAGGACCATCTGAAATGCCAGCCCTCGAAATCCAAACTTGATTTCTTTTTTTTTTTTCTTTTTTTTTCTAATGAACCCATCCAGAGAGATGGGGGGTGGCTGGGTTGCCTTTGGGAGGAGGAGGGTGGAGACGGGGGAGGCGAGCTTTGGGCTCATCTGCATCACAGATTAGGGTGCTTAGAGAAAAATCAACCATCCATGATTCATTACATGTTTCCTGCTGAGCCTCCGAGATGGCAACCGTCCTAGCAACAGGATCCTAGCAACAGCAACAACTCTCTGCCGCCGCGGCAGCCTATCAGAAACTTTGATGCCTGATCAAAATTTAGCCAATGAAGAGGGGAGGACATGCAGAAAGCGTGATAATGCGTTTCCTCATGCTGTTGGCTCTTGACTGGGGTGTGTTTAGGGCTCTGAACTGTGCTGTATCCCTCTGTATGTGTGTGTGTGTGAAAGTCTCCTCTGTGTGTTTTTATTGTAATTTCATAGTTGTCTTACTGGGTTTTATACATATTTTTTTTTCTGTGTAGTAGAGACATCAATTTGATATGGTTCTTTAATTTCTTTAATTGAATCCAGGCTCTATGTTTTTTTCATTTTTGCTGACTTTCTGTGTATTATATTTTGTCTCAGTTTAACACCTCTTAAGCTATCTTGACTTTACGTGCAAGTTTTCCTTTTCAGCTGCCTAAATCAAAGTATAATTGTGCCAGCAACCATAAAAACATGAAACAACATGAAACAGCATGACACAGATGCCTATTACACGCAAAAAAGTAGTGCAGAACATTATTAGTGTAGCCAGAGTTTGTACTTTATACAAAAATACTGTACAGGAGAAAGAAAAAAAATACAATAATAATGCAGTTTTATTTACATGAAAAGTGATTTTATTATTATGACATTACAACAGGTCATATCAACATGACATGGAATCTGAATCTGAATAAACGTCTTGTCTATATGAGCTGTTTTTTCTCAAAACGAGGTTGATGGGGATAACAGTGATGTGTCAGCTCAGTGAGATGTGTGTTCAAGAGCACATCAGAGGAGACAGTTTCATTTTAGTGACTGTCAGGACATTTTTTCTGTCGTTTTAAGGCGACCAAAATCAGGTGTATTATAGGAGGACGATGAATGAGCATCCAACAGAGTTTTTTACCAGGTTTGTTAGGCTAAAACATAAACTCATCCTAATCCTAACCAAGTGGATTTTTTTGCCCACACCTCAAAAATAAGATATTTTAGGTGAAAACATTCTCTTTTCCTCGTTGTAACCCTGTGGTTTTTGTGGCTAAATCAGAACTCAGCAACAGATATTAAAAGTTTTAATGTGAGAAACATTAGTGGTCTTTTGTGGTTTCTGGAAACTTATAATGCCAACATTAACTCCTGATGATTGGGTTGAATTTTTAAGTAAACATGTCAAGTCTAAACTCTATTTTAGCTGCCTTTTAATGCTCTGGATTGTGTGGAAAAAGTCATCTGATTAAATATTTCCTTCCTGTAATTGGATTTGATTTGAAACTTCATTACATTTAGTCTTCTAAATGAGAAGATCCAACAGCGAAGCTCCACGAGGAAAACCAACATTTTGTAACTACATTTCTCACTTTTTCTTACAACAGACTTTCTGTTCTTTTCTGTGCTTCATCGTTAACATCTCATCAGCAGCAGAAACACCACACACTGATGCTACTTTTGATTTCCAGCATACTCTCCTCTCACATGTAAATGATCCAAAAGTGTGGGATGTTTGTTCACCTGCCTCCCTGTAATCAGACATCATTATTCAGAGAGCGCTTTGACCGTCATCTGATGTCAGATAGGCCTGATCTTCACTTCAAAGGGATGTGGTCTGTGTTGGCCCAAATGGTCTGATAATGTTCAGTGTGATAATACATCACAACCATGTCTCTCTCTCTCTCTCCACTTCAGAGTAAGCTCGCTCGTTCCACCGTGCAGAGGCTGCCGTCACCCTGCACAAACCAGAAAATGAAGAAAACTACACACAAATGGGTGAAAACGTCCATGCAGAGAACAGAGTATACAGTTTTATATGTCCTTTCTTTTATATGTCCTGGAACAGGATGACAAAAGGGCGACTCAACTTCAGGATAAGAATATATTATCATTAAATTCATTATTCCTCTCTAGAAAAGGACAAGAAGATCCTCTCTTTGATCCATAAACACTA
The DNA here is from genome assembly GCA_029783725.1 of Acanthurus tractus. NCBI lineage: Eukaryota > Metazoa > Chordata > Actinopteri > Acanthuriformes > Acanthuridae > Acanthurus > Acanthurus tractus. The sequence goes on from JAQNCA010000015.1 coordinate 6,968,584, forward strand.
ATTATTTTATAAATCTTTACTATAAAAGCATTGAAATGAACACATGAAATCCTTTCTGTGCTCGCACTACTTTTGAAATCATGTTTAGCAACGAAAAGAGTCATCAAACATCTTTCATATGTCACCAAATCCTTTAAAATGTGTAAATCCACAGCTGAAAATAATCCCTAACAGACACACAGTTTCCTACTACTGGAATAATATTGCAAAAAAAACCTCAAACTTCAGTTTTAAAAAAATTCCTCTACTTTTTAAAAAAAATATAAAGCCATTAACTTTAGAAAAAATGGATGAGTCATCTTGGCAGTACCTGACTTCACCTAACAACTGGCTAATCCAAAAACTGACAAAAAAGGTTCAGTGAGGGGCTGCAAAGGCTTTTTGGATGGTCTGTTAATACAGTTAGCTTCATATCAAGCCACCTTTTATTATTTTTTCCAATATTTTTAGATGAAAAATTGTCATAGAGGCACTAAATCCATAAACACAAAAGACTTTCTTATTCTTCTCTAGTTAAATCAAGCCATGCAATGATATCCAGACGCAGAGTTTTTCCTTCTCTTAGATACAGTGTTCAAGTTTTCATTGTTTTCAGTGGGGCTATTCAGTTGAAATTACTTCAGATAAACTATTATTGTCACTAAGTGAAGTCATAGTGCAGAGTCAAAGCATTTATGTTGCTCTCTTGAAAACCTTTGGAAGGAAAAATGTAATTAGATTTACATCGAAAAGGGTTCTGCCATCCAAATACAGAAGTAAATGACCTGACTTTTGAGTCTGTTTCTCTTCTTTCCGACACTAACAAGGCTGTTCGTTATTGTCTTTTCTCATGTTGGCTCATTTCGTACGTGTGAATCCTGATGTGAACTGACTTGTATTTCATGTGTGAAGTTAAATATACTCCAAGTTTAATATGTGTGAGCTACAGGAGGAGCCAAAAACCATAAACACTCGCTGAAAAAAAGTTAACATTTTCCTGCACAATAACCCTTAAATGAACTAAGGGGTGTAAATTTGCCAGTTCAGAGTCAAAAAGTAATGATTTACACGTTGTTTTCCCCTCATTTCTTCATCTCAATGCATGTATGTGTGTGTTTTTTACAAGTGTGTGCTGATTGCACACAGCAGGAGACGGACGTTTTTGTCATTAAAGTGGCCTGTGGATTATTCCTCTGGATTTTTTTTCCTCTCACAGTTTGAACCTCCACACTTTTTTTTTTGTTGTTTTGTTTGGCAGAGGGCTCGGCTCAATCAGCGGACTGTTGTTTTTACTTGTAGATTATCTTCTGTGAAACACATCCCAGATAATTTCTTCCCAAAAATAACATCAAGCGTTAGAGAAAAGTAACTCTTTACTGGCATGAAAGTCAAATCAAAACAGGCTTTGATTCATCTGAGATTTTCACTGTTTTTTCCTCACACTTAAAGCTGTAAGATTTCATTTTAAACTGCAACTTTTCTCCCTCTCGTGATGGCCTTGAGTGAAACGTTTGTGAAATCCATCAAACAAGAACTGATAGACGTGAAGCTGAAGAGGAAGAGGAGGCAGAGATAGCTCGGGGGTCACATACGGGGAAAAGACCAAACAATGTCATCACCACACTGATGCTATCAGGTAGTCCTTGAAGAAACAGAAAGGTAGATACATTTAAGAAAAACTGGAGAAAAAAGACAAAAAATAAGACGAACAAACTGAGAGCTGGAGAAGATGTTTAAGGAATATAAAAGTATAAATAAGTAGTCATTGAATTTACTGATCAGAGTTTTTAGCCGAGCCAGATTAAATATCTTAACAACTATTGGCTGATTTGTCATTGAATTAACTGCAGACATTATTGTTCTAAAGGAAGTACAACAATGGCTTTGATGATCACCTGACATTTCCTCTTGAGGCTGACATTTAGCACATGCAATACATTTCCACCGTAAGCTGTGTTTTGTGTTTCCAGCCATTTAGCAGATGTCAGCATTTTAACTGGATACATCAAGATGGTGAACACAGGAAACTTTAGTGCTGACAAACATTAGCATGTGTATGGTGGGAAAAAGTAATGAGGTTAAGTAAACGTAGAAACGTAGAATGCCGTTATTATTATAACAGTATGATCAGCCTGTTGCCTATGATAAGTTAAAGTCAGCTTTCTGCAAAAAAATGTCCTGTTATACTGAGGAGTAAATGTTATTTGCCCACAGGAAGCGTTGACACATCGTCCATATGAGCATGTTAGCATGATATTGTTAGCATGCTGGTGTTAGCATTTAGCTCAAAGCACCACTGGCATGGCTGCTTGAGCACAAATCATGTGGCTCTGAAGTGCAGGTGGGTAAAAATGGTTTCATATATGAACTGATTCGACTGTCAAAGTTCAGGATTAATCTGTTATTAAAAACATGATGTCGACAGTAACAAAAGGTAGAAATAAGCTGGGAGGGCACTACAAAAAACTGTTGACATCTTTATCCTCAAAAAAGACAGCAGTTTGAGGCATTTTTGATTAACTTACCAAGTATATTTGTAAATGATTGTGAATACATCATGAACTTTCTACATCGTCTCTCAGAGACTGTTAACAGAGGCAGCGATCAGTGTTAGCAGGTTAAAGCGACTCCGTGATGAAGGAAATAACTCTGATCTCAGCCTGTTTCATCTCGATAACCCTGAAAAAAGACATCATGTTTTCAACACAACAAAGCACTTCCCCTCCGTTTGAAAACTCATACAGACAGGAGGCTGTGGGATGTTTTCACATTTAATAAATTCATGACTAATGCTGTAAACTTTAAAATGAAAAGGCTGTGAATAATTTATCTTAATTTGCATGTAAGTTTCACCAGACAGAACACCAGTGAAAGGATTAATATACAGTGTAGAGTGCTGGTGCAAGAGATTGAGAACAGCGCCCCCTTTCTGTTAATTAAATTGAGAATTGTCTTGAATAAAAACAAGTATTTTAAATCGAAATCTTTTCCAAAGATTCACAACCCTTCTCTAACATCCTTTGCTCAGAGCGAATGAGAGCATCCAAACTCTCTTTCCTGTGTCTCCTCCAGGCTTTGACCCTCCTACAGTACATACAGTACAACCTGCTCACACTGAGCTCCTCTATCCTGGGATTAAGCGACACTCAGACTGTCCAGACAGATTTTTATCCCCGTCAGAAAAACAGCCACCTGAGTCAGACGAGAACTTTAGTCACTTTACTGTCAGCGAGTCAGAGTTCCTGTCGTTCGGTGCGACTGTGGAGCAGCTTTAACCAAACTGGATCTGCTGTTATTGTGTTTATGATCCAGTCGGTACACAAACACGAAAAACTTGAGGCTTTTGTTCAGACTCGCACAAATCCATTCTCCGTTCTCGAGACAAAGCAGCATTAATACCTCTAATGCAATAATAAGCAGCACAAGCAAATACACAAACAAGGCATGAAATGAAGAATCAGTCACTGAAGAATCTGGAGATTTGTTATGTTTCAGTTGGAAGAGAGACAAGAGGGAGCTACATGCCAAAAATGAAGTCCAAAAAAGAGACAAAATCTACCCATATGTCCACAGACTGATGTTAAATCATCATTCAGTCCTTCATTTTGACATTTAGAGAAGCTGTTTCATACCATGTATTGAAAAGCTGTGACTGAAGGTGGATGTTTGAATCTTTTTCCGCCGCCTTCACCAGTTTGTTAAAAGAACCTGCTATGATGTTTCCTCCCTCCTAATCTGCCGAGTGCACCCTTGGAAAAAAAAAAAAAAAAAAAAAAAAATCTCACTCCAATTTTCGCTCCACCTAAATCCTTGTCTGACAGCTGTTTCAAAATAAAGCGCACCCAGGTGGCTTTTTGTCTCTTTGTACGTCCTGTTCCTTCCTCCTTTCAATGCCGTCAGGTAGCCAAATCATTTTCTGTAAAATAGTTTTTTTTTTTTAAAAATCGTCTTGATTCAAGCTTCTTTGACCCCGGCTTGTTTCTTTCTTTTTTTTTATTTTATTTTATTCACTAAAAAGTCTTAAGGCCTTGAACACAACAAAAGCCTTTTGACGAGCAGATGAGTAACAAACTCTCTCTCAAAGCTTGTTTGATATACAATGGATTTATGAGCCATTTCTGCAGCAAACCAATTAGGTGCTGCTGCTGCTGCTGCTGCTGCTGCTGCTGCTGCTGGTGAAAAGAGAATGACATCTGCGTTTCAGAGCTTGTTCGGTTTCATGTCGATTTAATCCAATCACTGGCAGTTTTAAACGCAATTACATTTATTAATTTCAACAGCACTATACATTGGTTGCGGTCATGACCTTCTGTTTGAACGGCTGCAGCACGTTTTATTATAATAACAATAAAGCGTTGATCCGGCTGAACTATACCCACTTCTCTTCGCTTTGCATAACATGAATAAAACATGCATGATGCAATTTGTGACACTGTAGACGCCAAACTTTGTGCTTTAATCAAACAGTGGCCTCAGAACAGCCCAGTTTTGTGTGTTTTGGTGCAGTTTTGTTGTTTTCTGTCCAGAGATAATATACGTTTGATATTTTTTCATCATGTTCTGGGACGCTGGTTTGATTGCAGCTTCTTGCACATTAATTACAGAGTTGAGGTATAATTGTGTATAAGTGTGGTGTAGCCGACATACCTGATTTCACAGATTTATGTTTAGAATTGCTGAAAACTTTCTACTTTACAGATTTAAGAAGACCTTTGTCCTTTGCAACATAAAGCAACATTTTTTAGACTTTGTATTTAACTACTTGACCATCTATCCATCTTTTGTTAGCCAGAAATCTCTAAACACTGTGGAAAAAATGTTATATTAAGGGACTGTATGTAAAGTTTAAGAATTGGGAGTTGGGATTTAACAGAATATTAGTCACTTAATCGACTAGTTGACTGTTTTAACCAAAAGTTAATGCTGTGCATCATTGCTGATTAATCATCCATCTCTGGTTTTAGCACCTTGTAGAAATAAAGCAGCAGCGATGCATCTGCAGCAAAAATGCAGCTGGGGGCGCTGCAGCAGTCATGTGTGGCTATGACATCTTTCAGTGTGAAGCGCTTAAGGAGCAGACTTTTGCAGCAAAAGCATAATTTTT
>JAQNCA010000015.1:6973766-6984676 GCA_029783725.1 Acanthurus tractus
TTAGGGAGGGTTGTATCTTTCCTTTTTCTCTCATTCTGCTGTATTGACTCCACAGACTAACATTTAACATTGTCTCTCTCCGTGTGCTGATGGGTGTTGATAGGTGTTCTGCTTCACTCGAGTGAAAGTGGGTGATTTTTCTCTTGAAAGGAGGCAGACGGTGGCTGACAGGGAGCTGTCGCTCTGCTCCTCGCTCCTTAGGAGGTAGATGTCGTCAGAGTGGAAGTCAATAGGAGGATTTCACAGTTTTCTTTTTTCTTTCTTTCTTTCTTTTTTTTTTCAAACCAGTCCGAAACAGTCGTGTAATGACTTTTGGAGGAGGAAGGCTGTAAGAAAGTAAGGCAATGGAGGGAGATGGGCCACTGCCTCGAAACTGTTTAATTAAACCCTCAGAGACTTCTGGCTGCATGGGAACAAGGGCCAAATGAGTTGCTGGGTCATGTGCATGCGTTCTGCCACATGAATAATACAAAACACTGCAGGCTCATTCAAAATAATCTGAGAATTCTGCTCTTTCCAGGACTCTGCCCATGTGATTGGAAAATCCGGGGTGTTTCATCCCCGCCTCTGTTCGTTTACTGTACTTAGGAGAGCAGTTGGTAAAGAATATATACAGCAGAAGGGAGACACGGCAGCTCAGGCGACTTGGCAGTGAAAACAAAAAGAAATACGAGTTTGATTTTCTCACACTTGATTAAAGATTATGTGTCGTTATGTTTGAATTTTATACAGGGAGTATTGGTGATGCTGTGGCTCATCGACATAAATTAAAATGAATGACATGACAGCTCTTAAAAAGTGAGGGTAAAACATCTCAGTCGCCCCCTGGTGTCCAGCTGCAGTACAACTCATAAAGTCCACCCCTCCATGTTAGCAGACAGGTCAAAGGCCAAACCAAAATGATACAAACTACATGTTAAATAATTTTTCTTTTCTAAAGATGTTTTCTGTCATATTAAGTACTTGTTCAAATGTTCCTTTTTTCTATCAAGACTGGATTTAAGTTGTTATTTGGTCCTAAAAAAATAAAAACAGAGGCAAAACATCATGATTCACAGTCAAACCTGCAATCAAGCTGGACCTCCGTACCGTCACAAGACCACTTTGTCCTCTTATCACTGCTGAGCTGACTCTGACTCCAAATGTCGTCACCACCAAGATCGAAGCGCCTGTATCATCGATGCCAGGGCTTCAGTTTTAAACAGAAGGGTGTGAAAACAAGTTGGCCACACAACCTTTATTTCAATTATTGCTATAAGAGGGAGGCAATTTAATTAAAATCTGCATCTGAAATTTCCTGCCAACAATCGATTAAATGACGAATGGAAAGTAAAAGAAGTTTTTCATCATGAGAAATGTGCAAAGAGTTGTCAAAAGAGTGCAGTTTCCCTCAAATCTAAGCAGCATTTTAGTGTTTTTCAGCTCATTGTTTTGTTTTCATTGTCTCTTATTTTGACAGAGCTAAAATAAGGGTCAGTTTTGGACCTCCAACTATGGTCAGAGAAATGACTCCAAATGAAAGCTGATGTTTGAGTGAACAAATGTGACAGATGACGGGTCTTGTCACTAGAAATGCCTAATAAGTTTGTGCCTTGGCCGCCATGTTTAGGAGCTCGGCTCTTAGCCATGTTGACTCTTACCTGTGAGTCTGGGGTTCAAACCCCCTGGGCTTTCCTTTGGCCTGTCACACATTAGCTAAATTAGCTTTTTGTGTAGATGTCAATATGCCCAAAGTGGCAAAAAAAAAGAAAATATATATATTTAAAGGTAAAAACAATGCTTTTCTAATTGCAAAAGGTGTTCCTGCTAAACTGTTAAAATCTTGAATTTGTTCTGTGTGTTAGTTTGTCTTTTAGTGATTCTACTGATATGGGAACATGTGTTAATATATATTGTATTTATCTGCTAAAACCTGCCTGATTTTCTTGTTTTGAGGCTCATTAAGTAGAACCGGAGTGTGTGAGTGTGTGACCAAACATCCTCTCTGGATTAATCTAAAATAGAGGCATGGTTTGATACAGTTGGGTACAATACAACCAAAAAAAGTTCACCAATCAGGGGGACATGTTTTACTTAAAGCGTTTATTAGTTGTAGTCCATAAAAAATGAACAGTTTTACATTTCCACTGATAGTAATCATGAGAACAACTTGTCAAGGACAAATCGGATGAGGGCATTCATTTCTTTAATTTAAAAAGTCTTTTACAAAAACATTTATTGAGGATTAAATGTTGCTGAATAAAATAAAAAGAAATAACATAATGTCTTTGAAAAGGGTTCATGAGTATTTTTTTTTTTTACCTTGTGTGAGTCGTGGTGAAAGAGTAGATAATGTTTATATCAGAGTGTTTTCATTTATGAAGATGTAAAGAGAAAAATCTTCATCTCTCTTTCTAAAATTTCATCCTCCCTTTCTTTCATTCTGTTTAAATCTCACATTTTCTAGCTAGTCCTTTCTCTCCTTGTCTCTATTTAAAAAAAAAAGATCCACTGAAAAGCTTGACCTTCACTTATTCTCACATGCTGTTTAATATTATCGCAATCATGTTCACACTTATAACAAACAAGGCTGCTACTGTATTCTCCCTCCACCTGGACTCTTTCAAACACGCTCTCAGAAAAAAACTGTGCGTTTGTAGAAAGTCCAACCACAGGAGATTGATAAAGTTTCTGAATGCTCACTGTACATCCACAGGGCCCACCCACAATAAATACAGCCACGGCAAAAGCTTAGCTACTAAAAAAAAAAAAGCATCTTACAGATATTCTAAACGTTGTTGTGAGGTCTCTGCTCTGCAGCTGATAGACGGGGGGGCGGGGGGACATGGCGCCGTAGTGGGGGATGCTGGGCCTCCGATACATAGCAGCGATGAGCTAATGCCACATATGACTGATGGCACTCCTGCAAACAAACGTGTGTGTGTGTGTGTGTGTTTGTGTGTGTAAATGTGTGTTTGTATGTATCTCAGTGGGTGTTTAAAAAAAGGTGCCAAGTCCACCAAACCGAGGAAAAAGTCGAGGAGCTCGTTTCTTTTTGGACTCGGCATCCTTCAGCCACAGTTTCTTTCTCTTGGTGTCCGTGTGTCCTAAAATAAGAAAAGAGCAAACATTTGGTTAAGTATTTAGACTTTCAGCTCTACTTTCTGCTAATGAAGCATATGTAAGGACTTAATGCTGTACCTAATGCTTAACTGATAAGAATAAATCACTAACTTTTGCTTTATAATAAAAGGCATTAAAGGCGCCACATGTAAGAATCAACCACCTATTTAATTTGTCCTCCAGGGGCAGTATATTACCAGAGAAACCACAGACTGCAGCTAACTGTAGCTGCTATTAGCTAATTAGCTCAGTTAGCCGTGCAGCTACAAGCCCTTTTTAGCTAATACTGTCTGAATTTAGAGCTTTGAGCGCCAAAAGAGAGCTGAAGTTGTTTACAACACTAGAAAAGAGCTTTGGACTGCTGGGGGAAGAAGAAAACCCAGTGAGGAATACTGAAGTGGAGTAATTTCTGTTCTGCCACTAGAGGTCCCTCTATCAAAACAATGGAAACAAAATACAGTGTCGGGTTGTAGCAGGGAATCACGGGATTAGTTTATTTCATGTGCGTAACCTCAGATAAGATTAAAACTTTTCTGGATTTGAACACTGCTAGATATTGTTATATAACAAATATAAAGTTGTTTTTTTGACATTTTAAAGTGAAAATATTATAGATTTTAAGTTTTAAATCTCTTTATACATTCAACAAACCCTTCAGAAATTTTAACTGCAACTATTCACATTCTTATTGTTCTTATTAATGATATGCACATTCTCTGTAGAGCATTCGTGAATTTTATTTAAACTGTTTATAAAACCATTAGTTACAGCGTGTGAGCACTCAATTATTAGAAAGCAGAGTGGATTTTTCTTAAAAATTAAATCTCTTAGTTTTAACCAGCAGCATTATTTAAAAAACACTCTCTGAGGGCCAATATTTGAGTAGTTTGTATCATTTCAGAATGAAAATTAGGGCCTTTATTTGCATCCCAGCGGGAAACGTGGACTGTTAAATTAAAGTTGCTCCTTAACTAGCGAAACTGCTCTTTAAGACTGTGTTGCAGATAATTGCTCAGCTTTTGTGCGCGGCTTCCTGACCCCATGAGGGAAAACAGAGGGCGACCTCTGACCTCTGGTCGTTACTTCAGCATAGAACAAAGAGGCCTAATGAACACCTCTGGCCTCGGTGTTTACATCTGCCAATCAAACACGCCACTCTTCGTCACCGTCCTTTGTGTGGCCATCAGACACAAAAGCGGACAATTAGCTGCGCTTATTAAGACTCTACTCTTTGAAGGAGAGCTCTGTGTGCTGGTAATTAATCAGCCCTGCAGTGGCGGGTGGGCGGACCTCTCGTTAGTCCCAGGCTCTGCAGGCCGTGCTCCTCCTCTTCCTCTGAGGGGTTTTGGGCGGAGTTCCTCAGGTAACGCTGGTGCAGGCCGAGGCCAGGAAGTGCGTTCTGTCTGCGGCGACGAAAATCTTCCTCCAAGGGGTCTTCGGCTGCAATGTCTGTGGGTGTGGGCAGAGCAGAGCAGAGTGGAGGAGAATGAATCGCACCTAAACCCTCTCTGCTCGCTGTCTGGATGGATGGCCCGAGGTGTTTGACATTAAATCTGTATTCTTTGTATTTCTTTGAATTTCAGCCTTCTGACATGAGATGTGTAGTGCAAAAAAAAATGGGAAAAAAAAATGGAAAAAAAAAGAAAGTCATCTGAAAAGAAAACATATTACCTTGTGATGCCCTTGGCAGTGTGAGTACAATCAGACAGGGGGGGAAAAAAAATAAGATACTCACATCTATTACAGCAAGTCGAGCACAAGTGCAAAAAGGCATATTGATGTAACCGACATGAAACAACAAAGATGATATAAAACAAGAAATTCAAAGAGTCCCTAAGGCCATATAGACCCCTCCTTCTTTTTTCAAACGCCATCCATATATTTCATTCATATTTCATCTGCCTGACTTTATTGTGATTAGTCATGTAAATAAAATGAGATTTGGTTATTCTTTTCTCTAGGTAATTTACATTTATATTGAATTAGTGGCAGGCAGGGTATGGAGGGAGGGGTGGGGTGGGGGGGCAGACTTATTATGCTGCGAGATTACAGGCAGATCTCATCGCCATTGTGTTGTGTAATTAAGGCAGTGGAGAGGAGAAGAAAGGGGGCCAGATGCTCGCCGTGCTGAACCTGGTCCCATTTTAGAGGAGGATCAGCGCCAGGGTTTCAAAAAATCCCCGGCACAGTGTGTAACAGCGCGGCCTTACACACATCAGAAGTCATTAGACACATGACAGCTTTGTTTGACATATTGCTGGAGACCTGTGGGAGCGTGAGCCACCTCAACGTAAACATTTTGTCAGTTTAATCATTAATGCAGAGGGTAAAACTACTTGGGATTGTGGCTATTTTGCGACACTATCCTTAATGGGTTTTTTTTTCTTTGCTTTATGTGACACAGATGTACATTTAAGAGGGAGTGGCTCTCTTTTGAAGCTTTCAGGTGGAGCTGAAGGGGTTTTTGTGGGGGGCTCCGTGTGCTCGGGTCTTAATAGAGACAAAGACATCACTGGATTTCAATTCTCTCTGAACAGGCATCTTATTACTGCAGGACTTCAATTTTGACCCAAGTCCTATTCCTTTGTCACAAATCCCTTCCAGTGTGTTAAGGTGGAAATTGGCCCCGTAGCCCATTTTCTTGCTGCAAACACCTAAACTTTGAGATGATTTATGTTGCTTTGGCCTCAGACTTGGGTTGAAATTGCAAAGAGTTTGCAAATCACTTTTGTAAATCGAACACACTTTTAAAAAAAAACACAGAGTTGACCCCTGCAAAGAAAGAGCAGCACCCAGTGGACCAGCAGAAGCAGGACAATCGGTCAGTTTGCTATTGAGGCTGCTGCTACTTGTTCTCTGTCCAGATGTGCAAAAACTACAAAATCCCAACCTGCAATTGTCTGGTGGTCCTATCAAGTGAAGGTAGACAGCTGGATTAAGCCAACTTGTGCGCTCCTGAGGTTTGATATTTGCATCCTTTATAGGCCTGGTTACCTGTGGGATAAGATTCCTTCGGCTATCAAGTCACATCATCCATCATCAGTTAATTAATTTCCACAAAAATCAACATCAAAGAGCAGTGATGATAATGAGATCTTTTAGTGCCCATAAAGGCGGCCTTTTATTTTCTGGACTTAATTTGAAAAAGCACAGTTAACACAGTTGAGCTCCTGGAAAGCTTTCATTTGCAGCTATTGTCCTGGGAATGTCTGTCATTTGTCTCCAGGCTAAACAATACTGTGTGTGTGTGTCTGTAAGAGCTGCTTGATACACACCATCCAGGCTGAAACACTGAATCTGTGTGTGTCGGACAAAAGCAGCCACACTTGCAGCAGGCTGGAGACTCAATCTCTGTTCAGGAGGAGACTAACCCTACATGACAACTACAACTGTGGACCAGATTATTTTCAAAAAAGTCCACCTTCCCTCGAATCAAGACGTGTGGTGTCGTGCTGATGTGACTCCACTGCCGAGCACAGAGAGATACAGTCTCTGTCCTCGTTCAGACACGGGCAAAAAGAAACTGGCAGCTTATCTTTGCCATCGTTCATAAAGTGGCCGGCAGCTCCGGGCCGATTCGATGCTTCATGCTAAGCTGTCAAGCAGACAAGGTTGGTGGTGGTTGGGTGGGGTTGGGTGGGGGGGGGGTTAAGACCGGATGCTGCTTTCTGCCAACAGGAAGCCATCCTTCATAATGTGAAGAAACTCTGGACAGGAAATCACAGTATTGTGCGTCATATTGGAATGCATAGATGCAGGACGAACCGGCTGCAAGATTTTATTTCTAGCGAGGAATATTAAGCCTGTTCTATCAAATCAGAGCAAATAATAAGTGTGCTGACACTTCAATATGAGCAGGCCCATTGATGATTAAATCAAGGAAATTAATATTTATATTGAAAATCAGTTCATGTATACGTTTACATGAGTATGTCACATGTTGCTCCAGTTCCAATCACTGTCTGGTTTCCTCAGTGTTTCTGATTCTTTCGAAATGATCATTCAGCCACATGATGTCGTGCAGCCTTTTGTGTACAAACAGTGTCATCTAGTGGCCACATGAGGATCCACCATCATATTTAAATGTTGGGCAAATAGCAACCACTTCTTCCTTCTCTCTCTCTCTCTCTCTCTCTCTCTCTCTCTCCCTCTTCTTTTGTCGGGGGAATTTTTAAGTAAATGAGGATCTTATATTTTTATTTTTCTTGACTACTCTTCTTAAATTATTTCTCAGACTGTACATGTCTTCTGAAGTAGCGGGGTCCAGCCTGGGAAGCAGGATAACTTCCCGGGTGGAAAACAAACATAAACTTCATTCTCATGCACGAAATAAGTAGATTGAAACATTTCCGCTCTTTATGCTTCTTTCGTAAAATATATTAGAGGAACCTTATTAAGTGTTAAATAGATGGGTTTTTTTTGTGAAACACGTAAATTACAAAAAGAGCTTTTTTAACTTCAGAACTTGCTTGAAAATCTTCACATTTTTAAGTTTCCTCAATATCAGAGAAATCCAGTTATAAATTACTCTACTTAAATGATTACATTACAAAAAGAAACTGCTTATAACTAATTCGGTATGTTTGTTATATGTATTTAATTGTGACAATCAGAACAAGAAAACAGGGCTCAAGATGTGTCCCAAATTAGCCCGTAGCTAATTCCTTGGACCTAACCATACTTCCTGTTTACAGACCTCAAACTATGAAAAGTATAACTCAAACATTTAAAGCCTGATTATGCCCAAAGAAAATTGACAGTGGCGACGACAATTAATTTTTAAATGTTCACGTGTTCTTACGCAATTATAAAACATCTCTTTATCCAGGAGAGGGCGCTATTGCATCATTTATATAATTCCTGCTCCTCGATTTCCAATTGAACTACTTATATTATGCACTATGATCTGTTTAAAATATTGTAATAATTTTAACCTTGTTTTTTTACAGCCTCTGGCGTGTTTAATCAAAATAAAAACATAAAAAAAAGGTTGACATATTTGTCCGGATCCTGAGATTAAGATATCGTTTATGGTAATTTATAGATTTTTATTGCTAGTTCGTGTGGTAGTTATCTCCATCTACAAAAATGCCTAATTTACTTATGTAATTTGCACAAAAACACAATTTACGCAAACACACACCTTTAGATGGGAGTGGGGGTCGAGGGGCGCAGTGGATATGTAAACCATAGGGATTGACGCAGGGCTGCGACGTCACCTAGCAACAGGGCTGCGCAAGCGCAATGACCGCTTCAATCAGAAATACAAGCAAAATAGTGGGAGACAAGACATGGCCTTCACACAACCAACACACACACACTCAGGCAACAGCTGTACCTTCATAGATGTTGAATAAAACGTCATTAGTGTGAACTTTTATCAGCAATGTTGTTGAAAGCCTCACCCTGCTCTTTTCTTTCTCCTCATTTCCCCCACTCCTGACTTGTCTCTCTCAAAAATATGCAGTGAGGCTTGTGTAAATAAACTAGCCTGGAGCACATTCCTCAAAAACACACTCTCTCTCTCACACACACACATACACACACAGTCTCTCTGTACACAGTGACCTCTGAGCCATCTGCAATCTCACACACACTAAAAATGTAACTTTGACTCTGAGCCTATCAGATGCGTCTGTGCCAAATATTAAGGACACCGAGTTAGCACATGGGCTCACACCTTAAAGATTCAATACCAACTGGATGTTCCTGATTAGGACACGAGGCTTCTTGTTTAACAGATCAATTATTTAAAATCTGAGTCCTCAGTTTGGCTCTTTGTGTCTGCCGAGCTCAGGTTCTGTTTGAGGACATGAAAGAGATGCACTTTCAGCACTTTTACAAGCCCATAAAAAATGCCCACGAGGGAGGGGTGAAGAAACATGAGAAATGGCACGAGTCCTGGAAAAGGGTGTTGGTTCCCTCTCACCTGGTCCGTAAAGGTGAGAGGAATACAGGGTGTAACTCACAGTTTCCTGTGACTGTTTCCTCCTGATCTCTTAGATTAATAATGAACAGGATTATTCAAGTGATGGCACATGTGGCAAATTACCAGTTTTTCAAAGTGTCAGTGACCAAACCCTGATGCAAGTCACCTTCACTGAAACAGAGGAATTAGTGGGTTAAATAATGCACACACGGTGAGCTGTATGATGGGGTGAGTGTACAAAAGAAGCAGCCAATGTGGTTTGCTTTATTGCGGTCATGTGAAGCAGGTTTAAAATGTAATCAGGCACAAGCACACACACCTCAAACATCCAGAATGAGTGAGATGATAAAAAGCCACACAAGCCAAAAGAATGATCACACAAAGAGACACCAGGTGACTGTAGCAGCCTTTCCATTATGTTCCACAAACTGAAGTTTATTCGCCATATCTAAACTCTTTATTTTGGTTCTCTTTTTACAAAGACTGAAAATTCCCCTGTCTGTCCGGTAAACAGTGTAAGGTGTTGTGTGGTCTAGGTTCATAGTTTGAGTTGCTGACAAAGTTACAGTGAAACTAAAAAAGCAGCCTCCTGGAACCAGCAATCATGCAAAAACAAATCATACAGTGGCATTCTGAAATACACAAACAAATGTAAAAGTAAAGGGGGGGGGGGCATATTATTATAATTAATTATTAATTAATTTGTCAATCATATTACTCACGCGTGAAGATGATAACAGCTAACAGGTTAGTTCAGACATTCAGGCGAACAGGGTTAAGCCTTTTATCATTCACTTGTTAAACTGGTCAAATGAAAAGAGCAAATTATGACATGCTAAATGATTAGCATCCTTTTTTTCCTGCCACATTAAAAAGACAATATCCACCCCAAAGGAAAAAATATATATATATATATATATTTAGCACGTACCCAGCACTGTTTATATAGCAGAAATAAAAAGCACATTTTAATTATTGTAGTAAACAAAAACACAATTTCCAGCAAGATGGTCCCCCCATAGTAATGGAATAAATACAAATATACAAATATTGTGAACATCTCTCTCACCTCCGTCGCAGCTAAGCTAAAAATGAGAAAATTGTTCTTTGGGAATGAGATGCAGGAGAACAGAGAGACAAGAGACCAACTGCCGGGAGCAAACATAGTCACTGGGCGAGTTTTTCCAGGTGTGAAAACTGTGTGTTGGCCAAATGTCGTGGCGAGATAATTACTTGTTGTCCAGTCTTAGGAGCTGCTCCTTACCATTAACTGTTAGGGATTTTAACTGACCGTCCTCTTCCACTTCGACCCGCTCCTGGCCATTTTCCACGATCCTGTAACAAACACAGAAAACAGGAGAAGTTTTTTAGAGATCAGGCGAATTTCTTAAAAAATGTAAGACTATTTCTTTAAAAGTGCTGGAGAGTTTCACAATGAAGTACCGTTTCGTAGTGATTTTTCTGCCGTTAATGAACTTGGTGGAAGTCGATACGGATCTGAAGTTACCCATTCCTCCTCCTCCACCTCCCCCACTGCCGAAAGATGAAGAAGAGAAGGAAGTGATTCCTCCTCCGCCCATGTCTCCAAATGAGCTAAAACCTGAAACAAAATACACATATTAAAAAAAAAAGTAAAAAAAAGTATCCGAGGTTTACTGTGAATCTTGTACATGCGGATTTATTTGTTTGGATTTGCGCACCAGTATCAAACCCTGAGAAGCTATGCCCGAATGCTGGGAAGCTCCCAAACCCAAAGAGTGATCCCCCCATCCTGCCCCTGCTTGCGCCCCTCTGCCGACTGCGATTACCTCCAAAGAAATCGTCAAAGGGATCATCAGCTGCGGAGAGAAACATTGAAGAAATCAGGAGGGAGATTTTA
>JAQNCA010000015.1:6984776-6996376 GCA_029783725.1 Acanthurus tractus
TGCAGAATTTGCTCACAGTATTACCTTGGATATGGTACCAAAACAATAAACTAAAACCCATCAGTATGGAACTGCAGTGACCCCTTTCATACAACACAATGTCATCTGATTTATTGTAAAATTTAATATAGATTAAAGCCCCTAAAGGTAGATTTTAGATTCCAAAGGATTAAAAAACCTAATAATGAAAAAGCAGTGGTGGATGTCGGAGCTTTGTTTTGTTCGTAATATCTGGAACAATCTAACCCTAAACTGTCAAAGTGCCCACCACTTAATTCTCATCCCAAAACCCTGTGGACATGCTACTAATTGCAGGCTGCCAATCTGGGTCACCCCAGCAGGATGAGGCTGGATCACTGGCACCATTTGCTGAAAGAAGACTCCTCCTTCAACCTTGAATGTACTGAGGCAGCGATGAGAAAACTTTGTTTGTTCCCTCTGACAGAAAGCTTAAAATAAAGTGTCCCCTCACCACTGTTGTAACTAAATTACTGTCCATTTATTTAGAAGAAGACATTAGTGGGGGCAGCTGGGTTCTTACAAAGCTGTCAGTAAGACAGCAGACATCAGTGGAGGGAGGAGAGGGAGATGAGGGTCCAGAAAAAGGCTGCTTAGACACTGGAATTCTGGTTTCATTCTTTTGAACAGATCAGTGTACACAAAAAGATAGCTGGAAGGACACTTATGACAAAGTGCTCTCATACTTGTGTGAGCTCTTACAACTTCAAGAGACCTGTCAAGCACAAAGACTGAGACTCAATCAGTGAAGAATGCGCCACACCTATATAACACCACACAGGGTTAGCAGGCCATAAATTAAAAAACAACTGTGTTAATGGGTTTTAAGATGTGTGTATGCACCATAATGCGCAACCCTAGCATTCCACAGATTAATAGGTTCATTAACAACAAGTGATAGTTGCATGATGAGGAATTCACAAAAGGTTCAGTTATTCATGAGCAAAGGATGGGAGAATGTTCACCACTTTATAAAACATGATGGTAAAAAAGATGTTACTATATGGACTCAAAAAACATCGTAAAGCTTTTGTTGGTAACACAGTTTTTTTTTGCAAAAATTGCATTCTGCTTTTATTTAAGCTTAACAAAACACTTAAACTTTTTTGGAATCTCTGTTGTAAAAAAATTGGGAGCTACATGATATAAAAAAGGGACATGTAAATAAATCATTTTGTTAAAATCAAAGCTGATTTGGAAGAGCTGCCCAGGGTAAGATTGCGGGAAAAAAAAACATTTGCATATGTTTTATGTTTCTGCAGTGCGTTTGACAAAAAGTATGAAAAACAGTCTGCTGATATCTCGTTTTCGTCCACTTCTTCACATGTCTGTTTGAGAATGAGTGTGTGTTGTTCTTGGCAGACGGCTAAGCCCTCGTCATCATGTGAATCTGTATTTGTCTCAACAGCGCAGCCCCCCACCCCTCAGTCTGCTGGCTGCTCTGAGGTGGGTGAGTGACAGATCTACAGGACCAGCTGCTGCTCAAACAGACAAGCTGCTGGACAATGTAGCACTGGAGGTTGGATGGGACTTTGGCTGCCATCTTAAGACTAGTCAAGAAATCAAAATGGTTCTTTTCTTAGATCTATTAAAAAACACTTAATGTGGGGTAGAAATAAACTCAACGCTATGAATGTTTTAACATATCTTGTTTCATGCCAATCAAAAAATAATACAGGTTGTCCCCAGTCAAAATAGAACTTGAACTCTACTCTTCTGTGCGACAGTGTAGACAGTTTAATGGTTTGGCTTTTTTTAAACAGTCAACAACAACATCGACAGCTGTGTTCGACCACTTTATCTTATCCATGTAAGTTAACAGCAACATGTCCGTTTATAAAAAAAGACATTTTATAAAAACTATTTGATATTAAAGATGATGATTTGACTTTTTCTGAAAGTTCTGATTAAAACATCTTTTAATAAATACTGAATTATTTCACCCTTTTTCAGGAGGTTTTTGTTGTACACACATGCTCGAGTGCTCATGTAGGACCAAGTTTCACATGTGTTCGGACACATGGAGACGCACAGTGTGTACACACACACACACACTTGGCCTTATTACATCTGCTTTTGTTTTAATACGGAAGCTATTTTTGAAAGCATTCCAGTTGAGTGATGTAGATGCTCAAATCCATCCTCTGCCTGCGTCTGAACTCCATATTTAGAGCTACACGGGGTGAACTGCACATGCCTTCCAATCAGCCTTTTGCTGAACCCGGACAACTCAGGACAGGCTAGAAAGCTAAACTCCTTTATCTTTAACTTAAAGTACTGACACTTGTCTTACAACCAACTATCGGGTATTACGGGAAGAAGTTGTCAAAAAAATTAACAGCCACTAATAAACTGTATATTACTCTAGTAAGCAGTTACAGTAGTTATTAGGGGGTTATGTAAAGACCAATAAGCTGCCATCATTTTAAATTAAGAAGCGATGGACAAAAGAGAGAAAATGTGTTGGGAATAATACAAATAATAGCTTTGAAAAATTAATAAGAAGTGGCTAAATCAAACAAATAAAGATGTTTACAACTGCTGAAATTGATAGAAATAAAAGCAAATTCAACATATGGAAATTAACATAAGGTGTAGTTCTGCCAATGTTGGCAATATTTCTTATTATTCATCAATTTGCCTATTCTCTTGATTAATCAATAATGTATAAAACAGCTGAAAAAAAAACAAAAGCAAAAAATGTCGATCAAAAGTGAGAGTCTACAGCAATTGTTCTAGAATTAATAAAAAGGATAACATATTCAAAACACGCTTGTTGATAGTTAAAAAGTATATTTTTTAAAAAGGAATCTGGGGTTAATTCAGAGATTCGACCCTGGTTAATAAATGAAGGCTCTCTAATGAAGCTGAGGTTAACATCCAGCTGAGATGCTCAATGTTTTCCAGCATGTGACATTTAGTGGCAGATGACGTCCTGAGGTGAATGGTGCTTAGTGTGTTGGAGATACCCATTACAGGGCTGTGGGGGATTACCACCGGGCTTTACAGAAGGTTTCCTGGGTCTGATGCTCCATTTTCCACATTTCTACACCACAGGAGCTGCTAGCTAACAGCTGACCAACAAACCAATTAGGAAATAAAAATATCAATGATTTGAAAGATATAAAACTGGGACCTAAGGGATATCTTCCTTTCCGCCCTGACTTTCTTGAGCCTCCCCCATGTCATCTGTGTATACACTTCTTCACTAGAAAAATTATGCAGTTAAAAATAGCCGACACTTAATACCATCTTCAGTCCCTCTTTCTTTCTTCTTATAAAAAACAAGAAATCCCATTATCAGTGCTTCTCTAGAAACAGAGCAGACTTACCAAAGAAATCTGCAAATGGATCTCTGCCACCGAAGAATTCCCTGAAAACGTCCTCGGGATTACGGAATGTGAACCCACCGCCGAAGTGATCGTAATGACCTCCTGTAAAACATTAAACAACAATAAAATTTGTGAACTATAAAAGTGTTTATCAAAAGCAGCTTTCAAACATCTTTCATAATAACTCATTATAAATTTCATAAGCAAAATTAAGCTGTTTATACTTTGAACCATGCTGCAAAAACATATCAAGTCTTTAGACTCATAACCAGTGTTTATTGCTGAAGCTCATCATATTTGCCATCTCCTTATTAAAGACGACTGCTAAAATGTAATCACTGCCATTATTATTTTGTGATTTTGGAAGATCATCTCTTTACCTCCTCCTCCACCTCCTCCTCCTCCTGAAAGGCCTTCTTTACCGTATCGGTCGTAAATATTCCTCTTGTTTTCTGGAGAAGGGTTTAAAACAGATGTCAACTTTTAAGTTTTAGCTGCTTTGACAGGACAATAAAAAGATTCAATTTAAACAGTGTATTTTAGAGAAACACCAGTTAACATGATTGGTGTAGGCCTGTATAACAGATTTTCTCCCTGTGCAGAAAAGCTTACCATCTGAGAGCACTTCATAAGCCTCTGACAGCTCTTTGAACTTCCTCTCTGCTTCTTCCTTGTTATCTGGGTTCTTATCTGGGTGCCACTTCAACGCCAATTTTCTGTACCTAAGGCACATAAATCAAGCGAAATATAGACTTAAACATCAAAAATCTGAAAATGTGGGTCACATACTGAGGATATGCCAAAGGCAAATAGTCAGTTCTTAATACAGAAATTGAGGCTGAAAAATATTTATGTATGTATGTTTGTATGTATGTATGTCTGTATGTATGCATGTATAACAGACATCTTCCTATGAGAAAAACACGTCCACATTCAAGTCTTTTTTTAGAGCTGCAACCATGCCTACACCAAACACACACAAACTCTCCACTCCTCTACGAGCACACAGAAATATATACACACACATAAAAACACTGTCCTTCTCCCCACCCAAGCAGAAATTACAAAGACAGCCTGAACTCCAGTGACGTGCAGTGTAGGCTTGCACAGTGGCTTACGCTGCATCAGCTGTTTGTTTCTAAACCCAGCAGCAGCACCGGCAGTGGACACATAGATGCTGTGGATGAGACAGAGTCAGCCAGCAAAAAAGGCTGCACACAATCCACGGATCGACTCTCTTATGGATCTATAGTGAACAGGCTTTGTAGTCTACATCTCTGTTGTAATCTGTGACATTATCTTGCTGTCTGTCAGTGGTTAACTGGTCAGCTAGGGTTGAACAATGTCATGTCAGGGTTTGTAGTCAGAAGCCTAGAGAGAGGAACAGCAGCCATTATCTTGTTCTGAGTACTTAAAAGTCTCTAAGGACAGCATTAACTCTCACTGTCTTGGCTGTAATTTCATAGCCTTCACATTTAATCAACTAACAAGACTGGGAGCCTACAGCCCTGCTAGCAACTCTATGAGCTGTACATTACAATAACATAGATGGTAGAGAAGTGAGAGATTTGACTTGCAACACTTCACCTTATCAAAACGGTTGTAATAATTAAGAGCTGGACGTGCAAGGATGACAAAAGTTTCCAGTGGCATTTAATATTGGTTTGATTACAATCCTTAACTGATGTGAGGTATCAGCTTTTGTTTGTTTTCAGGAACTTGCATATTAGTGAGTGATAAGTTGGCTATTTAAAGGCTGTTAAAAGGTCACTTCACTATTGGTAATAATGACTTGGAAGGTAACTTGATAATTATTTGCAGTGACAATTCTAACATTCGGATGTTTAACAGGTATAATGTTTACTTTTTTATTTTAGTGAGTAAGCATGCATCATTAGCAACATTTGCTAATAAATACAAATTATAGCTGAGAAAAAAAAGAAGTCGTAGACAAATCAGAAACTTGCGCTCATGAGTGCACTCATGCTAAAGCTAAGAAATAACCAAAGTTATCACAATTTGTCCTAAGGCTGACAATGATGTCTGCATCAAACTTCATGACAATCAATCCAAAAGTATTTCAGACAATTCACTTAAGATCACAAATGTAAAACTGCTGTTGGCACTAGAGGGGAATTCAAAGGCTTTCTAGTTTCATTGGGATTTGTCCTCTTTGCACCAATTTTGTCTTTCACACATTTCATGGCAGTATATATTCAACAGAAGTGAATTATTCACTAATCTAGTACTGTAGTGCCGACTGTAGTAGTCTTTATCAAAGGACAAGTGACTGACCGACAATACAATCCTCTGAGTCAAGCCACTAGCATATAAAATTATTCAATCAGAGTTAAAAGATAAAGATTAGGGTCACAAGGCTAAAGATAAGACTCATTGCTTTCTGTCAGGCGAGATAACATTTGACTTAAGCAAACAACTGAGTGCATAGAGATGGCATACTCTCAGCATTTGCCAACTTTCTACACTGGGTTCTTTGCAAAATGAATACACTTATATTCTTTGATTTGATCAGTAATAATAAGTGATGCTCAGTAGTTTGCTTCTCTGCCAAAAGACTGATACTTACTCAATTTTCTTTGCTTCATTACCCTCAATAACTTTTAAATTCCTCTGGACCACAATTTTCAAACAGACTTATTTCTGTTCTTCACATTTAAATACACAATTCAGTTCATTGGTTAACTCTTAACTTGTCAAAACACAAAGTGTGAGAAACCTGAGATAGTGTAATGAACTGGAACTGGTCTGTTCAGTGGGCGACTGCGGGTGGTGAGTGAATGTAGGGGGAAGGTATTTGACAGCAGCAAGGTTACAGGAAGAAGAGTGGAAACTTTCTGCATTGCAGTCTCTCTGCTCTCTCTCCTGTTTCAGTTTATACAGCTTGAAGGGGATATAATTAACCTATTACACCCCTCTGAGTGGCAGAGAGGGGAAAACCAGAGCAGAAAACACTAAAAGGTACTTACGCTTTTTTGATGTCCTCTTGCGTTGCATTTTTCTGGACTCCTAATATCTGGTAGTATTCCACCATGACTTTATCTGTGTGAATTTTCTTAATGCTGTCCTGTGTGGGGATCCTCTTTGTGGGGTCTATGGAAAGAAAGTTAAGGCATGTTAGCTCAAAGAGATAAAAGCCAACAATCTGTGACTGAGCACATTCATGTGGGACTAATGAGAAACCTCTCTTCTGGATGTTGAGGGGTAAATTTGTTGAGGGGAGGAAAGGGGTAATGTCATTAGAGTGGCAATTCCTAAAAATGCCATCAGCTATACTGAAATAGAGCAGCATGGAGGAGGACAGCTAAGCTAATACAAGCAAAGCAAAATTACATAATAAGCAGCTGATCAACCCTCACCCTGAGGCTCGAACAGAGAAAACGTGAATCATGTTTTTCTCTTAAAATTTGGAGATAAAGACTAAGAGGCATATTTTTAAAACATGACCAAACATTGAAGTTACGAAGCTTAGCCTCTCAAAACAAGACAGAACAGGTCTGATGATAAAGTATCAGAAGTTATTCGAGTTTCAAGATTTACCCCCAGATTCCCTCTTTGTTTCACTGCAATACTACAAGACAGAGAGGATAACTTTTACCAATGTTGAGACACAATGTTTTCTTTTGAATACATTTCATTATGACATTTTTAAATGATTACGTCTTTTTCTTTAAATTAATTTGAACGTTTGGACTTTCCAATGGTCCGCAGTTAATAAACACTGGATTATATGTCTCAGAAACAATCTAACACAGCCACCACAGGAATCTGATTCTAGAAACAGTATGACAGTAATAATAATATTCTTAGTGAACAGAAATGCATAAAAAAAAACTATAATTACATACTATCACTAGTTATGGGCGAGGTAAGCCGCTTTTAGCCACCACATGCATATCTGAGACCCCCTTTACTAGTTTCTCCTGCAGTTGGAATGACCAAAAAGACAGCTATGGACAACATTTCAATCATATCATGTTATCATGTCAGTAACAGCTGACAAAATCTGACAGCGGCAGTTGTCACTTTGGCCAACAAAACTGATGGCTGCCAAGAAATGAAAATCCTGCTTTTATCCAGTCCTGTCTAAAGTCAAGGAGCTTTTCTGTCACATGCAAACTGGAGGATCACAGCTCGATGCCATTGGACCTTAATGAGTTAATGCCATCGCTGTCAAACATCTCACTAGAAAAGAGATGTTTAGGTCTAAGTGAAGAGTCACGTGACTTTCAATTACAATATTTGTAAAGCTCTTTCTACACGGACAGACACAAAATGAATGATCATAGATTGCTAAAGATGGTTAACAGATCAAATTCATTACATGTTTTTATCTGAAGTCACAGTAGACAACATGATTCTCTCTATAAAAAGTACAGCCTAAAGCTGCATCCTCTTCATTTGTCCACTTAAGGCTGCCCTCAGCTATCAATGTCATTTAATACTGACCTTTATAATATTTTTCCCTTTGCTGTTGAATTATTTTCAGTCACACAGTGTGTAATCTACTGAGATATGCAAATCAAACTCTGTGGAGAACATGTTTTATTATTGTTTCTTGAAAAATAAAAGACTTTACCATGAGCACATATTTGTGGAATACTGGGACTTTAACTCACTGTACTTTGTTTACACCAAACTACAAAATCTGCATCTCTACAAAAGAGCATATGGGAAGATAAAAAGATGTGTTAGGGCCAAATCAACACCAATGCACTGTTTACTTTTGGCTGAGCTGACAAAAATATAAAGCACAAAATATCTACCAAATCTACCGACCATACTCAAAGTTGCCACTCTTAAATAGGTTTTCTGTATTCCCTCCAACACCTTGACCTTAACAAGCAATCTGACAACTCTACAAGTTGTTTTATGTTTGTCTTTCTTTGTCACGGGCAAAATAATTAATCAGGCAGCAAAAGCCCAACTAAAACACAGAGAATGCCAAGCAAACTCAGTCTGCTATTAATCACTGAGTGATATCTTAGCTATCACACTAAAAAATGATAAACAAACACCAGTAAGGACTACTTACACTGGGAGTCAACTGTGTCCTGTTTGTTTGCTATTTTTAACCTGTGGCCTTTGCTGTTAGATTGTACTTGTGTGTGTTGTGAGCATGTGGGGTGCTGGGGGTGTTTGGCACACGGCAGTGCCAGAGAGTGACTCCTGGCTGAGGCAATGCACAGGCACTAAAATCTGCTCTTTGAAATACTTGTGTCTGGCAGTTTCTCCTAATCTTTCTCTCACACTTCATTATCTACCCTCCTCTTTTTCTGTTGAATTTTCTGATTTAAAAAAAGAACCATTGCTGGTACAATGTTCTTCTTTCTATTTCAACATCCCAGTACAGACCACAGTAAATCTATAGAGATATGCCTCAGAAAGTGTTCATTTTTCTCTAGGATTTCCTAAAAGACCAACCCTGTTTCTTGAACTCGTCCTCTTAAATGTATGTTCCCCTCACTTCAGCCATTACTGACCCACCAACCTGTCCCCTGCAGCAGTTGGAGGTTAATGGACGCTAGTGCCAGCTTGAGATGTGTTTACTCATGATTCTGAGCAGTGTGTGTGTGTATGTGTATCCATGCATGTTATGTGCACATTGATGCCTTGTGGTAGTGCTGCACATCTAACCCAGATCTCATGGATTCCATCTCCACTGAGTTTGAACTAAGCCTCACTGTGAGCAAACAGATGTGGGTCAGTCAATCCCATGATGCCTCGGTGAACCACAGATGATGGTTATTACTTTGCAGACAGAAGAACCCTTTTATCATATTTTCAATTTTTATTAAATAAGTTCTGGTGGGAGGCAACTTAAAGAAGTCAGCTCAACAAAGACAAGTGAGGTCTTTATTCTTATTTTTAAGAGAATAGTCACAGAAATACATCTAAAACAAGTGCTTTCCTTATTTTACCCTAACACAGACAATGAGTTTGTGCTTTGCAGGAATCTCTGATCCACCTTTGACAAAATAACGTTGTACATTTTTTAGCAAACTGACTGTGAGAACAGCTGCTCCCATAAACACTTAGTGACTTTCACCTTCAAGCCAATTTTAAAAAGGAAAATTGTAATGATTATTATTTATATTCATGGTTTTCTACAAGGATCTCATACTGTTTTCTTATGGTTAAGGAGCTGATAGATATAAAGGCCTAAGATCAATATATCTCTTGGATCTCCACGTCAAGGCAAAGAGAAAAAATCTTAAAAACTGAAAGTGAAAGATAGGTGCAGGAAGTAACCAGTATGTCACAATGAGGTTGTAAAGAGAGTCAATGATTCACAAAGCAACCGCGCTGGTTGATCTTCGATCTAACCCTAATGTAGGACCACAAGAATGCAACTGCATGTTTTTGCATTTAAAATGAAACCTCTGTTCAAGACAGATTACATTTTCAAGACAGTAATCAGGTGAGGACCTCATGATGAGCTGCTTCTCCCATGTAAAGAGGAACCAGCTGTGGTGTTTAGGTAAGCAAAAGAGGTGGAGGATGCAAGAGAAAAAGGAACCTAAAAAATCAATACAAAGTTGAAGTAAAAATTGCTGAGTGAAAAAAAAGTTTCTAAATGAAGACTGGGGGCTAGTTAACGGAAGTCAACAGCAATGATTTGATCTTTGACTCTGTAAGATTCTGCAAATGATTATGGTGCAAACACTTCTAGGCAAGTTGAGCAGCAAGAGATTACAACAACATCTGTTCAAGTTTTTTTCAGGCTGTGCAGAACTGGTGTGCCAAATGAGATTTTCCTTGAAGTGGCAATGTTGTGTCACAGTAAATTAGACTAAAAGTCAAATTCCTGCGATGGTGAATCACAACAAACATAATAAAGCGATGAATGCAAAGATGTTAAGCTATTTCAATAATAATTACTAATTCATTTTAACTGTCATTTGAAACACTCTTGTAGTATTTAGTATCCACATTTTACATACACTTTATAGCTTTGTCAGTTCTTAATCACTGTGTGTGAATAATTGCTCATCATAGGGTAAATTCCATTAAAGTGAATCAGCATTTGCCCTGATTCCAGACTAAAGAACTGAGAAGAACCAGTTTTCACACAAATTCAAAGCAGATTTGACCACGGGATCTCTACAGATCTTCTACATATATATATATATTTTTTACAGTTAAATAATAACCTCTACTACTGATGATTACAGTAACAGTTAACGAAAATCCACAGTAAATTATGGTTACTAAAATAATAATCACAACATTAAAAATCACCACAAATAAAAGCTAAATACATCTGACGCATTTTAAACATGTTGAGTCATTAGTCAGTGTGGGCAAAAATAAATATATGACTGCTAATATATCCAAACCTTTCTGTCTGCACTGATCCATTATGACAAACAGATAAACAAAACACAATTCCCAAAGTAAAGTATATTATACAAATAATGCAGAGCTATTTAGCAGCTAACAATAAATATCCAGATCAAACTTAATCAAACCAGAAACTCAGTATAATTGGACACTGATCAGGATTGGGCAACAGAATGACTGGAATTTCCCAAACAATGACAGCCATTCAAATAAATCAGCTCTTAAGTTACGCCTTTGCAACATCCTGTGAGCAATACCCTTTCAGCATCAACAGATAAGCAGGGTATGGGCTAATAAAAAGGTAAATTGTTGCTGTAAAAGCTTTCACATTTCCCAACTGCAAAGATCCTCAGTTAATTACCTGACAAGAAACGCAAGGTTTTATCTCCTGATTGAAATCTCTGATTAGGACTCAGGGCCCTTGTGCTTTTGTGTTTTTTGTCCATAGACTTCATTTTTTAAATAGTTACCTGCAAACCCAGCCTCATACTGTTACAGACTAAACACTGAGTACTTAGTCACCCTCATTGTGATTGCAATCAACAAAGGCAGCTGAAAGAGGTCTGTTAGTGTCCAAAAACACTCTAACCCCTCTAAAAATCTGACAATGACAAGACGAAAGCACTGGACAAAACAGGATCTTAGAAACCAATAGCAACACAAATCAGCGCGTGCAGCTAAGAGAACAGAGACATATGTGAAAACTAAACACAATGTAATGATAAGTATCTCCTTTACTTGAAATGATTCCAAGCAACAAGAGGAGTGTTTGTGATTAAAATGATAGGCAGCTCATTTGATTTTCCAGTGAATTTTGTATGTACTTTCTAATAATGGAAAAATACTCTGAAAGGTCATTGCCCCAAGACTTTATTTTGTGTAACAGCA
>JAQNCA010000015.1:7000403-7012093 GCA_029783725.1 Acanthurus tractus
TGGATCACTGGGGCACTAAATGGGGAATAACCATTTTTAATAATATCCTCTACTTATAGATAAAATGTCTGCTTTAAAAGAGATTTTTTTTATCTCAGAATTTTTTTTTGTAAAACTTGGAGATACTATGAATGCATCATGGACTTTACATTGGAGGTTAGGTATCATTTTAAATACTATATCATAATAAATATTATGTACTGAGATAAACTAGGTGTTATATGGTCGCTAAAATCTGTACAATGTGGTAAAGGAGGTGTAAAACTAAGAAAGTGTTACCACTTTTGGAGTTACAGGCTTTCATATGAATTTCCTTTAATGCTCAGAGAAGAATTGTATTAGACTTTTATATTGGTCTTGCTCAATTTTTTACAGTTCAGTGCTTGAATAATTGTTTTTATCATGCAATATTGGGCTTTTAAAAGCACATAATCACTAGTTTTGATGCTGTATAAAAATACATTTAATTTTTCTGATTTGACTTGGATGTCAGGTGAATCAGTGATAAGTCTGAAATGGTCCTACTGTGAAGGAAAAATCTGATCAAAGATGAGCTGAAGGAAATGAGGACGTCAGGAGACAGTAGATGTCTTTACGCAGAGGCGTTTTTTGCAGAACTCAATGTCGAGGAAATCAGTACTTGCAACCTCCGCAAGCGATCATGAGTATTGCCACCACCAGTCTGAGGCCGTCCTGTGTGTGTGTAAGATGTTGAGAAGTCTTTGTGTCCTCAGGTGTCACTGGTCCCAAACTACATATCCAAATAAGATCAAATTACTGATGTGTTAAGCATGTATTAGGATTATGTGAAGGGACAGGTGTTTGAGTCGCATTTGCCAATGTCCATCTGAAAAGTCCAAATGATAAAACAGCCCACTTGATCAAAGTTTTGATTCTCTTGGCAGGAATGAGCTTCCATATTTTTAGGATACAGCTAAAAAAAAAAAACTGGGCAGGACAGGAGGATCTGAGTTTAAAAAGAAAAAAAAGGAAAGGAAAAGAAGAAAATCAGTGGGCTGAACTTATCTTAACCCAGAGAAACAGAATGAAGCAGTGCACGTTATTGCAGTTTTGAACCAAACTGAGCCTGAAATTACAGACTCGCATTGATTTTAAATGGAAAATGAAGGTCGTTCTTGCAGTTAAAGGCGGCCAGAGCTCTTGCCAGCTAAGGAAGACCCAATGAAAATGACAGATGGCTATTAATTACACTGGACCTAATGGGCAGTCAGTATCTAATTAGACTCATTGAGCAGGAGGAATCACAGCAATAGATATCATGCACAGGTCATTTTTATGATACAGTCAATAGCGTTCTCTAAACGTATTCACATAGACTTTAATATGCTTTCCTTTGATTGTTATGACTGTAGGCTCCAATTATTTCTTAGATTGACAAATGTGGTACAGGTTAAATACAGAAAATGGTCATTCTTGACTTTAAACTGTTATGTTGCCCAGATAATGTAGGCTAAGCTGCTGCTCACATGAAGACTTTCAAAACCCAGAAATAAGGTTGGCCTCCTCCCTGTTCATGTCTGGACAGGCAGAAAATACACTCACAACATTGCACTGTCACACATTATACTATCCTAATGTGCTACTATGCCAAATTAATACCTTCACTTTGCCTTTGTCATAAATTGTATTCACATTCATAAAGTCTTAACAGATAATCTGAGTGTTTTGTTTTTTGCCCAGTAACAAGGCAGCAAATGTGCAAATTGATGCATCTTTAAAATGTTTTCGAGGGGTCAACAGCACAAAGAGCTGTAGTTTACCCTGCTGGCACTGACAGAGGAAGGAGCATAATTTTCCATAAATTGTCCTGCATTTGTTCAAGAAAAAGGCCTGTAAATGTTTAAAATGTTCCCCGTGCAGTTCCACTGTTTGACCACAAGATGGCCCTCTTTTATAACAAAACATAGCCTAAGATGGGCACTACACATTTTCTCTTTGATGCAATACTGTACCTGGAGCTATGAATGTCATTCTGTCTCATGATTTGTTACTTGTTCAATGAAGGCTGAACCAGGTATGATTTATCTGTCAGATACGCTTCCATGTTGAGCACTTAGATCACATTTAATGCCAGCATTTCAGGCATGCACAGTTGATGGTGCTTTTGGAGCAATCTTGTGCAAAGTAGGCTACAATCCGCAATCACTCTCAAGTGAATTTTGATGTTTCCGTACTCTGCAGCAAGATAAACAAGCCTAAAAGCTTCAATTAGCCCCTAAAAGACCTATGAGCTAGCTAAAGTATATTACACACTGTGGATGATTCATAACATCCTGCATTAACTTTGTCAGTTATAATCCATCACAAGGTAATAGTCTTAAATAAATCTCATAGTAATTGAGATGAATCCCTCATTTCAATGACAAGTCTGGTTTTTAAGACCCAATTATCACTTTGAGTTCCCTGGCCCAGCGGATGTGCAGGGTTCGGGCTCTGAGAGGAGAAGAGAGGGCAGCATGTTGGCTGTTTCAGAGAGGAGGAGAGGATGGAGAGATGGACTCGGTCCAAAGGGGGATGGATATTTTCCTGGGCTGTACTGCATCGGAGGGCAGGTAGATTTATGACAAACGCACACAATCTTAATTTGTGCTCAGCCCGATAATGCATCTCAAGGCCAGAATAGTTCTGCTCAGTGTTTCTTAACTGGATGTTTCTTTAATTATATGTCAGAGGCCATAAAACTCAGGAGAAGATTTTCCCACAAAGCACTGTTTTATGTCTTGGTCATTACTGTAAATTACAAGCAACAAGAAAAGAGACTTATGGAAGGAAAATGCAAAAAGAAAAGTGGGTTTATTCATTTTCATACTGTCTTTTTTTTTTTTCCACCCTGTTGGTACACTGATAATTTGAAGCCTTATCAACGGAACACTATTGTTGCTCCCTGACAGCAAACTTCAGGGCGCTGACCAGGGAAGAGATTGTTCACCTTAACAAGCATGTGTTAATACATGAGGCCTCCTTTCAGCACACAAAGGAAAGAAAAACAAACCTGTACAAATACTGAATAAATGAATAATACAAGAGTAGTTGTAAACATATACATATTCACAAATCCATAATTATATAATTATTATGTAATTATATAATACCCCCACCCTCCCCCCCAAAATCTAACCCCGCAATACACATTTAGGGTATCGTTTTTTTTTTTTTTAGAAATGACAGTTATTACTACTAATACTAATCATTGGAGATATCACAAAAACTTGAGTTTCGATGACCTCGACATGAAAATGCAAGATGGCTGTACAGTAAAAGCTACCCAATCTCCGGAGCCCTTGGCACACCACAAGGCGGCTTTAGAGTCCAACTCTCTGTCCCTGTCTGTCTGGGAATATTGCCTTTTTTTTTAATATGATGCCACTAAATCTTTGGTGAAAAATAACTGTCCATTC
Source organism: Acanthurus tractus (assembly GCA_029783725.1). Classification (NCBI taxonomy): domain Eukaryota; kingdom Metazoa; phylum Chordata; class Actinopteri; order Acanthuriformes; family Acanthuridae; genus Acanthurus; species Acanthurus tractus. The sequence goes on from JAQNCA010000015.1 coordinate 7,003,823, forward strand.
ATGTTAGGTTACACAAGATAGTCACTGCTACTCTTTTCTGTCCACTCTCGAGTGATATTTCTTGCAAAGTTTAACTGTTTCGCTGTTTTCTTCACAAGTGTTCTGACAATATAACACTTAATTTACTTAAAAGCAACTAGGATTAAAAAAAAAAAACAAAAAACAAAAAAACTAAACAAAACAAAGGCTTCCTACCCCGCTTCATCGTTGCACCCCTTAATCGTCAGCCTATGGGTGATCGTTTCCTAACCCCTGGCTTGGCACGCACACACTCATTCAAACACACACACACGAACACAGTAAGTTAGACATGTCAGTGCATCGTTTGCTTTTTCTTCTCTCTTTTTTTCCCTCTTTATCTCGAGTCTTTCTCTCCCAGGCCATTTCTGCAGGGTCAAGTTCATGGATGCAGGGACAGAGAAGCCTTCGCCCTCCTCAGCTCAGCTCAAACCCGGCTGAGGACTCGATGGCGTACAACAGCTTGTTTCTCATCAGGTTCTGGTCGCAGAACTCCGGGAGCTTGAGCAGGTTCATGCAGGTGCTGGCGGTGGGCAGGCGCTCCAAGTCGGTGCCGCCATTGTGGATACAGAAGACCGGGTAAAGCTCCTGTGTGCGAACGTAAGCTGTTAATAAGCACCTGACAAATAGGCAGCAGTCACAGAGATATTGGCACATTTTGAAGCATTTAAAGACAAGGCAAAAAAATGAGACGTGAATCAAGGCGCGTTGGTGATTGCGATGTCTAAAGCAATCCCGATTAAGCAATAAATGTCAAATTCCACACAGGGATAAATGTTAAAAGAGAGACATTAAGCGTTAAGCTAATACAGTGGAAGTATAAATTTAGGAAATCAGGTTAGTGCTTGAAAGGTACTGAGTGGGAAACTGGCCCACGGTTTGACCCTTAGATGAGACACTGGAGGAATGGTCATTTCATGTTGTCTATCTGGCATTTTTTAAATCAAGCTTCTTTGCAATGAGGCCACCTCATCTGCAGACTGTGACACCGACCGCTTCCATCACAAGCCGGTCCGTCGAATAAGCTCCTCCGCCCTGATTTCCTCCTGCTATTTAAAGTTAGTGTATACGGTTCAGCGGCCATACTCGCCCGATTAAATGGCTCTTCGGGGGCTTAGCCGTAATGACCCCATTTTTCTGACAATTACCGTATTAAACTATCGTTGCTTATTGAGAAAGTGCCATTACCATGGCTATCATTTTGGAAAAAAAGAGAGTTTCCATCATCTTTTTTAAATGGCTTCTCCTGACAGAGCTATTTCTCCTCTAATGAATCCTGGGCCGTTTCACGACAGCTAATTAAAGCTTAGCTGGCTCAGGCTGAGGGCCGGGTCAGGGGCCGCTCCCCTCACGAATTACCGCCCTTTCTGGCCCAGAGAAGAGACGAGGAGGGGTTGGGAGGGGAGACATCCACACACTGGCCAAAGTCAAATTGATTAAATGAGGAGGGAAGGCAACTTTCGAGCCTTGGAGGAGGTACTGCAAAACATTTTAAGGAGTTTTGTTCCCTCACTCTACTGCAAAAGTGCAATTAGGTTTTCTTAACTAATGGCATCCATAAAGAGTCCTAAAACCAATCATATGATGATTACAGCTTCTGGTTAGACGAAGTAAGACATAAAAAACTCTTTAATAGCCCTGAGAAACACTTTCTGCTTTTTTTCCACCCTATCTCAAACTACTTTATTATCCAACAAATCAAGTCAGTGACAAAGTTAAACGACTTCCAATTAAGGAATCATTTCAGGAACAGGTTAGAAATAATGATTCAGCACTCCTGAAGCAATGTTTAGAGATAAGGGGGATGCAGTTTCTTGTATGTTCATTTAACAGGAAATTGCTGCTGTTCGTCGTGTCACGCAGAAGGCAAACGTTCAAAAGTTCAACCTACAGCCGCCTTCTGAATAGCAATATTTGTCCAGACAGGATGACTGACCAAGCCCACACATACAGGGCTGCAGACAGACTTCTTCAACAGTGGAAGGTCATGAACTGTAAAACGTCAGCGGACGTGGAGATAAGACCTCACCACACTGGCTGCTTCTTATCGTTGCCTAATTTGCAAATGATCATTTTTTAGGGCTGTTATCAGTCGAGGTATTTTCATTACAAACTCATTAATGGGGGAACACTCCTTTCTGTTGTAGTACACAGACTGGTGAGAAGAAAGGAGGAAACAGAGGAGGGAAAATTCAACACTTCACCTTGAAGCCCAGCAGTGGAGGTCTGGAGCAGCTGGTGACAAACTTCAGCAGCTTGCGCTTTTCCTCGTCTGTGAAGCCTTCGACCACTTCCCAAAAGATCTGGATGACTGGATGAGTGGCTGAGTATCCACCTACGACGGAGAAAAGGATGTTATCGAACCTGCACTCATACATATATTATCCTCACTGTATCTGAGCTTTCTTACTTATCTCTCTCATGAGTCCGACAGCTTTTTGGATGTGCAATGCTTAAGGGCCTTTGAGTACCGCAGGAATTTATAAATCCACTAGAAACATTTTAAACATCACTTTACCTGAGTAGTTTGTGAACTTTTTCAGGTCATCAAGACAAATTGGCACATGCGCTCCAGATATCAGCACCTATCAAAAAGGTACAAAAGCATACAAAGTTTCTTTTAGGTTATGAATGTGTTGCAGAAGGATGGACAGTTCTGCTTGTATTTGGCAGCGTACCTGGATCTCCTGCTGGTCAAACATGCGCAGCCACTCTAGATTGACCACATTGGCCAGGCCCTGTCTGAAAGCCAAGCAGTGAGGCCTGATCTGCTTGTTCAGTCTGTAGTCAGCCACCAAATGGATGTAGGCAATCCGGTTTGCTGTGGTCACAGGAATGTCTTTGCCTCCAGGCTTCAGCTCAACCACCTGGGTCAGAAAGACACAAAGTTTTTATAAGGTTTCTACCGTTTTAGTGCGAGTCATTTCGGTGTTTTGGTACATCTTAAATCCGATAGTAGTATTATGACTAAGTATCCATACCACATACTTCATAATGCATATAACTGAGGCTGCCTTTGGTACCAGATGACCAACAAACATCACATGTGCTTGATGGATTTAATTCACTCACAGAAAGGTAATTATAATATTTTCCAACAGCATCCTGATTAAAAATATGGCTCAATGAGGAGGAGTGTGTGATTGGTTGAAGTGTATTTCAGTATCTAAATATAGCACATGGGACGGACATCTGGTCCAATACAATTTGGCCTCAAGCTCTCTTTTCATTAGCTTTAGAGCAGTTAGCACTTGATAGGATGTGCTCATCTCTGTTCATAAAGCTGGGTGTGTGATGACATCACAGGAGCTACAGGGAAAAAATGTGATGTTCATCTTATTCCGAGCAATTTTCCTGCATTTGGCACATGTGATCTTATGCTTTTCAGAATGTAATGACTTACTTTTACAACTGTATTTTACTGCGTTAACCACTGAATCCATCGTTTATATCCATTTTCAACCTCCTATGAATGCCAAAACAAAAATGCAGATATCTGACGTCTTTATTTTTAAAGTTATTGGTTTTTAAAGCAACATTAAGCAGCTTAAGTGGGGAAAAAGGTTCACTAGCAAAAATTAGATTTTTATGAGATAACAAAATAAAACACTGGATTAATCCATCCATTCATCGGTTGTGTATCTAGTTTCATTACTGCAGAGTCATTGTGGGCTGGAACCAATCAGAGTTGACATTGAGTATGTGGTGAGGGACACTCTGAACAGGTCGTCAGTTCATCACAGAGCTGACACACACAGAGAGACAAATAACCATTCAAGCTCACTTTTACACCTACAGGCGAAGTCCCCATTTAACTCGACCTGCATGTCTTTGGACTGTGGGAGGAAGCCGGAGCACTCATGCATAACCAGGCCACCCAGAATCGGCACACTAATTACCACAACTACCTTTGTGTGCATCTCTGCAATTCTGCTCTGACGTATCCCAAATGGATCCATCGCAACAGCACTGAGTAACAGTGGTCACATGCAGATAGTCACAAAAGTGACTCTTTTTGTCACTTCACAGGATATTGGTTTAACAACAGAACAAACTACAGTCAAAAACAACAGGAGGCATGACTCAGCACCTCCCTGACGCAGCCTAACAAAAACTAATTGATAAGCTCCACAAAGGTACTCAGTCCAGCGATAATGAATTAGATTGTATTATAAAGTCAAAGTGTTCCTCATAATTTGCCCATCTCCTGAATGCTGCACACAGCCTGACAGGTAATCATTTTCCGCCTTACCCCTCCTCCCCGTGGATTCTGATTATGTGCTAATGTAAGAGAATTACTGTTCTTATCTTGCTTGCCTAGGCTATCTCACGAGGGCAAATGCAGGGCAGACTGCTCCCGGGTGTGTGCCTAATCTTTCACAAATTGTTTTCCCTATCGTGTTTGCGATGCTCTATTTGTGACCAGGAGGGCTACATTGTAACCCAGCCATTTCAGGTGTTGTTTGAGAAGAGCTAATAAGACGCGTTAAGGCCCTGAGCAAACAGGGGCTCAGTGCAGAGTGCAGAACTGGGTCCAGGTGACTCAGAATGATGGTGGCGGTTCGTCCACGCAGCCTTGAGCTTTCGAGGGGACGTGCTTAAGAGCAGCCAGGTGCTTCTCTCAGGCGTGTTGTGAGATAATTTTTGAAGGAAAGGCAGGTGGAACGGTCAACAGAGCCACTGTGTTCCCTGTGCTGCAGCAGGGCTTAGGGTGACGGTGGCGACGTGCTTTATCTCTCTCAGGGCTGAAAAGTGGTTCATCATGGGGGAAATGAATTATTAACGCCACAAAGAGGAGCCAAACAGGAGGAAGGAAAGACGGCTGAGTAACAAGTATTGAGGAGAGGAGAATGGAGATGGAAAAAAAAAGAGCATGTGAATCATCATCCCAATTCATTCCAGTCTGTCCACAACCCCAGTCACCTGAGCCTCTCCCAGATCGTTGTTGACCACCGTGAAGTTGAGGCCCAGCTCCTCCACATCACCCTCGTAACTCTTGAGGAAAAGAAGGTTGCGGTACATCTCCGGGTCCAGTGAAGCCAGGTGGTGGATGTCCACATCTGCACTGGTTCCCAGGAGTTTGGACAGGAAGAAGCTGGCAAAGGGCAGCTCCACCAGCATGTTCTCATACAGAGCCTGGAAGAAAATAGTGGCTGTTAAGTGGAGGACAACTGCAGGACAAGGTTACAAGCTCTTTCCTGTGAATTTAGTCAATCAATACAAGAGCTTGCAGCATTTAATGCAGGAGTGTTTACTGTTTTGAGGCCACTGAACAAAAATGATAATTAGATAACTGAGATAACTCAACATTATTGAGTACATACCCAGAGATCTGATAACAATATGTATTGCAAAACATTCAACATGCCCTTAACTATTTTATCAAAGCATCAAGCGATAAGATCCGGTCATATCAGAACGATTGAGAGCAAAACACAGAACTCAATCTATCTAAAACACACTGGCTTCTGTTTCACCTGCTTCAAACTTTATAAATGTCAATTCTCACCTTGACCTTAAATGTCATTAAGAACCACTGCCGGGCAGGTGACTCATAAAGCCCAAAGCTAATGTACTGGAATAGTCCGAAAAAGAGCCTGTTGGAGGCACTAAAATATACAGGTCTTTATAAATGATAGCGCTAAAAACCCTGACCACATCAGCTAAATGGATTATAAATCTAGAGGATTTCCATAATGCATGCATCTTAAACACACACTCGGGCATAAATCACAGCTATTTTCTAAACACAGGTTAATTGCACAACTTCAAACATTGTCTATTTTTTATGCAAAATAATCCACTTAGTATTTCTCTCGTGGCCAGTGCTCGTTTTAGACCATATGCGCCGCATGGCCCCTTGAAACCTATCAATAACACTTATGCCGGGAAGAGGCAGCAATAAGTATATGGAAAAAAACCTGTAGCCTTATTTTTTCAATGCCACTTACTTTATTTATGAGTGTTTATTGCCAGAAATTGTGCCAAAATGACTTAGGCTGGAAAGAATTAATTATTATGGCCTGGGCCTTTTAATATAAGTGAGTGCAGTGGCAACGCAATTAAAGCACATCGCAGCACCATCAGGTGGAGTAAATGCCAGCAACATAGCAGGTATATTCTGTTAGCTGCCATATATATTCCTTAATTTACAACATTAAGAATCAATAAAATTATAATGCCTTTCAAACGCATCTCTATCAATCAGGGGCACAAACCTAACACACCTCTAAAGGAAACTGTCAGACGTTAGAGATCAGTGAGAGGAGACTGTGGGTGAGGCAGAAGGAGGAGGAGGAAAGTATTCCTCACCCTTAGCAGAGCAGGGAGGCCACTGCTGATGAGGTTGGAGGTTTTGTGCTAATGAGAGAGGAATGAGGCACAAAGAGAACCTCCAGCAAGTCGTATTACATAATGAGAAATGTGATTTTGACAAAACCATGTCAGCAAACACTCTTTTTAATCCAAAGTCCAAAAGGATGGAACCACAAAAGCAAAGGAACTCGTTTTCACGCTTAACCATTTGTGGCTTAAATCTTTCAGCTTGTCAGCTGGGTGGACAAGTGAGGAAGAGGGATGATGACCGGCCTCTATTCTGATGTTCAATCCCATTTCAGTGAGTACCCCAGACAAGCCACTCCTGCCTGTAATACATCACCTCCACAACAATGGCACGCCTCGGACATTAATTAACAATATTAATCTGCCGTGTCCTTTGAGCTGCAATGTGCACTGTGCACACTGCAGCAACGGTGATGCAATCCCAATCCATATAAACGGTTGCCTTTTATCCAGGCAATAACAGCACTAAACAAATATCAATACACCTCTCAAATGGCCACTCAAACGTCCATTTTTATGGAGAAAGAGTAAGTTAAGGTAGGGTTAATTGAAAGTCAAATTCAAATTAATTTCCCCCCACCTAATTGCCTGAACCATTAGCTTCTGAAAGCACAATATCCAGAGAGTGGGGGGCGTAGAGCTTGTAGCCGCTGATTGATCACTTTCAAAGAATACAGAAGACGAAGAAGATGAGCAGGAGGAGGAGGAGTTATGATACTCTGATAAGTGGACCAGACCAATTCGGGCCGAGCAAGAGAGAAGAGACCTGGATGTTCCTGACTGTAAAACAGATCAAAATGCTATTACCACATGCTTTGAACGCTTATTTATGTCCTGTCTGTGTGGGTTCACTGATTTAGTGCCAGCCAAATGCAATCACTACACAAACAAGAGGTAGGAATCATCGGCTAATGGAAACCCTAATTGAGAGGCGACCGCTTGTCATGAGGTAATTCTTCTTTGGGTTAAGATGATAGCCCCCCAACGAGGAAGGCATCTTGATAAACAATCACTAGCACAAGCATTAAGGATGATTTAGAAACATTAGGCCCTAATAAATAGTGCCATCAGAGGAAGGAAGGGACAGAAAAACAATGCCATCAACAGATTATGCACAGGGCTAATTGACAGAACTGAGGCTCACAGGAGTGCCAGGTTCAAGTTCTGCACCAACCCTGAAATCTATTTCCGAAACAAATGACGGTAATTTCTCTAAATGTTGTCACCTTCCAGAACAAACACCAAAACAACCTCTAAATTTACATAAACAGCGGATGCAGCCTTGACACTGACTGCAATTGATCTTTATTGACGCACTGAACATCAAATTAAAGCGGTCTGTGACTTAGGCCTTGTCCAGACATATATTGACATTTGGAAAATTAACATTTTTGCAAAGGGTCAACTGTTAACAGCATATTAGGTCAAAATCACAGATATGTATGTTAAAACCCCTTTCAAGTGCAGTTTTTCTAAACTCTGGTTTTGGTTTGTGTGGACATTCAAAGCAGAGAGTTTAGTGCAATGACCACGTATCTAAAGCAACAACAGCTGAAAACTACCAGTTTATTTACATTTGATTACTAATGCTCAATCTTATTACACTTAAAAAAAACAGTTTTTTAATGTGTTGAATCATTTTATTTAAACAAAAAAGCTCACCAGGCGTGTCTAGACATACTCTGTGCTGTCTGATGAGTCACTGACATTGCGTTTATTGCCATTAATGACCCGGCATGCTTGTATGAGTGTTTAGAATGTTTTTTTTTTTTTTTAACATTAAGCATTAAGTTGATATTTTTACTTTAAGTTTTATAAATCTTTAGACTTTTCCCCTGTTTTAGATAATCTATGGTTTTAAATAGACCACGGAAGCATCTTACATCCTTCAGACTACTACGTTAAAGGCTC
>JAQNCA010000015.1:7013307-7026265 GCA_029783725.1 Acanthurus tractus
TTATAAGCTCACATTCTCCTCCATTTTATATTGTTTATTACTTTGGGTTATTTTCTGCACAATATAAAGTTAAGGGATTAACAAGGAAACTTTACATGAAAAACGTAAAAATATGATGGAAAAAAACATTTAAATCTACATTGTTTTCCGTAACAGAACATTTCTTTTTGCTAGAAAGCCCTTACTTGACCTGCAGAATATTCTAATCAAATTCTATAAAAAGGTCATCTTTCAGAATAATTAATGTACAGTGATAAATCAAGGCAGCTATAAGTTATAGACACATAAATGATATAGATCATGTCTTCAGCCCAGGTCGCCTACTACTCTTTTTAATCAGATTGCCCCCTCCGAAGTGCCCTTTCAAATTCAAACACAAAAGAGGTGACTTAAAATAATTGATTCTGCTTTTATGTGATCCATTATATTAATCGGAACCACAATTATGCTTTACTGAAATTCAATATTCTGCACATGCAGAGAGCCAATCTTCATCTTTAATACTAACCAGAACCTTAATCATCAATATTAAGATTTTATGTAGAATAAGAAGAGTTAACATTTACCACATCCTGCTCTTTCACTTGTCATCTTAAAAATAAAAGCATGAAATAGCAAAGTCTATCCAGCACATTCAACGCATAAAGTGTGCTGGTCTCACAAACTCAACACAACCAATAAAAATCATGCCTTTATTTGATCTGCAGTGGCCGTACCGTTTTCTGGAGAGAGTTTATCGTAGGCGTCTTCATAGATGTAGTTACGCCTGATGGTGACATTGATGCCATCAGGGAATGGCCCGTCCCCCTGCACGTCCCGTTTGTCAGCATAGATTAACCTCTGGAAGATCTACAGGACAGATGTAAGCCCAGTGGCAGAGTCAGTGACAAATCCTTTCAGCTGTAAAATGTTTCATTCTGAGTGCAGATCATAGACAGTAAATTTGATAGAGGACTGAACCACCGTGACGTCACTCATTGGTTCGTGGATTACTGTTTTAAAGCCTTGAGTTTGGCATTGTGATTGCTGCTTTGTGGTTTTTCTGGAGCCACAAGTGACAGGAGGGTGGAGCTGGGGAGGATACGCGTTGCTGCCAACTACTGCGTGAGGCCGAGGAGACAGTTAGCAGCTGCTGTCACTCACAAGGGTCATGCCCTAAAATTATGCATAACGTAAGGCCTGATCTAATTTTATTGAGAGTTATATAAAATTCACCTTCATTTATTTGCAGTGAACGAAGAAATTAGATACAGAGACCAAACTGTGTTTTGTTTCAAGCTGTAAACATGTTTATGTCTGCTGTAAAATTGGACATTTTAATATTTGCCTCTATGGGCGCTGACTTGCTTTCGGAGCCAGCCTCAAGGCAATTTCATATTGGCTTTCCTTTTTCAGCCACATAAGTTGCACTTTGGTGGTTCAGTTATTTAGCCTTTCGCACAAATAATGACACTTCATTATAATGTAATAAAATTATTCATAGAAAATCTATCTATCTAGGTTAAAACACTGAGGTCTCAGTTGCACTAAAATCATCCCAATATTTCAAAATCCTTAATAATGAGAGCAGGTATGCAGCATCATTGTAGTCATCCGTACCACCTTTCCACTTCTCCTAAAGGATGTTAAGTGTATAAAACTTTTTAGCATACACAGAATGCCAATAATGTGCATTTTATAGCACAACAATTCTTACAGCAACAACATAATTCTTTGTAATGCCCCTAAATACCCAATTCTGATAGAGCACACGAAACTTTTTGTTTTATGTTGTGTGTGTGGGACGACACTGCAGTACCTTCACTCGCTCCTCGAAGGGAACCACAAAAGGGAGCTCAGTGAGGATGGCCAGATGTCTCTCTTCAGACACGGACAGCTGTGGAGGTTCCAAACCAACTGCAGAAAAACAGACACATTTTAAGTCATTAAGAACATTTTCCATAATTAATAAAAAATAATAATTAAAAAAAGAGTCTTGGACAAATAAATATTTATTATAAATATTGTTTACATTCCTTTTTCTAATGGTTTTAACATGAATCGATTTTCAGTAGGAACAGAAAATGTTTTTTTTTATTTCGGGCTACCAGACCTTGATCATATTTGAGTGACTTTTTTTTGGCCTCTTAGGAAGATTTTTTGTTTCTTCTGCGACAGTTCAAGGTCAGGGTCAAACACAGGTGGAGGGGACTGAATCTGACAGGGATTAACAGCCTTGCTCAGGGAACTTTAGCCGGATAAATACTTCCTAACATCAGTTGTCTCCTGCATGTAACACTCAACTAACAGTATCATTACCTCCTCTCTGCTGCACTCTAAGTAAGAGCTAGTTCACCGTTAACAGGCCAGCCATTAAACACATTTCCACCCCACACCCTTTTAATTACACACTTTTAATTAACCTAACTGTGAGCTGCCCGTCCACCTGCCGGGCCTCATCCATTAAGCTGATGTTTGCTTTGTATTAAACTCGGGGATTTGACCGTTTAGCCCACAAAAAAAATTGCCACAATAGCTAAACCGCTCTTCACCCTCCTCACCGTGCGTCCACCGCAGCTCAATTATTCTGCTCAATTAGTCAATCTGATCTGCATTTTCCCATCAGGTTTCCATCTTTAAGGAGAAATACGACCTCGGAGTGGTCAATACATTGCTCATTCATCAGCCGTGGGCCCGTCCATTTAAGGAAATGAGAAAAGGGCAGACAAACACATGCACCAGATGTGGCTGAGTTCATCAGGTACTTTCACACTAATTGAATTTATCCCATACAGCCTCTGAGTGGGATTAGGTAGATCATACACACATAGTTATCAGCTTGTTTTCACACCGTACTTCAGTGAAACCTGGGATGGCTAAGAGGGAGCCAGATGAGGCCCTGCCTGCGTCAGTGTGTTTTCCTCCGAGTGCCTCATTGAGTCAATGAAGAGAAAATGGGTTAATATATCAGGAAAGGTGACTTGACTTCTCTGACTTTCTACGCTGTCACTGTGAACTGACATCAAAATAATCCTTATATTAGGAAGCGTCTTCCCCAGCGACAAAAACAAAACTCACTCTTTTCGTCCAATCCACCTAAGATAGAAAGTACAAAGAAGACTCCAGGCTCTCTTCTCTTATGAGAAATAATATCACTGTACTTCTCCACAGAATATGAAAACGCAAACACAGCTAAGGTGACTTTGGGCAGTAATTACAGTGATTTCTTGGCCTATGCATCAAGCTGACACAAGCATTACAGGATACCATTCTTAATTTTCGTTCATTGCCAATAGAGTGTCTCTGTGCTGTGCACCAGCACGGCACTTTGGACAGTTTGGGAAATGTCAATAAGATTTACATGCTTGTCGTGCGTATTGTGTTTAGTTTTGCACAATTAACACAAATATTCATTTTCCAAAAGTACTGGGCTACTCAAAGTGGTTTTGTAATGCTAAAAAATAATGAACAGATTCGATTACCATCAAGTGTGGACTGAAGTGGCCCAATGCGTCCCATCCTCCTTGTTCTCCACACATGTCTAGCAGACGGGACATACAGCTGAGTGACCTGGAGAGAGAAAAGAGACAGGCATTGTAATATTTTTTACTGTCTAGTTAATTCATATTATTTGTGCTTAATTTAAATATTTCAGATTGTTCTGTTCTGTTTTTACTCTCTGTGAGACAGTTTTTTTTTTTACTTTTTTGGAAAAGCACTACATAGATTGAAAGTACTTAGTGCTACTTTACTCTTCTAGCAATCACATAGGCAAAATGGTGTTAGGCTGTCTGACATACATAAGATCCTCCTCCCTCTTTAAGGTTGAGAGACACTGTGCAAAAACTTTTATCCTGAGATGGGTTTCATCTTATGTTCAAGGGTAAGTAAAAAAAACTAATAGTAGAAAGCAATTTGTGAATTTATTGGGTTTCGATTAAACAGTGGGCTAAAATCTGACATTACCATTACATTTGAAAATGAATTATGAATATACAAAATCTAAATATCTGTGATGACAGTCATGTACCCTATCTGCTCGGATGTTGACCTCCTCAGAGAGCCAGTGACCTGCTGGACAAAAGGGTCGTCTAATGTCCCGAGCTTTCACCATCTTCACCAAGTTAGTGATGACCTGGACAGTAGATCAAACAAATAGACAGGCACATCCATACATTAACATCTCTAATATCCTTTGCTGTGGAATACAAAAGTATACAATTTTCACGTATTAGAAGAGAAAATTGATAGAAGAGGTTTTCCTGCGTATACGCTCTTCAACAGATGAGGTGCCTTTGCATTGAGAGAGAAAAAAAAAGCAATTTGAGAATTCAGCCATTAGTGCGCCATTTATGGGGAGTATAAAAGAAAAACGACCTGTGCCGTCCCTCAATGTCCAGTCTTGTTAATTACCGGCGAGGTCTGCTGACATCAGCCATCGGATGGAGAATGCAAAATAAAGACAAGGCGGCATCGGTTCACAGCACTGCAAGTACGAGCGAGGCTCTTGAATGGCCTGCCGAGGGCTCTTTATTACAGTGACAGTCTGCACCCGAAGGTGAACAGTTTCTTTTTTTTGTCTGAGCTTTTGTTTAACTGCAGGTGCTTTTAAAAGCTAAATAATAGCCCAGTTATGTGATATGATAAATTAAGACACATTCTCAACAAAAATAACTGTCTTTTCTGTTTTTAAATATTGTCTGCCTGCACTTTTAAAGAGAAGCACCAGTTTTTCCCATCAGGATTTTGGTCAAAAGTCCAAGGTTGGGGCTAAAAACCTTACAGTGGCACATTTCCTGGACAAACTTCTCTAGTTTTTCAGTCTCCTTCAGCTGGACATAACAGGCTGCTGTTGCTATGGCTCATCCCCGCCAGACAGCCCCTACGTAACCTCATGCATGTCATCGCATGAAAAGTCGTAAGGGGGCTGTTACGTCTGCCAATAACTGTTACAGCCAGTCCATTTCCATATAATACCCCAGCTAGATTGTTTCAATCGAAATGTTCTTTTCTAAAGCACATCATTTTCATAGAGCAACAATCAATCTCGGCCAATCACTGTGAGGCAACCAGAGTCGGCAATAATGGCAAGTGCAAAATGCTGTAAAAGACGATGGGTTTGGAGCACGCCTACCCCCTGACTCTGGGAATGAATAAGCCTTCCTTAATTAGCCCATCGGGTTAAGTGCAAACCTTAATGGGCCTTTCCCAAACTCCAGTGTGACATCGTTCTCCAAACATGGCCAAGAAGAAAGTTCCATTAGCAATATTAATACAAGCTTAGTTGATCATTTTCATTCAATTAACTTCTTTCAATTAAATAGATAGCTCGACAATGGAGGTGATAAAAGATGGGGAGGGACGGCTGATGACACGAACCAAACATTAGCGTGTTAGGGGTCAGCGGCGTTAAACCGACTGTAAATCCCACTGTTCAATTTGGAAAATGCATTTTCCCTGCTCCCCACTTCTTTAATGGGTCGTTTTAGCTGACAAGAGGCCTTTGTGCTGATCTTTTATGAAAATTCCCGATGTGCTCTTCGCATCTTTGCCACCTTTCACAGAAATCCAGTGTTTCTTCTGTCAAAACTAACAGCCAAGAATGACTGTTTCTTTGATGGAGAACAGAGGGAAGAGGCAAAATAAAAGGAAAGATGCTGAATGAGAAAAAGAGCCGAGGAGAATGAAGTTAATGCTGTTTTCTGCCTCATTTCCTCTGGGTAAATAACCAATGGATGACCTCCAGGGCATCGTTCCACCTTGTCTTTGCCTGCTCATGCATACATGCTCGATTTCCACTAACACAGACAGGCATTAGGCCACTTTGCTTCAGTGCACAGAGAGGCTACACAAGAATTATCCCTTATGTAAATCTGCCACATAATGGCTCAGGTTCTTGGGTATCAAATGAAAAAAAAAATCTCAAATTTCATCATGAAACATTTTAAAATTGACAAAATTACCAGCCAACAGATGTGTTTAAGACTGGATTACTAGTCTATTAGAAAATATCAAAAGATATTCATTAAGTATTGACTGTACTACAGGCATTTTACACTCGAAAAACTATTCATTTTAAGGTCAGGATTTGAGTCTTAACTACATAATTTACTAATCCAGTTATGCTGCATCATAGAAGACATTCATCAATAAAGCATTTTTTGGAATAATTTATTCAATGAAATAAATGAAATTTAGCCAACATTTTTAACTTGAATGACTCTGTTTTATCATTGTTGCTACAGCTGCAGCCTCCATGTCACTACCACAAAAACATTCTGCTTCAGTATTTAAATCGTGTACCACACAGGCCTCTGTGTGTGTTTGAGTTGACAAAGTATATTTGCACACACAGTGGCAATGCAGTTTTCTGACCCTCCCACTTTATTTCCCACTCTGTGTTTAAAGACAGTGGGAAAGTGAGAGACAGTAGAGAACACCAAGGTTTACACACTTAAACACTAAGTGCAATTAAACAATGTTTGGCACCGTATAAACAATGATTACTGTAAGAAAATTAGAATTTGCTCATCATACTTTTGGGATCCGTTATTACTCCTTTATATCCAAGTCAAGATTAAATTGAGATAACAGAAATTCAGTTCAATTACAAAACATCATTTTTTGATAAACATAAAAAAGTAGCATGCACAGCTTGAATGCGTAAGTAGTTTTAACGGTTCTACCTTAAAGAGCTGCACCCAGCGTTTCTGCTCTGCCTGGATGCGCTGCTGGACCTCAGTGTTTGTCTTGACACCCACAGAGCGGAAGGCAGCCATGTACTCCTCGCGGTGCTCTGTTTTTGTCTCGGGGTAGGCCAGCTTGATGATTCCCAGGCACGCGTCCCTCAGACAGCGAGACAGAGTCACCAGCTCTGACAGTGTGAAGGGCATCATGGAGGATTGTGTCTGACCTGTTGACAGCCACAATGGATTCATTGTCTCTTAGAGATATTGATTTTCACATTTACATGGCCGCAAGACAGGGTGTGACTGTTAAAAAACAAACAGACAAGTTATCATTTTGTTAAGACCACCCGATGAGGAAAATAGGAAAGTAAAGATGAGTGTGTGCAAAGGATAACCAGCTCCAGTGGGATTGTACTTCAGTCAGACACATATGATGTCCAGCAATCCCCTAACAGTGTTGACAGAAGTTTATTAACCAGTGGGAACATATGGCATCTCGAACAAAGAAAAGGACATCATGGAACAAAGCATGAAAACCTCGTAAAACGATGGAAATCAAATCACATTTTTTAGAGACTGAATTTTAAAAAGGGGGGAAAAGTTGACTACCTTCCATTTCATGGCCAAAAAACTCGCTGTCGTGCACGGAGATAAGTGAGTGGCTGAAGAGGGAGCTGAAGAGATAGAAGAGAGGAATGATGCGATTGGAGTCCTCAAATGACATTGGAGACCCTCGAGAGATCAGCTGTAGCAGCGGCACCATGGAGCTGAAGAGGCAGACAGACGAGAAAGAAAACATGCCTTAATATGAACCAACCACGCATTGATAAAAATATGTTTGCCAATAGTCCGCTTTGCATAAGCTCACCCAGTGATCATTTTCGTTGTCATGGAAGTTATCAGGTGCCAGAGATGCCTCAAGAAACGTGCATTGAAAGCTAAACTGTACAGGAGTCTGCAAAGAACAAAGGAGCAGAAACACATTTAATTTAAACCCTTGATTTTGATTATATATACATGTCTAATCAAAAAGATGACATGAGTCAGAGAGCTATTTCACTTAGATGACACAATCAGTGAGCAACAGTAAAATTACTTTCTGTCATCTGTCTGCTATATCGAGACTGTTAACTTTGCCCTGTTAACTGGAGGACACGAGGAAAAGGGGAAAAAAATAAATGACACTGTTAACTAACATTTCCCTCATAGAATTTTCTTGGCTTTTCTCTCCCCTTTTATACCCTGTGAGGGCCGAAAAGAGATTAAACGAGCCATTAAGCTTTATTTAGGTGAGGCACCTTCCATTAGTAAACTAGTTGCTGGCGAGGGTACCCAGCTTGGGTCATAAACAGCCCTCTGGCTTCCTGCTGGAGCCCCATTTAACTTAATGGCCAGGGGAGCAAGACAATGGAGGACGGAGGAGGAGGGGAAGCCTGGTCCTCACTGTGACCCTGCAGCGCCAGCATGCTTCCACACTCAAGGCGGATTACATGATAACACCACGGAGGGCCCACATACCTCGCTGTAGTCGCTCTGCACTCAACTGGCTGTGGCACCAAGGTGTGAAGCTGCTCTTTGTTCAAGTGTGTGTGTGTGTGTCTGTGTGTTTGTGCATACTCCTAAATTGCATGGCTTTTCACACAGAGGGTAGGTACAGGTGACAATAATGTGTTAAGTAAGCTAAAAGGCAAAATAAAGTGCCCCTGCATATAATAGGCCCTTGTTTAAGAGTGACAGTGCTGACACCTATAAGGATGTTTGCCTTTAATAGGGCAGTATTATGTATTCTCAGATCAGGGGAGGAGTAAAGGTCAGCGAAGAAGAAGAATAAAAAGACAAAAAAAGAGAAGAAATTAAAGCGGGAAAAAGGGGATTTGCTAAATATTCTCATCTCAAGGCCAAAGCTCAAATTCCCATTCCATCATTCAACCAACCAAAACCTATTCAAACCTCCCAAAATGGAAATCAGTATTAGGGGGAAATGTCACATGACCCCTAGAAGGACTTGAAAAATGGTTTGTGCAGAGCACACACCATCTGTCAGTGGTACAAGGCTCAGGAGAGAAGCGGGGAGTAGTGCTGTGGGCTCATAACAAGTGATGCAAGTGTTTGATTGAAATGGGAAACAAAGCACTAAATGCCAGCTGACATGCTGATTTACGGCCAGAAAGAACCCAAACCCCCATTTCAATCATGGAATGAACCACTAATAAACAAAGTCAAGGCATCAAAAGAGGTTGCGTGTGCATGTGTGTGTGTGAAATGCAGCTTGATGAATAATGCCCTGATCATTTCATTTTGCAGTAATGAAAGAATCTCTGTTCAGCAGAAAAAAAAAAAAACAGCAGCAGCTTTCGGGTCAGATTTGATACCATAAAGTCTAAACAAGTGAGTTTTCACATAAATTCAAATTAGTTCCGCAGACTTTTGTATTAACATTATAAACATTATTATCTCACGTAAACACAAAAATCACAGCAACCATTCAAGAGTAAATGAAAGACCAAAGCTCCTCTACTCTCCCTTTTAATCAGAGCGAGCCCTGTTAGCAACAGAGTGCCACACTGAGTGAAACCAAACTATCAAAGTGAAATTACACCAAATATCCAACAGCAAACAATTACAGTAAAATTACACCATACTCTCTAGAACAAACTCAGGCTTAGCACAATTAGCAAACCAATTAAAAATCAATTTTGGTTCCAAATTCTTGCATGGTCCTCTAAAGGAAAAAAAAAATCATTTCATGAGACAGTTACATGTTTATTAAAAAGGCAGTGTGCCGGGCCGGCTGGACGACGGGCCAGCCTCTCTTTTTTTTGCTGTAAGAGCAGTAAATCAACCCCGGGATGCAATTTGCTCCCCTTAGCCTCTTGTAAAGCTATCCCGTCCACTCCTGCAGTGATTAATCTTTCTCAGTGAGCTAATTATTTTGTACAGATATCCAATAATGATGGAAGACGAAGGGCAGGATTTATGGTAAAAGCGAAGAGAAGGAGGCAGCCATAAAAAATTAAGGGAAATGGGGGATACTCACAGAAAATCTTCTAACTTCGGTTAAACCTTTTGTAAGCAATTCTGCCAAATTAATACTTAATGATCAGTAAAGAGCTGCTTGTATCTGATTTTTTTATTACTGAGGAAGCTTGCTAATTTTTTCATTGTAAACACAGTTTTGGGGGAGATAAGGCCAATAACAAAACAGATTCAAAGTAAGATACAGCTGTGTGATATGAATCTTTGTACATCAACATCCCCCACCCCCACATTTAAATCAACTGGCAGAAAGTGGCTCCACTGATAATTAACTAGAGCAGGTTGACCATCCACGAAGCTCGGTCTGGATCACCTCCTGCCAGTCAATGCACCATCCAACCCCCACCCACACCACCTCTGACATCCTGGCCCTAATGTAATCAACCTGAGAAGGGGTAATTGCCCTCATCCAGAACTGTCAGCTTCCCTGACATCGCGGCTTCCCTTGCTGGTTGTAAATGCCAGTGGGTGCGGACCACTGATAACTGCCTGCCTCGCTTCACCGTTATTTACATTACTGCTTACAGCGCTGAAACACATAAAGACACAGTTTTCCTCTCAATCAGGTAGGAGTGTAAACAGGCTAGTTTTGCTTTTGTGTCATGTTTTGTTGTAGAAATATCTTCAAAACGTATTTTACAGAAATAAGGTCGGGATACCTACAATCTTTAATATTTATGATCATTGTACATAATAATTTTCTGGTTAGTCATGTGATGAAGTAATATGGACAGAAAAAAATTGCTTTTTTTAAAAACCTTTTAGAGTTTCAACCTTATGACCCCCTGCACCCACCAGGAGCATTTCAGGGATGGACCATTTTGACAGTTGACTTGCTCAGTTCCTGTTGGTTAATCGGGCTTTACTTGTGTGGCTGCTATCAGATCAGTAGTCATGTCTAGTGGATTCTGTGGGTTACTCAATCAATGAGGTCAAGTTTGTGTATTTGTACCTGACTTTCGGCACCATGAGGCGATGCTGCACCATGAGTGTGTGACAGATGGACGCCATCATGGTGAAAACCTCCTCACTGGCTGAATCCCTCCACACCAGGTTCAGCAGGGCATTGGTCTGCTGCTTAGTGTCCAGCTTGTGGACACACTCCTCTGTGATCAGCTGCACAGAGATTCTGCTGTCATCCTGACAGAGAAGGAAACAGAAGGAAAGGAAGACTGATTCAACTTTCTCTCTCTCCACACCCAATCTGTTAACTTAACTCTCGTGCATATTTTGGCCTACACCTGCTCTGCTTAAGGAGTAGTTAGTAGCAAATTAATAACAACGTTGGAATGAAAACAATGGAATATATATATGTCTGTGTGTATGTATTGTACCTGCATAGGTGGTGGGTGGATGCCAGTGTCATCTTCGTCCTCTGAGTCACTGCTAACTTCGATCCTGCTGCTGCTCTCCGACACTGGCAGCAGCGGCAGCAGCGTCTGCAGAGCCTGAAGGTACAGCAGGAGACCCTCCTCTGATAGTGAGCCTGCCAACACACATCCATCACCGTTACTGTGCAAACCATCATCTTTTCACCTCTATAAATATATATTTTATGTTACAGTGCAACCAGCAGCATGCGTGCACACCTTGAAACTGTGACACCCACCTAAGCAGTTCTCCCCTGCGGAGAGGACAAAGTAAAACACCCATGGTGCCTGGCTCTGCGGTGCTGAAGAGGAGCTGATGGTGACCTGGAGGGAGCTCAGGAAGGCCTCGAATGGAAATGAGAAACGAACGTCTGACAGTGCCGGGATAAAGAAGTGAAAGATCTGCTCGGTGAATGGTGCAGAGATAAACTCCTCAGTAAAGGCTGCAAATACAAACTGCCTGTAAGACAGCAGACAAACAGACATTAGACAAGCTGACACTCAGTTTGAAAAGTGAGACAAGACAAGTTAAAGAGATGAATCAAAATGGGGTATGTTTTTACAGAAGTTAACTAAGATGGTAGCTTGTTTTAACACCATCAGGCTCTTTCTGTTGCGTGAATGCTCCAATATTGTGTCTCCAAACAGAGTTGCTTTGTGTGGCCCAGTCACACACATCTGGTGGGCCAAGTCAGATAATTAGCTGTTAGAGTCTGTGTGTACACAAGTTTCTCTCACTCCCGCCTTGCTTTTCTTCAAAGAAGAAAAGAAGTGGCTTGCCGTTTGTTATTAAGAATGTCTGAAACTGAGTGCAAACAGCCTGATATTCTGCACTCTGGCGAGCGGCGAGTCTGGGGGCCTTTTATGGCTTGTTGTAAATTGGTCTCTGAGGCAATTACTGCTTCACCGCTGACTACAGGGGACAAAAAACTGCTGCAGTTTGTCTGATTAGTTAAATGGATGATTTTCAAAGAATGCAATCGAGACAAAGGCCTTCCTTTCCTGCTATCATGCAGTTGTTGTCTGTACTCAGAAAGTGCCAATTTGGAAGTTTTGCAGACATCACTTACTCTGAATTCATTGGTGAATCTTATCATTCTGTTACATGTGAACTTACTCATGCCACTTTGTTAATTATCAATTGTTCTCTTTGGCCTTCACCAGTGAAAGGTCACACAACAATGCCAGCAGTGCAGTACTGCACAAAAAAACCAACGTTAAGTCTGTTGCTTGAAATTTTCTTATAAAACAATTTGCAACAATGAGACAATATTTATTTTTACAATTTTATAATCAGTTTCATTTCTGTTGTAAAGGATTCCTTTTTATTATGCTATTTCTATTATTTAGTAGGAGAAGGGGATGAACCCATTAAATGTAGAAATTTGTTTTGGGTGGAGAACTAATTAAGTTTGACCTATACACTATTTGGGCTGTTGAAAGAAAAAACTTTGCAGGTTAACATATGTGTTGAATTCTGCTTTCTGCAAAGCAACAAGCTTTTGCACCATATTTGTGAAGCATGTGAGGGCATGCTGTACCTTGCGCCTGTTGTGCAGGAGGAGTAAGTAAATTGTAAAGGTTTGAGGATGTGCTCCAACAATGTGCTTGCAAGAGGGACAGAAGGAGCGTCACTGTACTCCAGACTCGAAGGGAGCTTGTGATTCACAAGAATATACAGTGACTTGTAGTATCCTGAGGAGAGGTCACAAAGAGAAATTGAGATTTATAAAGGATGTTAGAGCACCAGTTCATCTGAAATAAAAATCTACAAATATTACTACACATTTTAAATACAGATTAGAAGCAATAAAAGGTCCTGTGTGCATTAACAAGTGTAGAATTATTGTTAAAATTAAAGGAAGTCAACGGAAGTCTATCTAT
>JAQNCA010000015.1:7029323-7044774 GCA_029783725.1 Acanthurus tractus
TACCTTTCTACCTTTAAAACTTAATATTCAGTATTTCCACATTGGGCTGCAAGCTTTTTTGTCACAACACAATAAACATCAAGACAGAGACAAGGATTTGTATTTAAGATTTGCTTTTCATGATTGCCATTAAAAAACACTTCATAACAAACTCTGTTAGCTTACCTCTCTTTTTCTTCTTTCCTCTTGAGTGCGGTGAAGCAGTGACGCCTTCTCTTCCTGATAAGCAAGATAAGATAACCTCTCAATTACTAGTTTAAACAATAACATGCTTCATTGTTTTATTCCAGGTGATAATATGCTAGAAATTGGATAATGTGTTAAAACAGCCATCACATTGTATTTAGTTTGTTACTGATTCATCTCATTTTTTCTTCCTTGCAAAAACTCTTATGCCACTTACTTTTTTACTTGCTCCTCCAAGTGATACCTTGGGTCTTGTCTTGAAATCTCCCTCAAAGCTAAACATTGTTAGATTTTTCCCATCGACTGATTCAGAGGTTGCCACTAACACTCTAAAAGAGAAAGTGAAAGGAAAATGAGTAGGTTATGGTGGAAAAATCACCGAAACAAGTGATGTTATGGGGAAAAAAAAACTCTCATGCCTCGTGACTTGTTTCCAGCTTACAAACACGAATTATCTTAAACTAATGGACTTTTCAACCATTGGAGCTTATAAGACCCAGTAAAACGGTTACGAATGTCAGTGCAGACATCTTTTATACAAGAAGACAGTGGGTTAACTTCAGCTAACTATCCGGCTGACAGCTTCAGTTTGGTAGCAACAATAGTTAGCTAGCCGGTGAACTTAGCTAGCAAATGACTCAGCAGCTGTCAGATGTTGTACGCTGCTGTGTACTTTATCAGGCTTTAAGCAGCAAATGAGACAGCAAATTATAAATGATTTATTGATGACACGTCGCAGAGCTGATTCAAACATTTGTGAGAAACATGATACTGTTGACGTTAGCACTGCAGCTACCTAGCAGGAGAGCTAAGCACTCAGACAGGCTAACTTTACGGGGGGTGTCTTCGTATCCGTTCGTCCTTTTATGAAATCTTTAATACTACAGGGTACTCATCTGAGAGTTAGAATCGTTTACCTTTGACGTCTGAATTAAGGAGCAAAAGAGACACAATAATACAGGGAAGGTAGTTTCGGTTAATCCAAACGTCAAGTCTTCTTTCCCTTCTCTCTCCAGAAATCAACATAACACAGGCAACGGCTAACTTGACTACATCCGGTTCCTGCATTATGAGGGAGCTGATTGGACAAAATTCGTGGCAATCACATTCGACCGGCTTGAGCCCGCCTTTTATCTAGATACATGGAGAAGGTACTGTGACGTGCGTGTGTTTATCTATAGTCGAGTGTGGATTTTGAAGATTGAAGAAGAACTCAACATGAAGCTTTTGATTTATCTTTAAAGTTTATTTTATATGGTCTGTATTCATAATCACACAGATGCCTTTTCTGTTTAGACTAAGTAAATACAGGGGATTTTCTCACTTCTTTTACCTAGTGACACAGTCAACCCAATCATCTTTTGTTTACAACAGATAATGTTTCATTGTCACGAAACAGAATTATAGGTAGAATTATTAACCAATAACTTAATGAAAGGAAGCAAATGATATGTGAGTGGACAAGATAATCCCACCACAGTTCTGATACAGATACAATCGCACAGCAGATAGTTTGTCATTGAGCTGTTAATGTTCCCTTTTAATTTCCATAAATACTCCAAAGACTTCTTGTCAACTAACACAGAAGAAGAGACTGGATTGGGCTGAGTTCTATCTTGACTTTAAAAACAGCCCTCATTTATATATTTGGATGCACTTTCACCATGAATAAAAACATCTTAAAATGTTCAGAAATTTTTCAGTTTTCTTAGATTCCTTTGGAAATCTGTGAAAGTTGAATCCAAATTACTACAGAAAGCTTTGGAACACCACAATTTGTAGTTAATGCCAAATGGCTATTCATTCTGTTGCTTAGGCTGAATGGTGACAATATTTATCCCCATTCGATGACCTCAGAAGCAATTGCTTTCCTATCATTGCATATTTACAGATCAAATGCAGCCTAAACATTAAAGGCCTGCCAAAGGCAGAAAAATGATTTGATTTCTGTTATTTGGCTCATGTAAGTTTTAGATTTCCTGCAATGCACCAAACTGGTCATTTTATTTGACTTGAAAAAAATTACTCATATATATAAGTGTTCATGTCATCATCCTTTATTGCATGTGATGTACCGCAAGGTTCATTCTTTGGACCAGTTACAGTCTTCCGCATACACAGAAGGAATGACATCTCCTCCCATTGTTATGTTGATATGTGCCAAATACTGTTACTTAGGCAGTGAAAGCCTGTCTCTGGATTTAACCCATCACTGAGATGCCTCTCTCTCTCTCTTATCTGGTTGTGTATTTATATGGAAATTGATTTTAGCCTGTTATCTTTCTGTACTTCTGATCCCTCATGAGCCTGCACACAGATGGAGGTCCTAAATTAAAGTGGAAAGATCTGCCTTGCAACTCCGGATGACTGAGTCACTATTATCAAGGCTTTAATTTAATTATTTTCTTTTTGTCATACAGTATATCCTCTTCACAATCATTAGTATCTTCCTATTAGCCGTTGTTATCTGCTATGTTTTCGACATATAAAAATTAACATCTTATGGTTTAAAAATGAAGGGTCAGTGGAATTATGGAACTAATTACTGTTATTTTAAATTTATTTAATCTGATTTGTTTCTTACTGATGTTTTATTCCCATATGCCTTGATTTGGAAGCATTATTCCAAGAAATACTGCACAAATTTTTACACATAACAAGATTTATAAGACAATAAGACAGTATATATAATATAATTAATATTAGTTAAAGTATTTCTGTACCTGTTGGTTTGCTTTTCTTGCCTAATCCCTCTTGCTAGAGGCAATCTTAAAAAATCTGATTCCAGCTGGGAAGATTTTTCTTAATATTTATCCCTTTTTACACAAATGCAAACTGGTAGGTTATAAATATAGAATGGCAAACCTTGCTCTAGAAAAGCCTGATACAGCCTAATATTTGTCATTATGAAATCTTCATGCATTTAAATGGCATGGACCATATATTTATATTGATAATATGTTGTAACAAAACATCTCTATAAATTAATGCAGAGTCAACAAAAAGTGAAAGTAGCCTACTATCCACACTTTCATCTTACATTGTCACGAAAATTATGTTTTCTGTTGTAACAAGCCAAGTGGTGTGTGGTAAATTTTTCAATTTAAATGCATCAAATTTCACAAACTTAACAAGTTTTTAACGGTGTCTGACTCTCTTGATTCTCAAGAACCATGGAAAAGACACATAAAAATGCCAGTCAATGGTAATTTTTTTTGTGTTAAAATAAGAAAAAAAAATATGAATGCAATGGTCCAATTTGGCTGGACCTTCCACATCTTAGAAAAGTGTCATTTTACATATTACATTTTTGTTTTTAATAGGTTACATACATTTTAGATTTATTTATTTACTCACTCCTTGTGTAGGCTATATGTTTTTAGTATTTTTGCAGTGGCCTTTGGTGTATTTTCATAGGAAATAAAGGCCAAACTCATAAAATAATTTGATTTATCTCATTTAATACGGATTCTAATTTTGTGGCCACATACGTAGGTTATTTATGGGATGCATATATTTTTGTTATTATTATTCTAATCATTGTTAGTGCTCTCTTTACACTTTTTGTCAACAAAGTGGTGACTGATATCAACGAGCTTTTTATTGGCTGAACGAAAAAGGTTTTAAAAGCATGAGCCTGAGACACAGGCAAATGGTTTCATCAATAAAATCTGATTGGGCCTATATATAATACTGTAGACCATGTTGAAGGCGACGCAGGTATTCTCTCCATTCAAAGTGTATTGATAACACGTCTGAGACCAATTAACCAGAAATATCGAATTTCATAAAGAGTTTCAGATACAAATGCATATTTAAAGAAATAAGTCCTGCTGTAATTATCTCATACTGATATTGACCTTGATGTGTTTTTTTTCTGTGAGGAATAAGGCAGCTCGGTGTGTGGCTGAAAAATCAGACGTGTAAAAAATGATTATGAGCCACAAATGTTTTTAAAGTAGTTTTACACATTTCAGGGAAGCGGCCATTTGTGCCAATTTCAGTGAACGTATTTATTGCATTAAAAGAGACAGTCCAGGTTGGACCTTTAAATTGCCTTTTCATAATGAACTCATTTACCGAAGGTAATTAATATATAAACTATCCCGATTTGTCACTTTGATTTGTATTTTAGTTAATTGTGAAAGTAATTACAGTGCAAATTAACAGCTTTCAGAAAAGACCAAGGTTTTAGGGTCCGGTTCCATCTTGTGTGCCTTATTAATTTTCTCTCCCTTAGATGTGATGAAAAGGAGCGATAAATCTGGGTGATCGGTGAAGGCCAATACTAAATGGCTCCATATTTCACCGCCGCTTTAATAGAAATATTCATGCGGGTCCCTTAATGAAATTAAACCCGCTTCGGGGACAAGGCGCTCGGCCGTGTGGCGATCAAGACTCCGGCTGTTAAAATAATCAAGCAGGAGGCTGATAAAAAGCCTTTAATTGATGGGAGAAGTGCAAAACAAGACTTTTGTGTTGACGACTCGTTTCTGCTAAATGTCCAGAGGTGAAGATGTTTATGTAGCCCTTCACAGTATCATAATGATTTTAAAATAGCTGCCTCATCCTCAGCTCAGAATGTGTCCAAATACGATGTAGTATTTTTTTAACCCTAATTATTTAGAGAAAGGTCAGATAAAAATGACTAGAAATACATTTATGTAAAAAACATAATTTCGGAAACATTGAGGACCATTGTCAAACTACATGAATCAAAACCCATGCATCTAATAATTTATTTTGCACAATTTTCTCACAAAAAAAAATTTGGAAAAAACATTTTAGTCAATTAACTGTCTATCTCCCTTCTCTCCTCCTGTTTTTTTTCAGTTTCCATGCAGGCCCACGTCCCACCCACATCAATCTCTCCGTTATCATTCTGTAATTGGTCATGATCATCAAGGTCCACAATTAAATGGCGATCCTTTACTTGAAAACTACCCGGTGACTTGTTGATTTCCCCCGAGCAAATAAACGTCCCAGGAGCGCGGTTAGCTGATGAATCGACAAAAACTAATCAGCTTTATTGGTAGACAGGTTAAGGGCAACTGGGTGTCAATAATTCTCATTTTGACCTCCTCTTCCATTAACTTTAAGTGGCTTATTAGACCCAAGTCACCCGGAGCCACGGGCCTATTAGCTACATCTCACGTCTCATCACACTTTGGGGCTTTCAATTACTAAATTTTTTGCTGCTAGTTGCGCAAACATTGAGCCTAATTTTGACTTATTTTGACAGCTGCTCGTTGCTTTTTGGGAATAAAAAAAGTATACAGACGATTGCTTTACCCTTATGATATTTTTGATTGATGGAAAAAAACAAAATATTTTGTAGTGTTAGGGGCAAAAACGTAAGGATTTTTAAAAATATATAATCTAAATACGAAACTCCATTGATAATAGTGTATCAACAAAACGAAAATGAACCTCTGTGTGGTTAATCAATTTGCTGCATTATAGCGAGTCAGTGTGCGTCACCTTCAGGTTTGGAGAGCGACAGAAGGAGGGCTTTTACATCAATTTCCCAGTTGGCCTCACAAGGTAATTCAGCTCAAGATGTTCACTTTTGCGCATGCTTTTATTTTATTATCTACATTTAATAAGATGAGAATCATATATTTTGACATCTTTGAACTAATAGGACAGTTTTACATTGGTGGATAAACAATAATCCAAAATGGTTTCTTTGTATTGTCATTTAATATTTTCGACTTTAACTTAAAGGCCTTGAACCATCACGTATCCTCAGATGATCCATGAGGCATAAAGCTCCAGAACCCCTCTTCTTCTTTTCAATACAATTCAGGATTTACAGTATAAACAAGTAACGAAAATCATTTCGACACGTTGCACGTTTTCATATCAAGAAATTAGAATTGTAAAATGGAATTTATTCGGTAAAAATGTTCATAGGATTCATATCCTGTTGTGTTCTTGGCTTTACATGTTTAGTGAAACCTAACATCCTCGTGTGACCTTGGCCAAATTGCTGATGTACACAAAAAGCCAAAAATATACAGCAGGAGCAGCACAATTACTGTATTAATAAAACGAATAAAGTCCTCTTGTAGTCATCTTGGGAACGTTTGCCCCATAAACCCGTGGATGAATTATACATATAGGGCACGAAAATATCATCCGGTAAAAATTGATAAAAAAAAAACCGTTTTATTTCAAACGTTTGCGTCATTTTCTTATAACAGCAATATTTTATGAAAGCAATAACAGTAGCATACACCGTGTGTTTCACAGTGATTAGAGCAGAGAGGCGTTGTTGAGCCTGTGACGCTTGGGACAGCCCCCTAGCAGACGGCTGCACCAATCGCCTCCATTTAACAGGGATTAAGTGTGACACGGAGCTCCTCTCTCACACTCCAGACCACATCATAACTTTTGAGAGGTGGGAAAACGGCACCGACTTCTCCCTCGTTCACGGCAGCACAGGCGACAAGGACGCGCATCGGTGGCCCAATGGAGAAATCCAAAAACTTTCGCATTGACGCGCTTTTAGCGGTCGATACACCCAAGGTGCAGACCTCTCCGCTCGCGCTTGTGACTTCCCTGTCCTCCTCCTCCATCCCTTCGTCTGGGAGTGTTGCAGCCGCGGAGATGACCACCAGCGCCGAGTCTTTACGCACCGAGACGCCGTCTCCGCCGAGGATTTCCACCTGCGGTTTGATTCCCAAACCGGGTTTCCTCAACAGTCCGCACAGCATGGTTGGATTACATCCGCAGAGCACCGCAGGGATCCCCGCACAGGCTCTCTACGGCCATCCCATGTACACCTACTCCGCAGCTGCCCTCACAGGCCAACACCCTGCCCTGTCCTACTCCTACCCACATGGCTCCCATCACCACCACACCAGTGATCCCATCAAACTGTCAGCCAGCACCTTCCAGCTGGACCACTGGCTCCGGGTCTCCACAGCCGGGATGATGCTGCCCAAAATGTCTGACTTTAATTGTAAGTAGCTGTTTCATCATCAATATTTTTACAACATTTTTCTTGCTTAATGACCACAGACTGATCTGAAAACGCTAGATGGTTCATAAAAATCGTATACTTGGGTTTATGTGTTTTAATTCGGCCGCAAAAATTATAAATCCTAAAAACAGGCCTAAGAAATGCTGCTTGAAGACAGTTTCTGAGCTAAGGACGAAGGACTCTGATACAGAATAAATTCTTATTTAGCTCAATGAAGTCAGTTTCCCTCAGATACTCTGACCGTCTGAATGAAGAGGTTGTGACAGAGTGATGCTTTTTCTAAGAGGAACTAAAATGGACAGATAATGGACAGTGGGAAAGTAGCAGGGCAGTGTGAAACCCACAGTCGACATGCTATTTGCTCACCAGATACTGCCTTTTTGTTTCTGCTCGTTTTAACAGATTTGTTCAAAATGGAGTGGCAAATAGCTTCTCTGTGGAAATATTCATATGTGGGTGACCTTGTTTTTAAAGCAAGGAAGCACTGAGATGTAGAAAAATATATTTTGTTACACCATAACAACACAAAGTTGACAATTATTTGCTAGTTTCTGACAATACTGTTTAGCATTGATAAGCAGGGTTGTTTTTGGACTGAAATCTTTTTTTACTCACATATACTTTATGCCCGTTAATTAAAATAGTGAATTTTGAAGTCAGCATTTTTTAAGGGTTAAGATGCATGGAATTTATGTTTTTTTTTACATTCCTGCAGCCCAGGCGCAGTCCAACTTGCTTGGCAAGTGCAGAAGACCAAGAACTGCATTCACAAGTCAGCAGCTGCTGGAGCTGGAGCATCAGTTCAAACTGAATAAGTACCTGTCACGACCGAAGCGCTTTGAAGTGGCTACATCCCTCATGCTGACAGAAACTCAGGTAAAGTACCTCTAAGCATTTTGCTTAAATGCTTCAGATTTGTTTAAGAAACTCGGAAAATGTTATTTTTCATCCTAATTTTAAGAATTTATTTTTTGCCCTATCTAAAAGCCGTTTTTCTGTCATTCCAACTGGAAAGATCTCATCCTCCCATCGCAATGAGATTTTTTTTTTATTCAAAGGATTTAAAAATAACGGCAGAGTGAAATATAAGAAGGCACGTTTTCAGTATATGTTAATTGTGCCGCCGCAAAGGTCAATGTCAGGTGAACTTTACGCAATCTTTACGCATAGTTGCGCACAGGTAGCTTTCTTCTTCATATGTTTGAACCAAATAAACCAACTTTTTTTCTTTCCTCAGGTTAAAATCTGGTTCCAGAACAGACGCATGAAGTGGAAGAGAAGTAAGAAGGCCAAAGAGCAGGCCGCCCAGGAGGCCGAGAAGCAAAAAGGCAGCAAGAGCGGCCAAGAAAAATCTGACGGACTCGATCAGTCGGACTATAACAGCAAGACAGACTCAAAAAATGGCAGAATAAGAGACTTTAGAGACAGTGACGACGACGAGGGCGATAATTTCCTTTACAACTCGTCAGACTGCTCCTCAGACGACGAGAGGAATCATACCAGTGACATAAGTCCACAGCCTTGAAGCTGAAGAAGGGCGAAGGTGGCGATCTCCATTTATAATGACTGTGGGGGATTTTCGCTTTAAAATGCAGTTGCATGTAACCCAACCTCTAAATCACCTCCCTGGAATTAATGAGATTTTTTTTTTGTCATGAAAAGAGTAAAATTTATGCCAAGAATAGATGATCTCAATGTCATAAGCAAGCAATAAAGCAAAAGCAGGGGATTTATGTTTTGTAATACGCATACAGAAGGAGCATCATTCACTCAGCTATAGGTAAACTGTGACATATTGCATGGTTTAAATACAAACGCTGTAAACTGGCTCAGGTCTTGCAGTCTTTCTCAATGTGACGGTTAATTTGTCAGCAATAATCTATCAGATCCTTACAGCTCACTCTGCAGCAGGCTAAATAGTCATTTCTCTTATATTGGCCTTGTTTTGTTCTTCGTGGTGTTCCGTAGTGAGTCATATCACGCTGGAAAAATGTTCTGTTTATTTTTCTAAACTGTATTTATAAAAATGGTCATATACCAGTGCATGCTAAATTATTGTTTAGCGTTTCTCTTGGTGCAAATAATGTGAAATAAAATGTTTTTTTTTCTATATAAAAAGCCCAGTTGGCATTTTTGGCGCACGTCTTGTGGTCTTTGCAGAAAATAGTCCCTTGATTTACGAGCCGCACGCAGAGTTGCAGCTCGGATGCGGAGGGAAGCCTGTGTTCTTCTTCTTGCTCTGACAGGTCGGGTCATGGGAATTACTGTTAATAGCGCTGTCGGATCTGTGCAAACGTGCAGTGAGAGCAAACAGCGAGTAGGCAGTCAGACGGAGGAAACATTTCACACCACACTAGCAATGGGCTCGCATTAATAAACCTTTTTAAACGGCTTGTTGAGCGACAACTTGGCTACTCGGGCACCATTTTCAGGGCTGGGTTCACTTATATAACCCTAAAAAAACAAGTCACCATTTTTTTTGTTGAGTGGAAAACAGCTGATTTAAATGATAGCCAATTAGTTTGTCGTTAATCCAACAGAGAATGTGTTTCGTGTGACTTAAGCGTAAACTATTAACTCTCATCCGATTTTTCATTGACTTCATTTGAGACTTTGAATATTAAAAATGTCATGAGCCATTATTGTCGAATTTTAAACAAGGAAAAAACAGCGTGTTATCGAGGAATACTCAGCATACGTAGGATAAATTGTGCCATGGACTGATTATTACTTAATACACGAAAAACATCAACCTTCAATACACTAAATATTCATTTAATGGTGTATTATCACCAAATATATAGACATCCAGGCATTTGATCTTCTTTTAACCCAGTGTTTTATTTTGAAACCCCTTGTGAATCCCTGTGAATCCCTTGATTTACATGAGCAACGTCTATCATTGTCCCATGAATGAGTTTTTGCATAAGTTTACGCATCAAGTTTTTTTTATGAAAACATAATTCACACTTTCGCATCATTGTTCCCGCAGTCACTAGTGTTCAAATACAGCAGAGGCTGACTGATTATGTCCTATTTGTAACAGGATTACCGAGGGATCTGCTGGTTATCTCCAGCTGTTTGCTTTAGCTTTAGCAGACTAAATCAAAGTTCAGCTGAGGGTCAAAAGCCCGACCAGAGCGCACCAGGTGAAGCAAGCGGCAACTCTCAGGCTCATGGCCGCAGACAATGGCCAGTGTACGGACTGCACAGTGAGCCTTTTAACACCACCACCTCCACCTTTACACTGAGAAATTCTCCATTTTTCCCCCCTGAAGGCTCCATCATTTTATTGATAGATTTTATTGAAAAAAAACCCCCACCACTCAAGTCTCGAGTGTATTTGTAATTATTTCATAGAAGAGATGTGTTATTTCTGAAAAAAAAAAAAACAAAACAAGGGACTTAAACACTTTTGTAGTTTGTAAACTAGTAAAGGACATTTCTTCAGTTTGACCTTGGTGGCTCACTCCTGACCTGAGGCCATGCTCAGGCCTAAAATTGATATAGACAGCAGAAATAGAACTAATTAATAAGAGCGAGTATCAAATGTAACAGAATGACTCTGCTATGCTAACCATGCGGGCAGATGATGGTGTGAGCAAGCAAATAGAATAGACCAGACCGGAGGCCCCGGGGTCAGTTCATCAGGGCGTGTAAACACTGAATGAATGACACCATCATCTCTCTCTCTCTCTGCTCCTGTTCATGTCACACTAACAAGTGGAAACAACATGCAAATATTCACTCATCAGTTGTGTTTAAGGCTGAGAACAACTGTTATAATGTTGTTTATTTGGTGCAAGATGTACAACTGTGGACAATGTATTTGGGAGGTGAAATATATAAAACACAAAATTCAAGTTATTCTTATCAAATTGTCAGTAGGCAGAAACTGAGGTTAATTGTTGCAAAGTGCTAAAACTGAACCAATATGCACTGCATTAAGTAATATACACAGACTGACATGTCTCTAAAGGATTCAGTTCTTTTAGATTTAAAAACGATTCTCCAGAGAAGACAATTAATTAAATATCAAAAACATTTTTATTCCACTTTACAGAAAACTGTTTGGGTTCTTTGTGTTTAAAGACAACTTTCCCTGACAAATGTCGCTCCATTCCACAGTTTTGTTGCGTAAGTCTCTTGGGTTCCTGGTGTGTGTGTGTGTTTTATAGTTTGAGCTTGGCCTCTTTGGCCTCCATGGCTTTGGTGGCGACCTGGGCGCGCTCTGACAGCAGCGCTGCTTGCTCAGCTGGTCCCTGTGACTGGGCATTCTTCAGCAAGAAGTGACTGATGAAAAGCTTCAAGCCCTCTCGCAGCATTCCTAGCTTGGGAATTCCTGAAATCCTGGCGAATGGAAAACAATGAAGGACATTGATTTCAGACATTCACATGGTGCGAAGCAGTAAAGAGGAGTGGTTTCACAAGACTTTGGCTAACACGACTGAAACGTTACAATAGACTTTTTAGTCTTTTCACCTTTTCAGCTCCATGAAGGGGAGTTTGGCCTCTCCAATATAATAACATATACTTTTTATTATTATACAGTAATTTGGTCAAAATATATTATAAACATATTTTTCTGCTGGGAATCAATGGATGTCTATATTATCAGGTTTTTGTCCAAAACCAAATTATATCAGCTTTTGGATGGATTGACATTAAATTTTGCACATTCTTGATCTTCAAAAGTATGAAACCTATTTAGTCTGGTCATTCCCCAACTTGAGATCTTGCACCATCACTAGGTCAAGATTACACTTGTTTTGCTGTGCTTGTTCATAATTAGTGAGTATTAGCATGCTAACGTTAGGCTTTGGTATGGACGATTAAAGCTGTGGCTTTTTTGAATGACAGCAGCCGCCAGCTAGGAATCACACAGTCAGTAGTGAGCATATCCTGCTTAGCTCTTCTTGCAAATATGGTCACTCCTGGCTCTAAAAATTCAAAAAAACATGATGTTATCATAATCTTATGCTCAAGGCTTTAAAGCTGTACACAACAAACAAATAGGTGACGTCATGGAGGCTCTGTCCGCTATTTAATATACAGTCTATTCCGCAGAATGTAGTTTTGTTTTTCAGCGTATCCTATTTTGCATTCATTTGCATTGGTTTTCATGTTTCCATCTCCAAACCTCAAAGTGCTCACCTTCCAAATATAGTGGCCACGTCCTCAGGCTCTGTTTCTTTCAGCAGCTTGGTCAGCACCTGACGCAGGAATCGCACTGTGGGCTTATCCAGTTCCCCAAACTCTATAACCTGAACAGGTAAACACACAGGTGAGTGACATGAATGTGTTATTGATTCAACTCAATTAATAACATCAAATAAATTCATTTAACATTGTAAAAGTTTCAACCTGCATGCAACATGTCACTTACTTTAAGTATGGAGAGTGAAAGGCACTTCCTCTGAAGGAAGTAGGTAACTAACTGGACCAGGTTGTTAAAGGTGCTGCTGGGAAGGTTGGACAGCTCCTTGAATTTGTCCCATAGACTGAACTGGAAAGTCATCTTGGAGAAAACAGATCAGTAAGTTGGAAAACTGTACAACTGCACTGACCGATTCACAAAAGCAGTTAACCACAAACAACAGAAACCAGTTTCTCTGCACTGATAATCCTCATCCAGGTCCAGTTTACATGTGAAAGGCAAACATTCCCACCAGCTCTGCTTCCAGCTCTTTGATGAGGACAATGGTTCATCAGTTTCTGATATGGACCCGCAGCCTACATGGCAGTCAAGTAGGAAGTTAGGTGTCACCCCCATTGTTTGCAGACACAGCTTGAGTCAAATAATATCAGAGGTGAGAGGTGTGAGAGGCTCCCACACTGCAGAGGTGAACTACAGGCCAGGTCACACACAGTTTAAGAGACTGGGTGGTCACACACATCCAGCAGATAGCTCCTCTAATTTTCTCATCTTAAAATGTTCAGTCAACAGACCTCTCAAACTATAAAGGTGCAAAGCATAGTTTAACACAACCTGCATGGTCCACATTTCCTATTTTCAAATAAGGACCATGTTCAGATCGTACTATTGCTTAAAATGATGCCATAATCATTTATTGTGTGTGCTTCAATTTAACTAGAGGTGGAAAAAAAAATCCATCAAACAATTACTTGACTGACAATAAAATAATTTGCAATTATTGAGGGATTTTTTTTGTTTGTTTAAGTCAGTTTTAAACATTAATACTAAACATTCCCTATTTCCAGCTACCAAATTGAGATGATTAGTACCTTTAAGGTTTTGAGTGTTTGTCAGGAAAACAATATCATCTTCTGAGGCTTAAGTAAATTATATTGGGCTTTTTAAAATAAAATCACCTTTATGAATGGATAAATTAATAAATTAATTAAAATAAATATTAATCCTCTTGTTATAGATAAATATTTTTGGTTAAAAATTATGTAAATTAGTTTGGGAAAATTATAACTTGGTATTTTAAACCATACTGATGTGATTGTTGTGACCTGTCTTTGCACTTTCGGCACACACATTTTTTTTGTTGTTTACTGCCCAAAAGGAAACAGTTTCATGTGTTTATGTATTAAACAGCTGTCTGAGAGACTGTTAATAACTAATCTAATCTTTTGGCTTCGTGTCTCGGTCATTTAGGTGTAGGTTTTACCTGGAAGCGACGATCTTGGGAGCAGAATTTCTCTCCTAGTACGGCGTAATAGGCATTAAAGGTTTTCTCCTGCAGACAACAGTCCATCAGAACATGAACGATCTCTCTCTCCTGCTTGTCCTTCAGGCCCATCCTGCCCACAGAAAGAAAATATACAAGGCATTTAACTATCACCCTCACAGCCCGTCTACTTGCACATAAAACATGGCAAGTAATACATATCATGTTTCCCTCTGTTGGTGAGGGATGACAAACCTGAGTAGTTTCTCAAATGCATCCAGATAATCTTCACTGGTCATAATCACACAGAAGATGTTTCTTCTGACCTCAGTGTTCATCCTCTGTTTCCTGGCCAGCTCCAAGACTTTAGCACTAAACTGGAAAAAAAAAAAAAGAGACAACAATTATGTGATAAATACTGCTAAGGCCAAAGACACTCGTCAAAGGTGAGAAAGACTAATGTGTCACTTTAAGAAATAAAGTAAAGTAAAGTAAAAGTATTTTCTGTAAACCTTTTTTCATGTAAGCCAAGGAAGAACTTCTCAAATGTTAAATGTTATCTAAAAACAAGCAGCAATAATAAAAATGTGTAATAGAAGTCTGAATAAATTTGTCAAAATTTGATGATAATGAGAAAGTGTCTGAACATGAATAAATGAACAAGAGGCTGTTTCACTTTGTGCAACTGACACATTTCATCTGGTACCAGACGGAGGTGCTGAAGTTTGACAGACCAAACACTGACTAGTTTTACTGACCAATAACAACATCATTTTCCGAAATAATATAATATAATTTAGCTCTTTTATACTATACCAATAAATATAATTCAGATAAAAGATGATTGACATCATGTGGCAAAAAAAATATTGTTTTCATTTTTAAATCAGTACTGGAAATTATATGTAAGAAGTCAGTTAATCTGAAATCACAATATTTTTAATACAATCCTACAAATACTTGAAACACAGATAGAAAGGGACGTTATATGTTAAGAGTCTGTTTTCCCTTTTAGTGCATGGTTTACATTCCTCAATCTTTAATCTTAATCTTTAATCAAAAGATTAGCACCAGTATTTGAATGTTTTGTATACATATATAATCTGCCACAATGCTGGTGTCTTCTGAGGTTTCAGTACCTGTCCTTCAGCTGTGCTCTGTTTTGAGGTCGTGTCTCCCTGTTCCCGGATCATGGGCGCTCCACTCCACGAGGAGCCGACGATCCACCAGCGGCCTACTTGCTCTGCTGCCAGGAGATTGTCCAAAGAGACCCTCAGTTTCACATCACTGCCCCCTGAACTCCGCTGGATCTGAGAAGAATATTTATTCAGAATCAGGCACATGTGCACTTTGGAGGCAAACACCAGCTTTAAAATATTAATGCTGCAGGGACACCAAATTAGCAGTCTTAAAATTGGACAACAGCTTCACTGACGGTCATGAAAGAAACTACAACAGTCTGCATTTGGGGGTGTACATATGGTACTATGGCGCCACCCAGTGGTGCAAAAGGAGGTTGCACCAAAAATAAGACATCTTGGTAGAAAACAATGTCCATGTTCAGATTTAGTTCCTGGAAGCTACACATCAAACACTTAAATTAATCCTCACTAATGTAGAGGATTAAGGATATTTGAAA
>JAQNCA010000015.1:7051549-7061814 GCA_029783725.1 Acanthurus tractus
TCTGTGGGAACAGAATTCACATGTGACTCAAATTAGGAAATCTTCAACATTTTCACGGCAAAAATGTGTCCATGATGGACACATTTTCACAGTAAGCCTTGTGGAAGTTAGCCTGTCCTTCTGGTTATTCTGTTTGCTCACAGAGACCTTCATTGTGCTTGGGCTAAAAGGAAGTTGTGACCAAGAGTGCTTTAGGTGTATGCTTCGGAGACCACACCCTTGTCTTTAAAATAATCTGCCACAGTCAGCCCAGTGTAAACTGTATCCACCCCAGATTGCTTTTAGGGCTGTGGCAAAATGAATACAATCAGTCACTTTAACAGTGAAACAGGAACACTGGATGACATAACCTGTCTCACTGAATGATATTCTAAAAATAAAATCTGAATTTGGATCATCAAAGGAAGAGTTTGCTTTTATTGAAGTGGAGTTGTGTGAGGTGCATGTCCATGTTGGTGTATTACTTACAATAGATGGTGGTCAGCATGATGCTTCTCCAGACTGTGTGGCCCGCCACTAACCATGTACTGTAGATGATAACATGACTATGAATAAGTACCTTTTACAACCTTATCTAAAAATCGGAACTATTCCTTTAACAGGAGGATGTTTTGTTCTTCTGTGACATCTCTGACGCAGCATTTGAGCTACATCAGGCAGACATGACTGAAGATAAAAATCTGACCGAGTTGTAATGGAGAAAACAGAGATGAAAGGCCCAGGCAGACATTATGAACTGTATCCCATTTTCCCAGGACAAATTTAGTATGTGCGGGTCACTCAGGCCTCCCTTGTCTCATTTTTGAAAGTAGACCACTTTGCACCAGAAATCCCTTCTGGAGTTTTGTACAATACAAATCTAGGCTGCTCTTTTTCTCACACCTTGCGGTTTTCTAGACCAAACTTTTCACTTAAATTACAAGGTCATTTTGAAATATATCTTGGCATTTCATGTGTAACTTAGTTTAGTTTACCATGCACTTCTTTACACATTTTGATGACTGTTCCGTACATACTATTTTATTTATTAATGTCAGATATGTAAGGGATTCATGGTGAGGGAAAGGTTTTTATTCTATTTTTCTACTTCAACAGAAATATCAGTATTTCTTGTATAAAGAAAATGCAATCTTCACAGTGTCCCTTTAACCTCTGGGTGAACTAAATGTGATGCATGCACAGCTCAAAACGCCAATCTTACCACCTTGTAACTAAAGTGGTTTGCTTTTCTTCATAGATGACCATGAGGATGAAGATGCTGTTGTCAACAGAATATCGTAAGTAAAGCTGTTTTCTGTTCATCATGCTTCTTTAGGTGAGTTTTTAGTAATTTAGTTAGATGTCAAGGTATTAAGTAGGTAATTACATTTAACCAGCTATTTAAGAAAGACAGAAAGCAATAAGATAAAATTCACTAATTAACTGAATGAGTCGTTACTAATTTAGGCAAAATGATTCATCAGTTAACAGAAAATTTATCTACAGCTGTATTTGTTATTGAGAAATCATTGAAATTTTTTTTTTAGATTTTTTTTTTAGAAAAGTAAATTTCTTTGGAGTCTGAGTGTTAGTTGGACAAAAAAAGAGATTTTTTTTGGACATCACCTCGGGCTCAAAGAAGTTGTTGCAGGCATGTCTCACTGTTGTCCCACAACCAAGCAATTCACTGACCTATATAGAAAGTAATCAGCAAACACTAATTAAAAAAAAATCATCAGCTGCTGCTCTATTACTAATAAAAATCTATAAATAGAAAGAAGTGCCGTTATCTTCTTTCAACCACAAACATTCTGAAGATTTTGCAGATTTTGTTGTTTACTAGACCTGTGGTGACACGATCATGTTTCACTTAGGTTAGAATTACAGTACAGATCACACTTACGGTTGCCTTATTTAGCCACAAGCATCCTGCATGCTGAGGTCCAGCAAAGCAAAGTGGTACCTAAGGGTCCAGCATTAATTATGGAAAGGATTTCACTTAATGAGCTCCTTTAGTGATATGGTTAAGCGGAGACTTTGTGCCGCCCCACTGAGGACCACTGAGCAGATGGTCACTCCCCCGGGCCCAATCTGGAGACCCACAGCCTCTGAATCTTTACACAGTGCAGGCTTCATAAATATAGTCTGTACATGTCATTTACTGGGGCAGAAGTGGATTAAACTGAGGAATAGAGGGATAGTTGAATTATAGATTGACAAGGGGTCACTTTCAGGCTTATTCCTCTCTAGCTTGTGCTGTTTAATTATTTTCATATCAAGTGTTTTTATTAACAACTGATATAAATGAAATAATCTGGTAACCAAGTAATTGCTTATAACAAATAATCTGACTTGGAAACAATATGAGTTATTACCATGTCATGATTCTGCATGTGTTAGTTTTTATCTTGACTAGTCTTAACACTTTTTTGTGTGTGGGTTTGTATTTTGTCTGTTTTTTGTGTGTGTGTGTGTGTGTGTGTGTGTGTGTGTGTGTGTTTGATTCCATTCACAGATTGTACTTGTGCACCTTCACCCTGGCAGTGTCGGGTGGTGCCGTCTTCCTACTGCCTTTCTCAATCATTAGTAATGAGATCCTCCTCTCCTTCCCCAAAAACTATTACATTCAGTGGCTCAATGGCTCCCTCATTCACGGTCAGTAGATCCCACATTTCTGGTGTCCTTTCCATGAAATAACCAACTTTCTCTTCCTTTCTACTTTTCAATTGCTAATGCTAAATGATGATTGAAATAGAAAGGAATTAAGGAAAGGACTTCTCTTACTTAATAGTTATCTAAAACATTTTGTGGTAACATTTAAATAGTTTTTTTTAGTTGTTTTGTCCTATTTATGTAATATAACACAGACAACAGTACTAAATATTGAAATAATCAGTTTGATTCTATTTTGCCAGCACACCATTTTAAACATACAAGAATCCAAAAATAGAGGATTGAGGTATTTTTTTCAGATTTAAGCTTTTAGTTTTGCTTTAAAACTATGACTTAAACCACAAACTGGATTAAAGGAGTATATTAATAGACTGGGTGTGCAGACTCTTTTTGAAACTGCATGACTTTGACGTCAATTGAAAGCCTCTCAGTTTCTTTAAAGCTTGGTTGAATGCAGCATTTCTTCATCTCAGTATTATAAAACTGACACCATCTATTGAGTTTTCCAGCATATTTCTCTCTCTGTCATGGTCAGTTCTGTTTTTGATCAAACTTTGAAAAGGAAACAATGCTCAAAACAAATTCATGAGTTTATTAGAAGCATTTTTGGGTAAGATTTGTTCTTACGAGGAGACAAAACTGTAACTAAAACTAAGTAATTTTAACTTTCTATGAATTCTAACATATCAGTGATAAGCAATTTTTTGTTGAAATGTACCCTAAAGATTAAAATCTGCTCATCTTTTGCACA
The DNA here is from genome assembly GCA_029783725.1 of Acanthurus tractus. Taxonomy (NCBI): domain Eukaryota; kingdom Metazoa; phylum Chordata; class Actinopteri; order Acanthuriformes; family Acanthuridae; genus Acanthurus; species Acanthurus tractus. Next base: position 7,054,953 of record JAQNCA010000015.1, read on the forward strand.
TTTTTTTCAAGCATTCTCTTACTTTTAAACTAGTCAACTAGTCTTAGTTTAAAACTTAAGTTAAATATCAGGCAAATTAGACCTAAGAAATGTCCTTTTATTGTGTCAAAGTTAGTCATGTATGAAGTCAGAGTTTAGCACCATCTCAGTTAAAAAAGGCTGTTGGTTCTTGCAACAGCCACCAGGGGGCATTAGAGTCCATGACTTGGCTGCAACAGGAAGACACTTGCCAGATAAAACCCTGAGCTGGTACCATGTCTCACAACTGTCACATAATAATATTCATGGGAAAGAGCTCAAAACTTTGAAGAAACTGGTTTGTTGAGTCTGACCGAGCCTGAAACACAAGATTAGCCATTGATTTGTGACACATAGTTTTTCATGCAACCTTATGGGTACACTCATATTTTTGTAGGTCTGTGGAACCTGGTGTCACTGTTCTCCAACCTTTGCCTCTTTGTCCTGATGCCCTTTGCCTATTTCTTCTTGGAATCTGAAGGATTCGCAGGATCAAAAAAGGTACTTTGTAATAAATATTTGTCATAGAATTTAGAGGCATTATTTAATTTTTGTTGAATTTCTGAGTAATACGAAAGGTTCCCAACGATCATCGAAACAGATTATTTTTATTTGCTTCAGAAATGGAAAAATAAGACTGATACTTTGCTGAATGATCCAAGTCGGAAAAAAACTTTGTGGAACATTGAAATAATAATCAAAAGCATAGATGCTCACTTTCGTGAGGTTTTTTGATACTTATACTTAAGTGATTTAGTACTTATTGGGTAGAGGAGAAAATTAGGCTATCTGCACTTTTTAAAAATATGAAACTCTGAATAAAAAAAATGAAGCCATTTTTATTCTCTCCTCTGTGTTGATGTGTTTATATACTTTGCTGTCCGTGCAAGGGGATCCCTCTTAACAGCCAAAGCAGCAGCAGCAGCAGGTGCCTAGTCCTTGCCCTCTCCCTGACTCACGCCACTGACTGTAACTGCCACCACAGAAAGCTCATTAACCATGAAAGTCTGAATCTGGACTTTGCCCAGCACCACATCCTGACAAACCCTTCCAATAAGGCCATAGGCTGCAAACGCTTCAACACTGCTGCATCGGCCCCACTGATTTAAAGCCTGATTCCTTGCCACCCCCTCCCCAGCCCCCTAAAATAAAACTTCAAAAGGACAGGCTAATAATCGAGTTGTAAGGCTCAGCGAACTTCCTCATTTAATTGATTACCTCCAAAAAAAGAGGCTGGGGGCTCGTGTTCCAAAAGTCCATAAAGTCGCAGTAACATGACAGCACAATAGAGCCTCGCAAAATGGAGGGGGAAAGATTTACTTTTAATACACCTCTATCCTGTGTCACAGTTTGAAACCTCTCTGGTTTATGTCCCTCCTGGCAAAAGCACATAAAAATTAGCCTGTACTGTAGCGTATAGCCAGTTCTTTTCTTCCTCAGCCCACTAATTTGTTTTCGGTTGAATTTGGTTGGTAGAAGGCAGGCCCCGATGTGTAAGAAGCAGGACGAGGGCCTCTTTCACGTCCCTCTTTTTTGTTCTTGTTCATTTCAGCAAGACTGTTTCTTGCTACTGATCTTCCATAAATTTGCTCAGAGGAAGCACTGTTCAGTGTTGAGCTGCACTTCCAGATCTATATTGTGTGTTTGCGATGGAAGGGGTGGAGGTGACACTCCTGTTTCACCTTAAAAAAAAAAGACTGAGCTGCCTGCAGAGTCGATCATGCGACGGACAGCAAGAGGAATGTAAAACACAGATCCGAGTTTTTATAATGTGATATTATCCCTTTCCCAATAACAGCATTAGACTACAATGTCATAAGGTTTTATGTGGTATTTTAACCTCCTGGGCTAATGTTATGGCACTGCGAGGTCCTCTTGACTGCGGAAATGAAGTGAATGATGAATTTCACTACTAACGTTGTAAGTCAGCCTTTTCATGTGGCTGTGTTTACTTTTGACGATGTACTAAAAGACGCCACCAGAATAAAGATGGAAATGTGGATGTTTTTTTTTTTAAATGTTAACTGTTCAGCTCTTCAGAGGCTCTGTCACCTGAGTGATTAATAGTTTAACAAATTGTCCAAATTGTGGATGAATCAGAGCGACTTAGGGTCTTGATGTCAGATGTTATGATCTAGCTTTATTTGCTGCTGTAAAATGTCTCCGACTTTACTGCTTTGCTCTCAAATCTAAGCATAAGCGCTGCATCACTGAGGCCACTAAAGGTCGTTGTGTAGTTCAGCTTGTTTGGATCTGATCATGTTTTAGAAAACTCTATTCAAAGGTGTGTTTGTGTCATTTCATATTCTGTATAAAGAAGTAGTCTTAAAGGAGCACTGTGTGTTGTTTGGAGGTTTAATGAGCATCATTGATTTGATTATTGTGGTCTGACAAAGGCAGTGAAGACATCACCACCAGCCTTTGTTCAGACTTATATTTTCTATCAAGTTTTCTTAATAATTACACGTGATGAATATGATATCTTAGAGCCATATTTAATCAAAACAAGTGGATCAAGGTAAAAAAAACTGATAAACTAATACATCTATCATCTATTTTTTTGTTGTCTTATTTTATTTTTTCAGCATCATCGCTAGAATACAAAAAAATTAGTTAATGCCACAACCTGAGTTCATATCAGTCTACTTAAATTTATTATTAAAAAAACATGCAGAATCTGCAGTAAATTTGTAGTTAGTTTATTCAAACCAAATTTTTTGCATTAAGACACTATAAATGTGGAAAATGTGCTGCAGTGAGTAGTCTTTTGGTCTTACCCGTAGTATTGAAATGTGTTTGATCCTGAAACGAGTTGGAACGAGTCTGACCCCCTGACTGACCCAGCAAAGGGCCAACAGGTTTCATCTGGTAGTTAAAGAAACTCCTCATCAATCTCATCCTAAGCCCTAACCCGCCAATGATGAGAAGTGTGTTTATTGTGGAGGGAGAGGAGGGGAAGGAGAGGGGGGAGAAAACGTCTCGCCGAGCAAACCCGTGTGGTGTTACTAAGATACTCCTCTTTGTTGGAGCTCCACAATGGGGGCCTGGATATTTATTTCAAATCTCCTGCACATGCAGACATTTTTCCCAGGCCTTCTTTCGGGCAGGGCCAGCCGGAGAATATAAAGTAGTGTTTACATACCTTCCTTTAAGGTCACAATGTCTCCCTAAAGCTGCCTGTTACAATGTTCGTTACCATGGCAACATATTAGTTCGAGCTGGGAATTTAAAAAAGAACAAGCGAGTTGCTCAGGATTTTTTCCCCTCCTCTCGTGACTCAGTTTTCCTAAACTAAGTGATAAGTTCTGAAGCTTAACTAATTCTGTACCAGATTTCCAGCAGTTCACAGATTTTTAAGCAAGATGTCATTTGTCAATTTGACTGAACTACTAAAAATTATTTACATACGTTTAAGTATGTAAGAGTATTATACTAGGTGCACTTGGTCTTAATCCTTTGCTTGAGAAGAAAGTCAGGATGCAGTTGTTTATTCTTTTAAGACTCATCAGTGCGACACCTTTCTGTAATCAGAACAAGCTGTGGCCACTGTAGGTTGTCACATAAAACTTGGAAAACTTCAGAAAGTACAGATGCTGCTTAAATCTTGTGTTTTCTGAATCATCTGGTGAATCAGCCATAAAACCAGCAGGGGAAACAGGAGTTTTAACTCACATCCCAAAACCAAGTCACTGAACTTTCACATCAATGTTTTCTTTACTTTGGCAACCACTTCCTCTCCCCTCGGTTTGAACGATACGATGTGATGCTGTTCATTTTCCATGCTCTCGTTGTCATTGGTGCTTTATTAAGAGGTCTTATTAAGAGTCTTTAGAAGTTCATTGTACAGCTTTACAGGGGAGTGTCCCTCTCCTCTGCTTTCTGTCTTTGACACGGTCACTGCGCTGTGGCCAACTGGTTGAAGGATACACTAATAGGGTCTCTGAGCATCTGGCATGTCTTTAGCAAAGAAAAAAAAGGCCCTGCCCCCCTCCCTCACTTACTACACTCTTGGCCCTTGTTCCACACGCCCCTGACAGTGAGCAGAAGGATGGTCTGCGGGATGATCTCTGCCACCGCCTGCTGACCTGCTAAGGATTGATGGCAGCAACTAGGAAGCTCCTGCACCCCCTAACTCTCACCTTTTGTCTTATTCCCCCTCCCAATGTCCAACACATGCACCATGCCAAGTATCATCTCTCACTCTCTCAAACACTTGTCCACCATTGCACAGTAGCATTTTACATCCAGAGGTGAACCCTTAGCTGGATTTATCAGCTAAACTGCATCAAAGACGGTAGCAGATTGTATTTTAGTTTTCTGAGGCACAAGCTAAATGCTTGTGAACTGTTCCCAGGCCGTTTTGTGACTTTGTGTAATTGGGTGGATTTGGAGGTTGATTCACTTGGCCGGTCTTATGTACGTGTGTGTCTCTGTCTATGTGTTCATGCTCGTAAATTCATGCATGTTTTTTGGTACCGCATATGAAGTGGTTACCTTCTTCTCTGGCTACCACACGCAGTTCTTGGAAGTCTCTCCAGTCTTGTTTCGAGCATAGCTGCAGTTAACCAGCCCTTCACTCGATGTCGGTGTGAGGATCAGGGGATGCTGAATATTTCAGAGCTGCTATATTTAGAGGTAGTTACACATTTAGAATGGCAAGAATAGAAACTTTCAGCAGGCACTCTGGATGCCAAGGAGATGGTCTTTTTCTTTTTTTCCTTCTTTCCTTCACCAGTTGACAGTTGAATCTTTGATCAATGACAATAGCTTAGTTGCATTTTCCTATTTTTGTACCATATTTTTTGCACACATGCACCCTTCCTAACCTTTTTGAGGAGGAACAAAGGACTTTGTTTTGCCCACTCAAGAATAGTTTAGGATAATGCACTTTCAGTGTGCAATGTCATGCATGTGGATGGATCCGTGAAACAAATGTAGGTTCACAGTTCAGTGTCTTCTGTCTCCTGCACAGTCACATCATGTTTGACACAGTGGATTGTTCTTCCAGTGAGGCAGTAACCAGGGATGATACTAAGGGAGGTGACAAGCATTGCCTTTGCCCTAAATGATCTGAATGGGTAATGATTTGAGTCTTATAAATGATTGAGAGGCCTATCTAAAGGGAATACACCTTCAGCATGGCATGGGCAGCTTGTTAAGGTGGACTGGTGTGCTTGAGCGGACACATGTCCTGCCTATGGCTTCTGCTTGTCCTAAAGCATCCTTAAGAGAGCGCGTGTGGGACGTGGCTGAAGTCCCTGAAAGCATTCCTCTCTCACCTCTCTTACCTCCAGGGAATGAGATGCGCTCAGACGTTGACTCCTCTCCTCCACCAGTCTCTCTCCCTCTCTTTCTATCTGTTGTTCTCTCTTTATCCTCTCTATCGCGCTCCATCTCTTCTTTTCTTGCTCTTTTTTATTTTGCTGGTGTTGAGTGTTTTCCCTGCTGTCCAGTTGAGCTGGGCTGTGAGATGCTTGTTTGCAGCATCCATCTAGTGAACTCAAAGTGTGAGTTTGAGCAAAAGAGCATGAGCCAGTCAGCAGAATTGAATGTTCTTTAGGACTTGTGGCTTTTTTATAATTTTATTATTATATTGATTTGTATTTAGTAGTATATTATTTTTTGTTTTTTTGGGCATAAAGGCAAACATTGTGAAATTCCCTCGTAGTTTATTTTTTCTTATTATTATGATGTCTCTATTAATGTAATATTTTTATTCATAATATACCACCAAGGCCTAAGGACTGTTTCATGCTGACTGCAGACTCTGTATGTCCCACTTAGCCCCTTAAACATTACCTGCTGAGTGGCTGCAGTGTCCATCTTGGCCACACTGGGGCACTCCAGACCCTGCCCACTTTAGTCCCTGTTGTGCTAGAAAATTCTGCGCTCACTCAGGCTTTTTTTTCCACAATATCACCATAAGAAGAGGCGAGAAGCAAGTAATTGCTCAGTGATAATGAAAGGATGCTGCAGAGGATTTTCACTACTTAGAATGAATGAAATGCAGAATAGGCATGAATCCCAATATTACTAAAATATGAACTGAATGGGTCAATAACAATGTGTAGATATTAAATTTAACAAATACATCTTTGATCCAGAAATTCTCACATGTGAGATGCTTTCAAAAGAAATAGAGGGCAAGAATGAGTTGCCTGTATTTTAGATTGCACTGGAGAAGACAAGTGTTAAACAGTGGCCCAAATTGTAATGTAAATGCTAAAGGACAGGTGGTTTGGTTGAAAATTAAGAACTGTGAAGGTAAATCTAAAAAATCCAAACCTAAATCTGTCTTTATTTAATCCACAGAATTGAAACCATTTCCATTCTATAAAGCTGCTTGATTAACAAGGGAAATTTTCAAAGAGAGACCCCCTTCATGTACCTGTTGGCAAATACTGAACAGCAACCGCACAGCCATTATGTTAGCTGGAAACAAATTGCTCATATGTACCCAATTTAAGCAGCGCTCCAAAAGCAGAGAGCCCTTGTTATCCCATGCCTGGTAGCCTAGCTGACATGTGTATGAGAACGCCTATCTATCTTTCAGAGCTGGAAAGCTCGGCTTTTCAGCAGGGGGGGAAATGGAAACTGTGTGAACAGGTAGAGGGCGACTTTATTAACCACTCAGCAGTTTGTGACCCGGAAAACCCAAATTACCCCAAAACCCTCTCGTCTGCGCAGCCCGGGACACGGCCGTGGTGCTAAGGGAGCTCCTAATCTGCCCCAGATGGGAGGCCTGCTCTTGATCGCAGACAGTAGCTGACCCAGCCAGGATTCATGCTCCTTACAGCACTCCCCCCACCTTCACTCACACACACCCACCCACACACACACACAC
>JAQNCA010000015.1:7061914-7082347 GCA_029783725.1 Acanthurus tractus
ACACACACACACACACACACTCATTCTCTTTTTAATTTCACCTCTGCCACCACCAGTTCCCGTTAGACCCACTTTATAGACCACAATATGTGTATAAAAGAGCTGTTTTACACAGGAATCTGTGGGAGCGTTTATGTCACGTTTGAGTGCTGTGAATGGAAATGACAGTGTTTAATATTAGCGAGGCAGGATGGAGACGTCTTGTAAAATGAATCTTGTTTTGCATTTAAAAATCTGTTACATAGGAAATACCAGCTTGTAGCCATGTACAGTACGTACCAGTTTGATGAATATGTTTTTTGATGTATGTTGATATAAATCCTCATAGCTATTATGATACTGAGTCTAACTGTGTTACCAGGGCCCACTAGATTTCTTTTGTGTGTACTTTTTCTCTCAGGGAATCAAGGCTCGTATTTTGGAGACCTTTGTGATGCTCTTCCTGCTGGCTTTACTCATCCTGGGCATTGTGTGGGTGGCATCAGCCCTCATTGACAATGATGCAGCCAGTATGGAATCACTCTACGGTACTTTTTAACAAATTCTGTGTCATTTGTGCTCATATTTCTGCTACATTTGTCAGGAATTGTTTATTCACGTAACACGTAAACTGAGAAAATGAACTTTTGGGTAGTCTGAGGATTAACAATGATGCTTGATTAGCTTAGCATAGCATGAAACCTTGAATCAAGAAAACTGTTAGCTTACTAGCACCCCTAAAGCTCACAGGTCATGATATATATCATTTGATTCATTTACAAATCAAAACAGAAAAAAAGATAGAGTGGTTGTATTAGGAATTGAATCCTAAAACTGTTTTTTGTGTCTTCTTATGTCATTTCCACAAATGTTGGACTAATCCTTTTTTTAATGAGTTAACATTTTATGAAATGGATGTATTTCTTATTGCAGATCTTTGGGAATTTTACCTGCCATACCTCTACTCCTGCATATCTCTGATGGGAGGACTTCTTTTACTCAGTAAGACATGTTCTTGTATACACTGAAAAAAACCCAAATATCATTGTTAATGTTGTTTTACACACCATTAATCTAATTTTTCTGAATTAGCTAACCTTATTGTGGTTTAACAGTCAAGCTGATCCCACCTTTTTCCTGTCTCACTTGTAGTGTGTACCCCTGTGGGTTTGTCCAGGATGTTTACTGTCATGGGTCAGTTACTGGTGAAGCCAACAGTAAGTATCAGTATTTGTGGTTGCTCTGTAATTGGCTGTCAGTAGAAATTTAAATTTAGAAGTTATCTCTCCGAAAGACTACACAGTTGAACTGAGACACTTCTGCTCAGACTTGAAGTCACTCTGCTCCTCGGGTGCTGAGAGATATCTGTCTCAGTCGGCCATTTAAATACGCAACAGAGGACTACAAATACATCACCAACTCATCCTCCCATCTGCCATCTCTCCAGTCCCACTTTGGGCCTAATTATAACCCATTTCATCTCTTCCTCCTCTGCTCCCTCCCCTTTAGATCCTGGAGGACCTGGATGAGCAGATTTACTGCATCCATTTGCAGGAGGAAGCCCTTCAGAGGAGATTAAACGGTATGTCTGTGGGAGACGTGTTGGCACATTATAGGGGAGGGGAGGGGTTGACTGCCCTTTTGGGTGTGATGGAGCGCGCCACACTGGAATCAATTAGCATTGAAAATTCAGCCAGGCACACACACACAATCACACACCCACAGAGAAAGGCAAAAAGTCCACACACACTTGACACTTACCTTTCCCCACCATCTTACTCTTATAACAGCCACCATGGCAAGGACCTTATTTTATGTTTTACAAAGTTTTTAAGGATCTGTTTAAGACTGTGTAGTTCCACTTCTGGTGCTTGCGAAATCACTGCTCCATTGAATGTCAGGCCTAGAATTTTAGCCTGGGTAATAGGATGGAAATGAAATCTTTTATGCAAACTTTTAGCTAGGTTCTATGGACATTAGAACAACTTTTCTAGGACTTCTAATGGAAACCAGGGATCTTGCTCTGTTCTCTTGACTCAGGCACAAAAGGAAAGTTTGGTGACAATGTTTTTCTTTTTCTTTAGCCTGTATTTCCTATTTACGTTCCAGCCCTATGTGTTTCCAAATTCCTTGTTTGACATTGAATAACCTCAAAAAGCAGGAAGTATTTGGGCCAAATTCCAAAACCTACTTTAATATTAACTCAAGCACGGAACCAAGTGTACAGATGCGAGTAAATGAAGAGGATGAGCGTCCTTTCAAACCAGGGAGGTAAGGGAGATCGCTCCCTGATAATGTATGTTTTCAAATGCTACACCGGTCACCCCATAGACTGCCACCAATGCGTATGGTTCCTTAGAGCTCATTCCACACTGCCCTGCTTTGAAGTAACTGAATAATTGTAATCTGTTCCTTATCATAATGTGTTTGATCTTTACAAGTCTCTGTGAGCCCTCTGTTCAACATCTTAATGTGTGCAAAGAGGCCAAGCTGCAAGACACTTCTACTTGTTAAAAAGTGTAGAATTAGAAACAAAGAAGGATACCGACATGATTGTTTTTCTGCACATACTGTATGTACATGCACACTCAGGCCAGAGCGGCGTTCATTTGATCTGCAGAGAGCTCTTAGCAGACAGCAGTTCAGGAACAGTTCACAGGACACACTCCAAAGGCTAACAATGTTGTCTTCTTGCTTCACCTGTGTCCGCTCTGCATCCAGCTCATCTAACAGATTATCCTCTTGCCCAGTTTGTGTTTGTAGATTTGGACTGTTGAGCCACATCAGTTGGTGCATCAGTGTTTATTTACACATCTGGTCCTTTGTTGTCCCCCGACTAATGTAATTGCCCATTTGTAATGAATTGTTGATATTTTAAATCTTGCAGATCAGAAGGTTATGGCTTACACTGGCTGACTGGACATGCGTGTCTGTGTTACTTGTCAAGGGTATAATAACCATGATGATGAATATGTGAAATGTTTTGAGGCATGCCACTGGAAGTATCAGATAAGCCTCTAGCAATTAACTTAAAAGAACTGTTCAACATCTTTCAATGTTGTACTCCTTCTTTCCTGCTTTTGAATATATAATGGCTTTAGTTTAGTTCAAAATAAGCATGTAAAGGAAAAACACTGGGTTTGGTAACTAGAAAATTCTATTACTTTACTGTAAAAATCTTGAAAACCAGGAAAATAAAAGCTTTTGCAATATCACAATGCAACAATATCTAAAGTCTAAGACTATATATAGTATCATGTCATGTTATGGCAATAATATTGTATTGCCCAACCCCTATCCCAGACAAAAGATGTAAATTATTAAAGTTAGGTTTCAAACAAAATTGCCCAAAAGTGCTTGCTCCATTAAAGTAGAAATGACATGAAAGAAAACACAAAGTGGTGTTTGGGTCTCAAAGCATTCAGACTGTATGTGCAAAAGGCACTTTCACCGAACACTTGCAAATTGTGCCCCATTTATAACTACCATGAAGATATTGTTAAAAATGCACTCTAGTAACACAAGTACACAAATGTACTGCAGTACAGACAATGTGGCATGCACACTTGTCCACGCTGCCCTCTCAAGACCCTGATCTGCTAACAGAAGAGCAACAGAGCGCCTGTCCAGATGCTATGCGGCACAATGACCTTGCTAGTGCCTCTGTTGTCTCAGCATGGTGTTTAGCATATGTATGGATGACGTAATTTTTCGACTGTAGTGAAGGTTGGAGAGGATACGTTGAATTACTCTGGGCCTTTCCTGGCTGCCAGAAGCCTCACTCAGCATCTCTGCCTCGCTGTAACTCAGCCTTTTACTTGATGCTGCCAGCAGAAGAAGGAGGATATATTTAACTTCAGTTTGGAGTGATGTCATTGAGGATACTGCAGTTGAAATTCTCACTTTTTTCCTTTAAAGCCCTAAACAAGTGATGACAGTGTTCTTTTTCTTTTTTCTTTAGTTAGATATGCTATTTTTCATGGCTGTTAAGAACCTGCTATTCCTTTGATCAGTGATTTATCTGTCGTGAGTGACGGCTGAGGCCGTGTTGGGATATGTTATGCACAAAGGTGATAGATTAGTTCAATTGCGGGTGAGCAGATTTAGCTACCTTGAGGCAGAGTTTTCAGTTCATCTCTGGAGAAAAAGAGCTGCTGAACTGTCCCTGACATTTCCTGTTGTGTTGTGACTGCATTTGCTCGGAGGGTTCAAACTTTCCCCTGCTTAGATCCTGGGACAGGTATTTGCGAGGGCACAGACAAGACTGTTAACTTTCTCTCTCCCCGTCTATTTCACCTCTTTTGCCTACTAATACCCATCCAGACAGGGCGTGGCGTAATAACAGAGGGAAGAAAAAGGTTTGATCAAAGTGATTGGTCCTTCACTCCTGTAACAAAGATGAAAGATGGTATTTTTATTGCACGCTAGTAATGGTGTAACACTGAACTAATTGGTCTTGATCTGCCAATCACCCCAGGGGATGCAAATGGATACTCTTCCACTTTTGCTCCAAGGGGCCTCTACACTAGTGCATCAAGCTGGAAGGAAAACAGAGTAAAATAGATAAATTAGCCTTGAATGAGCCAGCCTTGTGGTTTTCCTGGAGAATCCCTTGCTGTCTTCTCCAGCCCACTCAACCAGTTGTGGCATGTGCTAGACAGCTCCTGACACAAGAGATTATTTTTACTTGTTTGAGATCACATTGTTGTGTTCTAAGAAGGATTACTTGTTTTGATGGGATTTCTTAATAAAGATAAGTCAAATTTCATATGCTGAGGTAGACAGGTATGGTGAGAAGTTAACAGCCTCTTAATTAGAACTTCATCTTCTATTTTTTCTGATTTGATGCATCTGGTGTTTGAGAAATGTCTGAACATCTTGTTCTTTGATTGAATGAAAAGTTTCTGAAGTGGTCTGGCAGATACAGTATTCATATCACATAAGTGGTGCTTTAGTTGTTTGTTTAAATTAAAGAGATGAAAAAATTTATTCATTAACAAAGCAAGTCTTCAGTTTTGGGTGTTTCTAAATCCTTGTTTAAACTAGCAAACTTTTCTGGTTCAAGCTTTACTATATTTTCTATCATTTTCAACAGAATACCTTTTTCGAATTGTTATACAGACAAAATAAAATTGTAGAAACTTATGATGGGCATTTTCAATAGCTTTTGACAGGTCATAGACTGATTAACCATTCATTGCAAAACTTTTACAGATATATCAATAATGACAATGACTGCTCGTTGAAATTTTTCTGAGTTTCAGGAGTTTCTGTTTTCACAGGATCGTCCACACTTACTTTCACTCGAGGGAGCATTACTCACCAGCTTAACAAAGAACTGGACAATGTTCGAAATCAGAGGAATAAATTGGGTAAGTATTGGTATTGTGTGACAGGACTGATATATTTTGTCTTAAGACCTTGAATTGCCATGGAAATATATGCCAAGAAGTTAGCTTTTTACATATTGCTGACAGGCAGCTGCTTTCTCCCCGTCTGCCTTAATTTCTTAATTTGGACTTGGACCAGAACTGCCTGATAATTTTCCATCCATTTTAGGATATTATAAATGAGGCCTGAGCCTTTTGGGGAGCAGGGTGGGGGGAGGAGAGCACAAAGGCACTTAGGATATTGGACAAGATGCAAACTTTATATTGTAGCAAGCCTTTTAGTGATGTCATTAATTTAGAAGGATGGTGCATATAAAGTGCACTTGGCAAACTTCTCGGGCAGGCAGGGTGGGTGCACTTTGAGAATAAGGAGGACTAACAAGGTTGGAAATGGAGAAAGAAAGTCAATATGGCAAAGACTAGAGGGCAGTCAGATACACGTAGTAGGGGGACAGTGTATGTCCATAACAGAAGACATAGTGTCATGTGGTCTACAGGCTGTCAGCAGTGTCTACAAACATGACTGATGAGCTGTTGAAATTAGAGGAAGATGGAGGATATAAAGTTGAAATGTTTTATCTGGCTCAGAAAAACGAGGCCCATTATTTTCCCACCACATGCACACACACACACACACACATTCTGACCAAAATATAAATCACAAAATTAATTTTCTTGCATTTCTTTTTATCCAAGATTTATTATTGTTTCTACTAATTAAGGCAATGATGAGTGTGGCTAATTAAAGAGGAAGAGCGTTCGTTTTTTGAAGGTTATGAAATGTATATTACCTGGAGGGGGCTGGTTGTGATGATAGGTGAGATTGTGTTTGATACACAAACTCACTATCTGTTTTACCAGACCAGGCTGTACTAACCCTGTAAATAAAGCCAGAGGGCTTGAGGTTTCAGTGCTTGTCTTTGATTAAGTTAGGACTGGTTTAGCCCATTTCTAAATCTAGTTATTAAAAAGTTGCTTATGCATGTATTTTTTAGGCCTGATAACCTCACATTTCGTCATTTCCTCACAGAGAGAAGAAAGAAAGCATCAGGTTGGGAGAAGAACTTGTTGTATCCCATAGTGATGCTGATCCTGCTCACAGGAACGGTGAGTGCTGGGACTGACCTATAATTAAGCCCAAACTGTTTACTCACTGCGTATACACCCTGGCTGGTGGCCATTGGGACAAACACCCTGTGCCTCAAACCCCATCCTCTCACAGTTTCCCCACAGAGCCTGGGTGTGGAAACTACTTTTGTTTAATAGCTGTTTAAGACAATGCTGAATAGCCACCTGCAACAACAGTGATTTTCAACAGATTATAGTGTGGGAATACTATTTATGCCGTCTGATATTGTTGGATAAAGCAAGAAAGGCCATGTGAGAGGCATGGCACGTGCGTCAAACAACCCCACATTGTTCAGGCTTTGAGAAGCTTAATGTTGGAACAGTCTACAATCACAAGATGGTTATTATGCATTACCATACTTACGGATCAGCAAGGCCCCACAATTCAATTATATCATGATGCTGGATGGTTTTAGGATTTCATCAATCTTTTTTTAACTATACCATGTGTATACAAATCTCTGTCTTCCTCTCTGTCTGCAGACAATCTCAGTTCTTATGGTGGCATTGAATATCCTCTACCTTCTAGTGGATGAGACTGCCATGCCTAAAGGATCCACAGTAAGCTTACCATCTAACTGACGAACATTTCTACCCCACACACACACTCACACCCACACACACCCAGAATGTAAACTGCAGCGGAGCTTGCCTATCAGACCTGCCATGTTCCTGGCGAGGACATAAATCAAATTCCGGATATGCTCAGATGCATGTTAAAGAAAAGGCCTGACCAGATGTTAATCAGACCCGAGCCTTGTGCTTCTGGTTTTGTTTTGGAAGCTCATTGAAAGTCATTTCACAGCAGTGTGCAGATTCAATGAGCTTGCTACGTGTCTCAAGTCCATCGTGTGTGAATAAGCTGCTTTCCTCCCTCCCTGCAAAGGCAGACAGGGCCAGGTGAAGGGCTGTTACTGTGAGGCAGGCTAACAGAGTGTGGAATGGCTCTTAGAGATTCTCATCTCCGTCTAACATGCAATGTGTTTTAAGCTCTCCTTATCTCATCTCATCTCATCTGCAGTGACAGAGGTGCGTGTGTGTGCGTGCTTGCAAGTGTGTATGTGCGTTTGTGGTTGCATTCTTGTCTGAGAGGGGGCAACATAATGTATCCTGTTTCTCCCTCATTTCATTTTGCGTCTCGCGGGCAACTGACAGAGCTGCCCTCGACATTCCAATTATTTTATTGAGCAGAGATGTTTTCTTTGGCATGACGCATCGCAGAAAATCCCCCAAATTACACTTGTCATGCAGCTTGAAGCTGTCCTCCCTGACAGAGTGGCCCCACTAAATGGTTTATGTGTTTCTTAAGCTGGATGGATGCCACACCTCTGATCTCAGAGCACTACGAGGAATGGGGGGTGGTCTCGTCTTCCAAAACAATCGATACTGATATGATATTCATCTATCCACCTTGGTACACTTTCCCTCTATCTCTAAAAGTTTCTGCCCCCGTAGCATAGACTTTCCCCCATAGTTTAACCACACACTGTCTGAAGGGAGATAAGCACAGAGGAGGGAAAGTGATGCAAGGAAGTAGAGAGAGAGTGGCTGGTCTGAAGTCTGGAGGAGGTACTGTTGGAGCAAAGAGACTCAGACTGTGGGAAAGTCAAATGAGGCCCTGATGCGCTGATTGTTGTGGGGGGAAGCACAAAGGAAGTGCCCTGTCAATGTTTGTCTTCCCTTCCTACTAAGCATCCCACCGTAGTCCTTAGCATACTGAGTAGTGCCCCAATTGCCTTTAGAGAGCAGAGGATGAAGGTGGAGAGGGATGATGAGGAGGATAGACAGAGAAAGAGAAAGAGACAGAGCAGGGAGGAAAGCAGGTGGATGGAGATGAGGAGATGTAGAAGAGAGTAGAAACAATAAGGAGTAGAAGGGGGAAGTAGAGCTGTCTCTGTCAAAGGACACAGTGTTTTACGGCTTGATGAACAGGCATTAAGAGAGGCCAATAAAACTGTTACTGCAGGCCCTCCTCTTTGGTAGCAACCACTCTTGACACTGTATACTGTAAATTGGACAATAAGCTGCAACTGGAGTATAATTTCCACCTCACTAAAGTTGCCCTTCTTTAATTAATCTTACATTGTAGCACCTTCAGACCTCTCTAACATGCATCCTTGTGACCTTAAAACTTTTCTTAACAAGTAAATGCAAAAATGAATGTGAGAAAAATCCATTGTGGCTATTATAAACAACGTGGATTAATCTCTAAATCTTAAGTTTATTATGATGCTGTTAGGTTGGCAGCCAGCAGAATTAGAGGCAAAAGTTCAATCTATTAAAGTTAGAAACATTGTCATCATAGCTCTTACTTATTATTTAAAATTAATTTTGGGAAACTGATTAAATAAGGAACTATTTGACTTATAGTCTTACAGTGGGAGTAAATGTGCCTCTGGGACTACTGTTGTTCGACTCTTTGGCCACAAGTGTCTGTAGCTGTACAGAAAAAAAAGTTGGCTAAATAATGTTGACATTTTTATGGCAAGATGAAGTGGACCTGAAATACATGAAACTGCTATGGCCAAAAAGAAGAGATAGCATAACTCATTGCTTTAATTAAACTCCAATGATTAAAGATACAGCCCCAATATGACTTGTTTCAGAGCAAACAGTGTCTCCAAATGTGCCTTTGGAATCTCTCCAATTTATGATTCAGACATACAAAAGGAAATTAATTAATGAACAGATTAATTTTTTTTGTAACAGTACCTCCAACCTCTAATTTTAGAGCAATAGAAAAAACTAAGTCACTTGTGACTTTTTATTATTTTATCAGGGCTCTGCAATATGGCTATATATTTCCCTGACGAAAGAAAACATCTGCCATTTTGTGGTAGGTTCTATTGATTTATATGTACCAAATCACACACTTAATGCCAATATTGCGACAACAGGAAGGAAGCCACCTCGCTAATGGTAAAAAATATTAACAATTACAAAGATCAAAAATACAAACAAAAATACCATGTTCTCTAGAGACAATACAAACACTGACAAAAGTAACATTTGCAGTTTGGAACCTAAAACAGCAAACTTAAACTATTTAGTCCAGCACCAGGCATAAATCTAATGTGTACTGTTGCCATAAGAATTTACATCATTTGGATGATGCTTTGCTTTCTTTCACACGGTATGGATGTAGGCAGTAATTTGCATTAAGGCAACACAAACAAAGATGTAGGAGAGTGAGCGTGACATGGAACAGGGTTATATCCGAACAGAATAAGGACTTCAACCATCCGGGAGAAAACAAGGAGCTTGTACTACCTACTGAGGGGTTTCTTAAGGATGTGGTCTGTGCCAATTAATACCTGTCTTTTGGTGAAAGCCATAGCCTCCATACTGTTGCTATAAGAGCACTTTTAAACCTGTGTATAGTTAAATATCATATGTACTGTGTTTTTATGGCTGCTGCTTCTTTCTCCTACTCGTTAGTTATGTGATAGCCGGGGGAGTTGTCTGGTGTGACAGTGGATAAGGGTTAGGAGAGGGAGGTAGTGTGAAATAGTCATAACCATGTAGACAGTAAAAGTAAAAGTATTAGGAAATCTCTTGAATCCCTTCTTTTTCTATTTTCAAATAAATTCTCTTTTAGAAATGGTATCATTACTAAGAGCAGGGACCTGAGGTCAGATTGCCTGTGTTTGTGACTTAGTTGTGTGATACTATAAGGCTTATGGTATTGCTAGTGGGCAGGTAATGGGAGGTGCTAGTCTTACAAGCATCAAATATACTGTTCTACTGAGAGAGCCACGCTAGCACAGTCAAATCAACCATTATCCCCTCTGCCGACCCCTCCTTCTCTTCTGATACACACACTCTATCACCCTTCCTGCTACTGGAATGAAAAGAAGTAAGAGTTGAAAGGAGGCGTACTGTGAAAGCTACGTAGCTGTCCTGAGCATGCACATACACGCATATTGTGAGTGCACACACACAAAATCTTAATGCATGCTCGCCCTCCCTCCATTAATAAATTACATCAGATGCTGTCTGCTAATTTCCAGTGTAAGAGAAAAAGAGCACTGCACCATGGCTCTGCAGTAAGCTCAGAGGGATGTCAGTTGCATAAAAAGGCATGAAACAACCTGCAAGGCTTTCCTTTATCTTTAGGCTCTTTTACAAAACAAATCAAGAGAGGACACTCAATGTGGGTAAGAAAGAAACAAAATGCAATAAAAAAAAACAACAAAAAAACACAAAAAGTGTTTGTGTATTTGTTTTATATATATTGGTATGGCAAGAATAGTAAGTAATCGCACTCCATTACATAGATTAAATCCAGCTATATGCACATAATATTGAGATACAATATAGAATAACAGTACTGTAGACTGTATTGCAACTGGGGGTATACGTGTAGTTGTACTAATATGTACTTCATATATATATGAAAATGATTATCTACAAGAGCTGAATATGCAGCACACAGATTTAGGCTGTTTCCAAACAACTTTTTTTTTAAAGTAACTTTTATTTAATGTATAGTACCGTAGATCCATACAACACACTGATCCTTTGGAGGATCAACCCTGGTGCCAAATCCGACAAAAACAAATATTTATCGTTTGACAACACAGATGTTTGGTATGTGAGCATATGTAGATGTATGTCTTTTTCCTGCTCCAGTTTCAAAAGGCCTTAGGGGTTTAGAGGTTGGAGAGGGGGCGGGGGTATGCCTTGTGTGTTTGCTGAAGTATTTGTTTTGTTGTTTTTATGTTTTTGGCGTGCTTTCAGGCTGTACACTCTTCTTACCGTAAGCAATGTGCCGTTTTTGTTTAAACACCTGTTCACATATTGTATGATCGACAGTGATTTGAAAAGAGTGTCTTTCATCTTGTTCCATTCATTACTTAGCCAATTTGATTCTTTCTCAAGTGGGGAAATTCTTCATGCACTGCACACTTACTTTGCAGGATTTCTGTAATTGCAAATGTGTGTAACTGCCTGCAGTACGGTCGTTTCCCCAATTTTTTTTTTCTTTTGATGATGTGTTTACAGAAGATTGGTGTGTGATGACATTGAATAACCCAGTTTTCTGTCTGTCTCTTTCATCCTTCAGGTCCGAAGCATTGGAAACACCTCTCTATCCACATTCGGCGTGGCTCAGGCAGCACTGGAGATCATCCTCATGTTGTATCTTTTCAGTGACACCCCCACCCCCACTCCTTTTTGTCTGTGGCCGAAGTAGCATGCTCCATGGCCAAGACCAACATTGTCAAGTCCACTTTGTTTACTTAAGACATAGGTCAGCCGGACATCTTCCGGAAGACATGTTGTAGTGTTTCGTCACCTTTTATTGTAGCTGAAAAGGTGAAGACTTGGGATAGCTAAAGAAATGACTCAGTGAAGATGTTTTGCTACCAGCAAAGAGGTGTTTTTGGTCCTTGATTGATTTGCTGAAAAGCTACTTGATGGTTTCTTCTGTCGTTGGCTTCTACAGCCTGAGAGTCTTTGAGGTTCTCACTCCCAGGAAGGATGACACAACCATGACAACGGTAAAGATGGGATGGTCAGAGGGTGCAGGGTGAATAGCGGGCAAGGGTGCTGTGACAGCTCC
Organism: Acanthurus tractus; assembly: GCA_029783725.1. Lineage (NCBI taxonomy): Eukaryota > Metazoa > Chordata > Actinopteri > Acanthuriformes > Acanthuridae > Acanthurus > Acanthurus tractus. The sequence continues at coordinate 7,073,975 of JAQNCA010000015.1, forward strand.
TAAGGTGTAGATGTGTTTGGGATCCCCTCTTTTTTCCCCTTCTCTATCCTTCCTTCCTCCCTACTTCGAACCCCTACTGCTCGCTAATGTTTTCCTCAGGGCTTCTCAATGGTTTTAGTTGATCTGTCCAATATTTGTTTGTGGATTGCGCAAACACTGGCAAAGTGCAAACTCCTTTCTTAGACATCAGAGAGAGAGTGGGGTTTTCAGGGGGTTGGGGGTGGAGGATGTGTGCTCTGTTTGGCCCATAGTGGTACCTATTCACTTGGTAATGAGTTTGGGAGTGGTGAGGCTTGTTAACTAGCCATGACGCTCCAGTGAAAGGGCTTGAAAGGACAACAGAGAGAACCTGGTAATGAGCAACTTCAGAGGTACTAATTGTGCAATATGTGGAACCAATTTAACATCAAGTGGTGTGTGCTTATGTGTGGGCACATCATGGCTGTAAATGTTGGTGCAACAAGTGCTATGCCCTCACATGTCTCAAATGTCCCTCCCTTATTAAATTACTGTACATTAACTGTGAAAAAGACAGGCAATCTGAAGTTTGATATCTGTTCTGATCTGTAGATCATTGGTTGCTGTGTGTCTATCTTGGTCCTGAGTTCAGCCCTGCCTGTGATGTCTCGAACTCTAGGTGAGTACAGTTGTGAAAATTTGCCTCCCCATATTAGAGAGTGTTCACAATTCACAGCAAGCCTGTGTGCACGTAATAAGTATTTAGAAAAATAGTTGGACATATGGGGAAAATATGCTTATTCTCTATATGACAGAGAATTAAATAAAAGTAGTTGCTACACTTACATCTAGCTAGAAAATGTAATGCTATGGCCAGCAGCTGGTGAGCTTTGCTTTGAAAACAGGAAGAAACTGGAGAGCCTTGCCCTATTCTAAGGTAATAAATTTACTTACCAGTATCTCCAAGGCTCTCTAACTATAACATGGTATCCTTTATTTGTAACTGTAACAGAAAAAAGTAATAATCTAAAATCTAGACTGGAAGTTACTGCACTCACACAAGAAATATTAGTGTAGATAGAAATCACCTAAAAAAAATCACAATCTGTAATTTTTCCATCTCAGTTTTTGAAAAGATTAAACAAATGAGCTTTTGCATGGTAATTAGCTTTAGAGGTGCTGGTAGGTGACTTTTGCTGCCTATAGAGCAAGGCTAGCTGTTTTTCCTTATTTCAAGTGGGTACCATTTAGCTAAGCAGCTTCTGGTTTTAACTTCATATCTAGCAAAAAGACACAAAGGTGTTCAATCTGCCGCCTGACTGTCAGAAAAAAAAGGGATTGAGCACATTTTCCGAAGAATCAACTATATCTTTTTGAGAGGAATTCATAAAATGCACTTCCCCCACATCAGTTCTCAGTGCTGCCACCAAAAGCAGACCATTAAGGTTAGTTGAGTTGAATTCTCCTATAGTTTCCCATAGTGACATTAGAGAGGATTGCAGGGTGAAGGGGTAAAAATGACAGGAGTAGCACCATCACAATAGCACTAATAAACACACAGAGTGCCGAGCACAGCTGTTCAAATAGCACAACTCTGTGTGTGTATTTGAGTGTGTACGAGAGAGACCAACAGCGTGGGGAAAATGGGACGGGGTGAGCATACAGTGACTCATTGGGAGCTTTACAAAATATCAACAGGTTCTGCTTTGTGACGCTGAATAGATAAAAAGGAATAAATGCATGAGACAGAGTTTAAGAAAAGCCCTCCCAGCAAAAGAAAAAAAAGACGTGGAGAGTTGAATGTGACGAAATGAGATGTTCAGAGACAAGAAAGGGTTTTGTGTGTTGATGTGAGGTGTTTTGTGAATACATGAACTATACAAAAGAATAAGAAAAAAACATTCCCAGTAATAGTTGTTATAAAGGCTGATACAATAGAAAAGCTGTTTGAAGTTTTTATGTTAGCTGAATCATGATTTAGGTGATTTGACTATCATGGTGTTTAAATTCTAGAAAAAAAACAATTGTTTCAATAGACAGTCATCTTGTTCGGTGAGACAAAAAGATGATTAAATAAAACTCTTACATGTTAATTTGTGAACGTTTCAAAGATTTTCATCATCAGTTGTGGATGTTAAATAATCAAATAAACAAATCCTGTGATGCCATGCTACTTCACATCATCATCAAATTACATTTTTTGTTTTCATGATTTTGATCAAGTGCCCTCTAGCTGCAAGAAAATTACATATTGTGCCTCTAAAAGACTATTTTATTAAATGCAGTCCAATACATTGCTCTCTACGCCTGATACAGATTACTCAATACACCAGAGCTACAAAACTTCATGGTAACAATGCTTCATTCTGCGTATGTGTGTTCAGCTGGACAGGAGATTTACTCCAGGTGGTTGCTTTTTGACAGTGTTGCATGTAAATTAATGTAAAAATGTTGTCAAAATTGCCCTCAGATTTTTACATCATTATTTAAAAATAAAAGTCAGTGACTGTGAGGTTTCAGTTAACGTGATCTCTTGCCTCACATAATAACGATGCTTAACTACAAAGTAAATAAAATCACTACTTTTCATACAGCAGTGATGAATCTGGCATAATGCTTTCTGGATACATGACTAGCTGCATAATAATGCCTCCACCTCTGCAACTGTACCCCTGACATTTCAAATGCCAGGCATCTTTTTACCCCCAATTAGATTTTCTCGAATTACCAAACCCGGATCAAAACCTTTGGCATTAGAAATGGATGTAGCTCGACCACAGTGGCAAGTTCTATCGACTGGGGTCTCCATCATCTCTCTCCCTGTCTCTTCACAGGCAATTTTGTTAAAGGTCCTTGATGCTTGCAAACTGCTTACTGCGACTGTAAATACATCTCTCCAGACACTGAATCGATTGCCCAATCTAATTGACGACAGAGGTTGTGAAGATGTTACAGGGAAGTAGAATAGATTAGACTTGTGCTTCTCCAGTGGGCCACATCTGAATATCATTTCTGCAAACAGATGACTGCTGTGGTTAATGTATTGATGCAATAATTTCCTTGGTCAGTGTTGCATACAAATTAACATCTGAAAAAGGACAAATACCATTGATAGTGGGCATTGGGTTATTGAAAGCTTAATTATTTCCCTGCATTATTTTATAATAAGATTGTGCATGGTAGAGTTAGGGCTGGGAGATTAATTGAATTCGATTTTCAATTCCGATTTTGGCTTCCAATGATAATGAAAACAAAATAATTGAGATTAAACAGTTATTGGGCCGCATTCCAGTTTGCATAATGCTTTGTTTTGTCACATCTTATAAATCAAGTGTACCCCTCCCTGAAAGCCTCAATGACTCTAAGCCAGGCTGTGATGTGCTTAGATCAGCTTGCTGTGGTGAAGTGATCTGTCATTTCCCCCAAAAAATAAAAAATGACTCTGATAAATATCTTCCTATCAAGAGAGTCGCTTTTAAGCAGTCCTTACTCACATTTAATATATATTTCGAAAACATTATACGAAATCTACCAAAATATTTGTGATGATGTTTTTTGCCTTTATCAAGTAACCCAATGTGGAGTGCAGAAACATTGAAACTGGCTGGCCGAAATGGATAGGCATTAAAACAGGCAGCACAGACTGGTGTAGCAATATGAAACTAAGAGGAATCTGCAGGAGACACCACTCCTTTATCTCTGTCTAAAGGTCCTGGGAGAGAAACAAAGTCCACCTGCACACCACCTTTGCTGCTATACTTAGTCAACCATCCTTTAATATTCCATGGGGAACAGTCCTTACAATACTGCAAACCAAGACACAGTCAAGTGATGAAAATAAGCATAAACTTTGCAGTGCAGTGGATCAGTGGTTGTTTGTGTAAGCTTGAGTGGATTTGTCCTAGTCTCTGCTAAATTAGACACATGAACTGTCATGTTTTGATGACAGCATAGTCAGGATTTTATATATATTAGGGTAAGATCGCAGATTAGAGAAACTCAAAATATTAGGTGTAGGTTCCCTTTTAAGAGAAATTTATTCTTGAGTTGGAATCCGTCAAAAATTGTTTGTGTTCTCTTTATCTTTTTTCACACTAAGACTCTACACACATTAAATACTTTTTTTAATCTAAGCCCTTCTTTTAGATTCACCCTTTTTACTTGATGAAAGAGTTATACCACTGGAGAGACACACTTTTTTTAAGTGCCTTAACTGCAGACAGAATGTCAAACCAAAATAGTAATTGTATTGTCTGGTGTGTGAGTGTCAACTTGCTTTCTAACCTACTTATTTGACTCATATCTTTGTCCTTCACAGGTATCACCAGGTTTGATCTCTTGGGAGACTTCGGAAGGTTTAATTGGCTGGGAAACTTTTACATTGTCCTTTCATACAACCTTCTGTTTGCAGTCGTGACAACGCTCTGTCTTGTAAGAAAATTCACCTCAGCTGTACGGGAAGAGCTTCTGAAGGCCTTAGGTAAATTGATCTAATTTTCATGTGTTATAAGGGGTTTCTAATCAGCACCTGTTAATTAATACAGCTTAATAAGCTTATATGCTTCCAGTGCAATGACCAATAAACAGTGCTGCCCATGCTATGCTGATTGTTTTGTAGAATATAAAGCAATCTGTTTCTTAATAACATTTTGACTTCTCAATTTCATCCCAATTTTACATCCACAAATGTCTGGTCAGAAACACTGACAGCACCAAGCTTCTCTGTGACTTTGGAGGGAGATACTGTTTATTTCTCCCAAACAACATGACCCAGAGTGACAAAAAAGAAGAAATTGAATCAAGATCCAATGTGCTGCGGGACTGACATGTGACAGAGGATGTGGCTAGTCTCAGAGGCTTGTGGTGACAGGCCCTGGATGTTTGATACACAGGGTGGGATAGGGTTAGAAAATGCCAGACAGAGGCACTGAGGGGGGAAAAAAGCACATCAATACCTCCGTCTAAGTGAAAGTCTGAGGCTTTTTAATGAGATTTCTCTCCCTTATCTCCCCCTGCCCAGGTCTGGATAAATTGCAACTGTCAAACAGCCCCACAGACCCTGAATCTGGGAAGCTCTCGGCCAACGGGCATCAGAAAACTCTGTGAAAGGGACGATAGATCAACACACACGTGCACTCACAGACACACACACACCTTAGCACAGCCAAAGGGAGATTTCGACAGTACTGCCTGACTGCTGAAAGGTGAAAGGGATTGGAAGAAACTTAATAAACCCAGGCAGTGTCTGACGGATGCTGCAAATGGAGGCTGAGAGCAATTTAGCTTCGTGACATTCCATCCTCTGCGTCTCGGATGGGAGCTGGGACAGAGCCAGGGATGAGACCGAGGAGCGAAATAGACTGGCATCACTGCAGTGACCTTCATGTTGACCTCAACCGCGACTGTGACTTTAAACCACCCATCTCTTGCTTCAGGGGCACTTTTCCTTCCCTGCAGCATCGCTGTTTTCATTCTACAACCTTCTCACCACTGCACTAAATGAAAGCTGGAGGCTATAAACAGGTGAAACAATGCACCTCCTGTCCTTTTTTAAATCTTACATCTAACTAAAAAGCAGTGGGTTCTTTTCTATCACTCTACTCTTCCTCTGTAGTCAGTATAGTAAATAGACCTCAACAATCTATTTAGACTCATTTTTTATTGTCAGTATGTGGGTGGTGATCGGTGTCAGTGATACATGGAGCATTTGCAGTTTATGGTCTCTAATCATTGGTCTTTAATCGTTATACGAACTGAAACTGGCATGATAAGGTGTCCATTTGTCATTTTTGATTTCTATAAGCTCATAATGTGGAAAGAAAAAAAAAAAAGCATGAAAGAAGTCATTTATTTAACTTCATCACAGCCAGTACATGAAACAGCACGGCAATACAATTCACATTATATGCATTGGCACTGTCATTTCAGATAGGCCTCAGATTTTAGCACTCCTGCTGTCATTTGTCTTTTTATTTGGCTTTACTCAAGTGCGCTTTAACTTTTTTGATGATGTCATTAGTTTGTATAAAGTACAGTAAGAACTCTTTATAGGTGCTCTAGATTAGACTTGAGCTACTCTACAAATAAACTATATGCTTCTTGTATCCACTTCAGTTCCAGTGAGCAGATTGCTTTTATGCACTTGGAGCTGGTCGTGGGGTTGTATTTCCTAAAAAATTTATTGTACACATTATAAGAAAATGTCATCACATTTTTGCTCATCCCAAAAAACTATTTTAAATTGACAGGGCACATTAAGATTTGTCAAATTTTTTTGTTATTTTTGTAAATGTTGTATTTACATGTACATATTATATTGTGTTTCTTACCTCTTTTGCATTATTTGGATGTAAATATTGGGCTCTCACTGAGTCCACAGAGGGTCTGACTCACTGAGCTATCTGTATTTTGTTGTACATATTTTTTATAAACACCTGAATCTGATGCAAACCTGTACGTCTCCACATACAGAACGCATGAGTGAAACATGTGCAACTCTGCAGGCAGTAGAAAGACTTGGTGACTCAGGCCCCATTTACATGTTGTTATATTGCTGCATAATCTTCTGAACTGTGATGTTGTTTGTCTCCAGAACCACCTTAAATGCCTTACACAAAAAGCATCTCGCAGGCTTAATGTTAAGGTTGTTTCTTATTCTGTGTTGTTTATGTACATGTACATATGTGTACATGTTCATTGTTTGTCTGTAGACAGTTCCACTGTGATCCTCTGTACGCCACCGAGTTTCTAGTCTAAAGCCAGCTAACATACACACTGCTTTGCTATGAATGTCATCACCGTAGCTGTTACCTAGTGAGAGGCTCCATTTTGAGAGTCTTTCTTTACCCATAAAACTGAAGCACTTGGTAGGATAGAGTAAATTGACTGAATAATGTTTTCTTTTTGTTTTTTGTTTTTTTTGGGGGGTGGAGGGGGGTTGTTGTTTTAAATGTCATGTATTTTCATGATGATGAAAAAAAAGGAAGCAAGGACATTTTTAATTTATATATGCATTTAAAACTTATTTCTTAGGACAGGGAATGTTTTGCATCTAAGCTGTCTGCCATTGGTTGTTGCTGTATTATAAAGACTGGACCTGAAGAAATTTTGCAACTCATGCTAAAGCCATCTTCCTAAATGAGCATACTAGACCTGAAAATGTTTTGTAAAGGATGTTATGTACGAATCAGGACCAAGTTTCTGGTTTTAAAAGATGTCATTTCAAGAATGCAGGTTATCTAGATTTTCTGGTACCCTTACTACCATTTCATCTATTTAGTGTGTCGACAGCTATTTTATTAATATTAGGACCATGTAGATCATTGGATATTGTGAAAATTCTAATTAAGCCCAAAATGAAATGGCCAAGCCAAAAGTATAAAAACTGTACATTGACAAAAGAGAATTTCAGTAGCTTTTGAATTGATGGAGTAAAAATAACTGTTCGACCTTATATGAATAAACTGTATTAACAAGTAGTTACTCAGCAGAGAAGTGTCACACCCCTAATAAAATATCTCAATTATACTCCTCACAGTAGCTTCTGTGGTAAAAGGGCCATTTTCTATTCAAGCAAGCTTTTCTGGTTGCCTTTACAGTAACATCTGTGTGTTGTGTTGGGGTTTTAAAAGTTGAGAGGTGGCATGTACTTTAAGTGAAGCAGTTTTTTTTCTGTCTGTATGTCATTTGGTCTCTGCATGTAAATTTTGGTACATGTTTTGTGAATGTATTTTTTACAAATTCTCAGTTTGCTAAATGTACGTTTTGTTATTTTTGATGTTTGTGTGTTTGCAAATAAAAGTAGAAAAATATGTTTTGTGAACATGTTTCATTCATCATTGTTAAATCCTCATGTCTGTGGAGTCTAAAGCTAGCTGGGACCCTATTAGCTTAGCTTGACCCTTTCCAAAGTTTAACAATCCACCCATATGTACAGTCCCTGCTCATGTAATCCACATACAAACAATAATGTAGAACTAAAAGATTGTGATATTACAGAGCTACATGCTATCACCATCTCTGGGCGACCAAAGGTATGATGCAGTGACTTTCTGGAGTCTCCACTTGGTTGCCTGGCAACCTCACAGTGACAGGACTGCAGGAAGTTACTAATGGTGGCTGCTGTTCGCCAAAAATAGTTTAAGCAAAACCTCTAATAATACCAAAAACTGAAATTCTTACATATCTATTTATGAAGGGGATGAGAAAATATAACACAATGTGTAATTAATTAGGGGGTTTCACCTCTTTTGCAGACTTTTAAAATTTGGATAGAAAAAAGCTAGCTTCTCGTTTGTCCCCTCTTTATGTTAAGCTGTGCTAACAGACTCCAGCTACACATTTAATACACATTTATGAGATCTCGTCCAGCAAACATGAAAGTAATTAGGAACATTTCTCAGGTGTCAATCATTT